>OZ024800.1:10273110-10628110 GCA_964017045.1 Omphiscola glabra
GTTTGGGCCCTTGTCGGTAGGAGTTGAAGGGCCCACGTGACGGATCTGCAGGAGGGAGTGGCAATAATTTAGATTCCCCCCCCCCCCGGGTGTCGAGGACCCTACCCAAGCTGCACCACTGATGAATGTTTGTTGTTTTGCATCAAATTAAAACATTTGAATAAGATTTGCTTTTAGTGTGTTAAATAAAATAACGGCAATGGATGATTATGAAAAGGATGTATATATTGATATATCAACATTAACGCATAGCTCACCTACTGCCACCCAAGCAAATTTTCTGAGGAAAAGTGTTGAAAACAATAAACAACCCCCCCCCCCCCCCAAAATAAATAAATAAATAAATAAATAAATAGGACATTTAGAACATTTCCCACCAACCAGTCACGGTCACACTCTTCGCTGGACTGACATCTCCAAACATCAGACATCTCCAAACATCAGACATCTCCAAACATCAGACATCTCCAAACATCAGACATCTCCAAACATCAGACATCTCCAAACATCAAACATCTCCAAACATCAGACATCTCCAAACATCAGACATCCCTGATTTATCACATCGACTGTTAGGTTTTCTTTCATTAAAAGCAATGCAGCGATGTCACGAAGTAAAGGTATTTTGTTGACATAACGTGTTAGCAAAACGCATTACCTCCCCCGCCCCCTCTTCCCTTGAGGATTTTTTCACGTTTATTCGCTGTACATATCCCGGCGCTTCTTTCATCACTAGTAAATTGTTGTAGTTGAAGTTGAGTAAACATTTTATTTTTCAAGTCAAATATGAGCTCTGAAGTCACGATGACCCGCTACTGAAGCATTCTAAGTGAATGGACTGACAAGTATTAACGTAACCATTTGGTTGCCGTCTGAAACATAACGATCCTTTCAACCTTACAGATGTTGTTTTATTATTATTTATTTTTAAAAAAATTAAAAAATGTGTACTTCTTCCAGATTTAATTTAGAAGATATGGGCGAGTGGGTTAAAGAGTCGGTGTAGTCGTACGGATCAACGAACAATTATACCTTGGCACCGCTATACCATTACACCATTATACCGCTATACCATCATACCGTTAGTGAATGAATGAGTATGATTTTAAATTAAGAAATTCGGTTTAGAGATTAATAAATCATCTTATCGCACATCCACAAAATATTAAATGTGTTATTTGCAAGGTTAAAATATGCAGAATGACGCAATCCTTTGAGATGTCCACGTCTCGCCTTTCACATTTGTCCTACACTTCCTTACAGGCAGATTTGTGGTCTATTTTATTTATTTAATTTTGTACCAAAAAAAAATAATAGTTTTAGTACTTTTTTACCGATATAGAGAGGTTGGGGTGGGGGAAAAAAAAAGGGAATGGGGGAATACCGCTCCCCATTATATAAACATAATTCAGTTCCTTATAGTTCCAGCAGTACGACCTAAAAATGTCACTAGTTATTCTAATCAGTGCTCGTGTTCTGGCTGGGGTATTTCTGATATGAGTCCACGGAGTTGACTATTATTGTGGAGCTCAATTGTTAATGGCATGGAGTTAGAACATTACAGCATTCATGCCTCGCCCTTCTGATTAGATTTATTGTTGCCACTAACTATACAAATCAAACCCGTCCATATAATTGTCTTAATATCACCTTCCAAAAATATGTTATTTTAAGAACTTGAATGTAGCATTTTAAGGTCTGTTAAATGTATATTTTTAAAAAAACTTATTGGTTAACAAAAAAAAATATTTATCATTATACACTGTGGTCACGACCTTTTGTTTAGTTTCGAACTAATAATTTTATGTCTCGTAAACTTGCGAAGCCGCCATTTTGTTTTAAAATTATTTATGTTAATTTAAAAAATTCCTTTTATTAACCCGATATTGGAATAGCGTTAATAGTTTTAGTTATATTTAGTGATTTGAATCTTTCATAGCGACGGGGTTACACCGAAACCCAAAAGCACCCCCCTCCCCCACCAATAAACATATAAAAAGACAGTTTTAAAATTTTGATAACCCGTCCACACCCCCATGCCCCTAAAGGGGGGGGGGGGGCTGATGCAGCTTTATTGTAAGATATGTCCTTCAAAAACATAACACCCCTTTCCCCTCCCCTCCTCCCCAAACCCCAACGACAACACTGTACAATAAGTTATAATAATAAAATATTATAATCTCCTGGAAGAGACAAGATAATTGACATGACAGATTACCTGGGAACATCATGCCTGGTAGGGACGTAAACGTGCTGCACGCCCTGTAGTAATCTTGTTGCATAAGTCCCTGCATTTTCACACCTGGATGACGTCGACCTCTGTCTGTGTCAGTTGAGTAGATCGATCTGGATTATCTCAACGCTAATCTCTCACTTATCAGGAATATGCTGTTGCTGTTGTTTCTTTTCGGTTGCTTTTTGTTTGTTTTTGTTCAACTGTATCACGATGACTTGTTGACACCAAAAGAAAGTCGATCAACACTTTTAGACATTGTGTCTCTTACACGTACATCCGACGTCTAGCCGATCAGCAGTTTTACGTCCCGTCATCTTTCATGATACTTTAACTCTCTAAACGATTGCCGTATTGTTTTGACAGTTTCCATCACCCACCAGAAGACCAACTCGTCCGTGAGTCTCGTCTCTAATTAATCAGGTATTTCCGGTCTGGGATCAGCCTCCTCGAATAGAACACAATCTTAAACCGCCTTATGATTCCTTGTTATGGTGCAGCGCTTGATTACGTAAGAAAACTACAATATGTCCGTGTGTTCTTAAAGTTGTAGGCGTTCAAAATTCCAAGGCGGGCTGTCACAATTTCAGGATAAAGATTCCACATATTTCTAGTTTTTTGAAAAAACAGGAAAACAAAATTATTTTTTAATTAGATCTAGTTGAAAATAACATTTCGACGATTTTAATTCTTCATTTTCCTTAAACCTCATTTAGAATTGACTTCAGGTTTATTTCTTTGTTTTATGTAATTCTACAACGTTGTCCTGAACACAATAGAACTATAGAATCAAACTAGTTTTCATTATGACATAGAATGTGAGCATTAAGATTGCGATGTTTAAGGACACAAGTATGAAAATAATTCCACTGGAATATTACTTAATTAAAATTATTTTTCATTTATCTGATTTTAGAACTGGTTATAATAGTTATTGACCCCACACGACTAGGCCGCCCGCGACAACTCTTAGATCGGAGCTGGACATCCCGTTAATTCGATTCATTTTAAACTTTATTAAAGCTGCCGGCTTAAGCTCAAATGAACAATCGTCAGTTTTCTTAAACATAAACCTATCACATAACGTTTCTGATGTAATGACGATCCCAGGTGAGATAACTACCCTAACAATAAAACCTTCTTATTTTCCTATCGATCTCGATCTAAGTCGGTTAGTCATCAATAGTATAACACCAATATCATTTTTTTTACCTTCCGTCGCGGTACATATAATAAACCTCATTATGTCTCCAATAAATCCACGTATTCCGGTAGCACAACAACGTTCGTCACAATCATAATATATATTTTTAAAAAAAACCGAAGAAATCTTTGCCAAGACGGGAAGTGAAAAAAGGTGGACGCCAGCAACACAAGACGGGAGGAAGAGCCGCTAGAAGCAGCTACACCTGTTTCCCGTTGGAAATCCCTTCGTATGCGGGGACTTTCCTTTCCTCCTTCCTCTCACAATTATCCCGTTTGAGGCCTGGTTTCCGCAAAGGCCGAAGCCCAATTTCCCGCACGGAATTCCTGTCGCTGCCCGGTACTACCGGTGACAAGGGCCGACAGAGTGCTGGAGGAGCGGCCGTGGGAGGAAGCTTTGAGGCACGGAGTCTCACCCCACCGCGAGGGAGGTTCCACGAGGGATCAAGGACACAACACGTTTCCAGACCCGACGACCAATAAGACGGAAGGAAGCTGGACTAGAGACGGGCTCTATCGATTCCAAATATCAATTTCGGGGCGGTTCTGGCGGACGCGGCTAATATGTCACCCGTCCTTCCGAGACCCTGGCAGAATGGAACCATGTCCAAATTGCAGCCAATGGTTCGGCGACGTATATCGGGTAGCGCGTGTCCTGGAGGCGTGGCTTAGCCCGGTGACGTATCGATCGCAGACCGGCGACCAAAGTTACCCTGGTGACGAGTGAAATCTTCCTGTGCTGTTTTTTCTTTCTTTCTTTCTTTCTCTCATCTTCTCTTCTTTTGTTTTGTTTATGTGAAGTGCTTGAGTTAATTCATCAAGACCGGGTGACTTGGTCCAGGTTAAACAAACCGACTTACTCCTGCAGTTACTCCTGCAGTTGCCCTCGCAGACAGTCAACAGAGACTGGCATTTATTTGAATTCATTACGTGAACATTATTTTCATCATCATAATTATTATTGCTCTGGGAGTTTCGTTAACGTTTCCATCGTGTTAAATAGTGCTTTTATTTAATTAAATAAAGGTTATTGAAATTATTGCGGTTTCCGCGTTTTGTAAAACTAAAAACTTAGTTACAAATTTTCGACTGCATCCACTTTCCTTTTTTTCTCCAAACATTGTTTGACTTGTAATTAAAGATATTCAAGAAGAATTAAAGATCTAAATTGTTTTTTGTTCCCTTTGTTATTATGCCTGCAGTGTTAGCCTAATCTAAGTGTTTAAACCTCGTATCTTCCTTTCCCTCTTTCTTCCTGTCCTCCGAACTTACTTTTTTTTCTTTCTTTTATTATTTGTGTCTTTCGTTTTCTTTTTTACTTCGCATGAAAATGATAAATTCATTTACATGTATAGAATTATACCTAGTCCTAGACAATCACAGACGGCCTACTTTATAACACCATACGTTTCCCACATCGTCATAGGCCATTATATTTTATCAGTATTGTCATGCACCATCACCCTACTCTGCCCCCCTACTCGACCTTTTGAAACAACACTACTAATTATGGCAAATTGCTTTATTTGCATTATATGTTTTAAATACAGCGATATAGGCACAAACACACACAAAGAGAGAGAGAGTTACATACACACAGAGACACACACAGGCACACCTAAGAGACACACACGTACAGAGATACACACATACACACACATACGGAGATGCACATGGACTCACACATACAGACACACAAACAGACAGACACGACAACCAAAAACATTTATCGCATTTATTACACCAATAATAGTATACTCTTATATTACCCCAATCCATATTAGGCTCACGTATTGCCCCATCCATACTATGTACCCTATCCATACTAGACTCCAGTATTCCCTCATCCATACTAGGCTCCTTTATTACCTCATCCATACTAGGCCTGCCTTCTTCACTAATGACTAATTTGTAGTTTAATTAATTTGATGAAAAGGAATGTTATGTAAAATAATCCACCAGAATATTGCTTTCCGGTAAAGTTATTTAAAGGGTTGTGTGGTCCGGTGCCTTAATGCCATCAACGTTTAAATGACCCAATATTGACCAGGTCTGGTCTCGGAGACGAAATGTTCATAACGTCCCTAAAAGCCCCAGACGTTGAGGTCAGTTCACGAGTTGGTCACAGGTCCGGGGGGTCGTGGTACGCACACAAAAATCAACGAGGCTGAGTTGATCTGTAAATTGTTGGCCCAACTGGAAGCCGGCCGTGTGTATGGCTTGAAGTTAAATACCTAGTGTCCCGGATTCAAGACTTCATTTAGAGACACTTAACATCTAGTAAATATAAATATAAATGTATAATATATATACATATATTCGACTAGGACTTTCCGTGTGTATGGCTTGAGGTTAAATACCTAGTGTCCCGGATTCAAGACTTCATTTAGAGACACTTAACATCTAGTAAATATAAATATAAATGTATAATATATATATATATATATATATATATATATATATATATATATATATATATACATATATTCGACTAGGACTTTCCGTGTGTATGGCTTGAGGTTAAATACCTAGTGTCCCGGATTCAAGACTTCATTTAGAGACACTTAACATCTAGTAAATATAAATATAAATGTATAATATATATATATATATATATATATATATATATATATATATATATATATATATATATTCGACTAGATACAAATTTATTAAATATTGTCTCAATTTCAGATTTCTGCCCCAGAATAACTTCTCTTTATGGTTGCTGAGAAAAACAGTAATACGTTTACTTGAAAACGTAAGCTGTTAGCTGTTGGTTAAATGTAAACGAGCTGTTCTTGATGTAATCAAATCGCGACTCAAGCAATCTGGTGACAAATATACGATTTTTCAAAATATTTAACAAAATTAAAAATAGCACAATTTATGTTCTTTAAATATATGGATAATATGTCAGAAAAGATTATATATATATATATTGATTTATATATATATATATATATATATATATATATATATATATTTATATATTAAATGGCTTTTTAGATCCCATGTATTTAGTACCTGGTGTATTTTTTAAAAAATGTAAGCAAAATGTGAAAAAAAATTTTTTTATCATAAACCTTTTTTTGTAACCCTTGTTTTATTTTTATCTTTTTTTTTTTTTTTTTGAACTATCGAATTCAATATCATTTTATATCTTAGTTATTTCGGACAGCGGTTCTGTTTCTATGTGCCAGCGGACCCTTGTGTGCACCACCATCCCGACATCCAGAGTAAATGACGTTGGTATAGTATGGGCATCGGTATGGGTTTTACTTTAAGCATAAAAACGAACATCATAATCGTATATTATGTTAGCTAATGGTATATTATGCTAGCTAATGGTATATTATGTTAGCTAATGGTATATTATGTTAGCGAATGATATATTATGTTAGCTAATGGTATATTATGTTATCTAATGGTATATTATGTTAGCTAATGGTATATTATGTTAGCTATGGTATATTATGTTAGCGAATGGTATATTATGTTAGCTAATGGTACATTATGTTAGCAAATGGTACATTATGTTAGCTAATGGTACATTATGTTAGCTAATGGTACATTATGTTATCTAATGGTATATTATGTTAGCTAATGGTATATTATGTTAGCTTATGGTATATTATGTTAGCTAATGGTATATTATGTTAGCTAATGGTAAATTATGTTAGCTAATGGTATATTATGTTAGCTAATGGTACATTATGTTATCTAATGGTACATTATGTTAGCTAATGGTATATTATGTTAGCTAATGTTACATTATGTTAGCTAATGGTACATTATGTTAGCTAATGGTATATTATGTTACCTAATGGTATATTATGCTATCTAATGGTATATTATGTTAGCAAATGTTATATTATGTTAGCTAATGGTATATTATGTTGGCTAATGGTATATTATGTTAGCTAATGGTGTATTATGTTATCTAATGACATATTATGTTAGCTAATGGTATATTATGTTAGCTAATGGCATATCATGTTAGCAAATGGTATATTATGTTAGCTAACTAAACGATAGGCCCCGCTAAACATTCACCGGATTCCCCAGTCTAGATAGGACCTGCACGTGATATTAACTCGTGGCCATAACGAGGCAACATGGCGCCTGCTTGCAAACAGCAGACTTTCTTTTCTTTTAATCCTGGTGTATATTAATCATTTTCAAACCACTTATCCGTGGCCAGCTCCTGCACCGACTCCGGTTACGGCCTTATTCTACCGGCATTTTTTATGAATCATCAAATGTTTAAAAAAAAAACAGTCAGTATTAATAAATATTTATAATGAACTTAAAAAGTATTAATAAATCAATAACAAGAGAAATGTAATATGGTTCTCTTTGGTAATGGTGTTAGACACGTAGCCAGTTTTGTTGTTGTTGTCCGAAATTTTACCACACTGTTACTGAATAGGATATTGTTACATCATTAGGGCCAGACATTCCTGGGCCTACAGTGATGTAGAAACATTTATAATGAAGTTAAAGTTGGGATCACTCGCATCTTTACTCTGAATGATAAGTATTATCATTTTAATTATCCCCCATCTTCACTCTGCATGACAAGCATAATCCTTTAGAGTATCTTCCTCGTGCCATAGCTGACCATAGTCACTGGCCTAGGAAAGGTGGGGCAGCGGGGGAGGGGGGGCAATTCGCCCCTGGCGGCAATTTTCTCTCTATATAACAATGGAGGGCATTTTCCATAAACTACAGACATTTGTTCGTGTGATGTGAGGGTGGCGACGAATAGGGTGGCCCATCCCTTGCCACGCCACTAACCCTTGCTACGCCGCTAACCCTCGCTACGCCCCTAACCCTTGCTACGCCACTAACCTTTGCTACGCCACTAACCCTTGCTACGCCATTAACCCTTGCTAAGCCACTAACCCTTGCTACGCCACTAACCATTGCTACGCCACTAACCCTTGCTACGCCCCTAACCCTTGCTACGCCACTAACCTTTGCTGCGCCACTAACCCTTGCTACGCCACTAACCATATTTTACCTAGCAAATAAGGAGATAGGAAAATCTCTACATCTAAAATTGGGGCGGTGGCCGATGAGTTAACTGTCGTTATTTTCGTTTTCAAATATGATCTTCAAATTGCTAACTTTCGTGTCACTGGAAGCTACAGCGTCAGGTAGGCATCGATACTCTGACGAAGATCCAGGGTGTGGGATGACAGGAACTCGGTTTCCTTTACAAGGTCTTACATCTTTGTGACGTTTTAGAGCAGCGATTCTCAGCGTATGGGACGCGAACCCTTCCCATGGGTCGCCTGAGAACATCTGAAAACACACATACTCCACAGTCATGAAGTAGAAACAAAAATAATTTTTCCTGGGGGTGGCCACAACATGAGGAACCGGATTAAAGGGTCGCGCCATTAGGAAGGCTGAGAACCACTGTTTTAGAGCAAGTATGGAATCCCAATCAATCAAATAAAGTGCAACCTTGATTAGAAGTCGATTTATTGTTTTTAAATTCATTTCTGATTGTATCTGTCTGTTGACTGCATCTACAAACTGATTCGGTGCTCATATAGTCTAGTGCACTAATTACTCTCTGCCTAGAACAGCGGTTCTCAACCTGTGGGTCGCGACCCCTTTTGGGGTCGAACGACCCGTTCACAGAGGTCGCCAAGACCATCGGAAAACACACGTACTTTACAGTAATGAAGTAGCAACTAAAATAATTTTGTGGTTGGGGGTCGCCACAATGCAAGGAACTGTATTAAGTGGTCGCGGTATCAGAAAGGTTGAGAGCCGTCGGCCTAGAATATCTTTTTCGTATGAGCTTACAGTTATTGTTACAGGCCATAGCATACAACATAAGCGGGTGGATTATTTCAACAGTCCTTTCAACAATCTTCATTTTAGTGCTGTCACCCCTGCCTAAAGGTTCCTAGAGTAACACTCTTGTCATCCCTATTCAATTACTTATTCTGTAACCGTTATGCCAACCTTTCTGATGGTATTCAAGTTCATGAAATATATGGAATTGAATACTGTCATGTTATATTATTAGATCACTCTTCGAACTTGCGCCCGCTGGCAGCTCTGATGCTTTCCTATTACATCGCTACGACCATGAATATACGCCTATAGAATCACCAAGCAGGTGATACCATCCACTTATCCACTAAAGTACAACAGCGACCACACAAAACCAAAATACTGAACCTCTCCCCCCCCATTTTTTTTTCAACATAAACCAGACCGAAGGGAACCAACCATCTTCCACAGACTTACAGCCAGCAATGGCGTGACGCGCACACATGAGCTGATCAAACTGAATGAAGACACAATTTGCCCCAATTTGGACTGCTCAAAAGCGAAGAGCGTGCCAGCGAATGCGAGGATGGCGTGCCTGCGTTAGAGCCGAGGGCCGAGGCCATTGTGAGGGGGGAATTACAGCAAATCTCAACTCTTCACTCGGTGAACCGAGTTTATTCTCTCGCGGTAAAATCAGTTGGAACCAGTTTGGGACACACATATTTAAAAAATTTGGAGATGGGCTGAGGAACACGATAGGAGAGACGAGACAAAAATATCATTAGTGCTGGCTACAATAAATGTATGAATAGATAACATCATCGGAAGTTACATATATTTTCCGTTTAGTGACATAACAACAGCAACATACTCTATAAAAATAACGATCTACAAATATTTCCGATAATTAGCACAAGAAGATAATAAGTCAAGTTTCGTAAGAATTGTCCAGAAGTCAGACTGAATTGTTTAAAATTATCTTTTTTTTTTGTATCTGTCCTTTATCTGTCCTTTATCGCTATCATCAAAGTGTCATCCAAAGGTCATAGATTGATCGACCTTTTACATTATCTGTTATTTTCTGATATTTTTTTTTATCTTGGTAATATTAATTTTTTTTTTTTCAAAATTGTTGATAAACACCCGATTACGACGTCACTGACAGCTCAACTGTAGTGTTCACGATGCAGTAAAGAAGAGACGTAGCTATGATATTTTGCGCCCGGGGGCGAACTATAAAATTGGCGCCCCCCACCTTTAATAACATTTTTCTACTACATTTAATAATTGAAAACAATTTAAATTTTGATAAAACATTGTATTTAAAGAAGCTAATTTATAGAAATTATAGTACATGACCCACTCAGTTACTGTCGTAGACTGGTTAATTACATGACCCACTCAGTCACTGTCGTAGACTGGTGTACATGACCCACTCAGTCACTGTCGTAGACTGGTATAGTACATGACCCACTCAGTCACTGTCGTAGACTGGTATAGCACATGACCCACTCAGTCACTGTCGTAGACTGGTATGTTACATGACGCACTCATTCACTGTCGTAGACTGGTTTAGTACATGACCCACTCAGTCACTGTCGTAGACTGGTATAGTACATGACCCACTCAATCACTGTCGTAGACTGGTTTACATAGTCTACAAAATATTTATTTTTCTTGATTTCACTGTCGCAATCTGGTCATTACTCAATCAAAATCAGTTTTTTTTTCCAACGTTCCTCTTCAACGCTAAGAAGAGCAAGATGGCTGAGACGATCATGCCCCATTGACCAAGATGGCTGAGACGATCATACCCCATTGACCAAGATGGCTGAGACGATCATGCCCCATTGACCAAGATGGCTGAGACGATCATGCTCCATTGACCAAGATCGCTGAGACGATCATGCCCCATTGACCAAGATGACTGAGACGATCATGCCCCATTGACCAAGATGGCTGAGACGATCATGCCCCATTGACCAATATCGCTGAGACGATCATGCCCCATTGACCAAGATGGCTGAGACGATCATGCCCCATTGACCAAGATCGCTGAGACGATCATGCCCCATTGACCAAGATAGCTGAGACGATCATGCCCCATTGACCAAGATGGCTGAGACGATCATGCCCCATTGACCAAGATGGCTGAGACGATCATGCCCCATTGACGCACGCAAATGCGACAGAATGAGTAGGCTATCAGACGAAACGTCTGCTGAGCCGCTGCACCGATCTTGTGAACGATTTACTACCCTTTTTACTTATTAAAATGTAACGTTGTAAGCCTCATTTTAGCGCCCCTGTACCTTGGCGCCCGGGGACATATGTACCCCCTGCAGTCACCTCGCCACGTCTCTGCAGTGATGACGTCCCTGGCTTCTCCACTGTAGTGTTCAGGACGCATTGTATGCTTGAGGCAGAGAGACAGCGAAAAACAAATATAGAGAGATATGAGGAAGCGCATTCTAGCCGTGCACACCTATGCAAAAAGGTTTGACAATGTTTAGTAGGCAGACATGAGTATGAGGTTGTTACTTAAGACAATAATTAGTGCCCTTGTGTAACAAAACCGTAGAGCTTTTCACTGGCTTATTTTAGAAACGAAGTATATATAGTTCATACGAATCGACTGGTAGGCATCAATTATTGCTAGCTTATCAATTCAAAGAGATTCTATAGTGCATTTTAATTCAAATCGTTCATTGGATTAGGGTAATGATCGATAGATGAAAAGTTACCGATGACACATTGACAGTGCGGCTTTAAAATTTGTTAATTCAGTTCTAAAGTCTAGGTAAAGTATCATATGTCTTACATACAAGTTGTTTTTTTTTTTAAATCAATACATTAACTCCGCTTTTTTCGTAGGTGTCTGGCAAAATCTTTTGACGTCTAATTGACCCACTTCCCGTCAACCTATCGAGTTGAAACTTAGCACATAGACTCATCACCAATGACAACACATTCTATCAAATTTTCAGCTCCACCCCCAAAAATCTGTTTTCCCGTTTTCAAGGGGAATGTGAAGGAAACGTGTTGTCACGAAATAAAATTCCAGATAACAGCGCTAAATGAGATTCTTTAAAACAATTTGTCGCACGTGAGTTTGGGTCGTAATATTTTCCTTGTTTTTTTTTCTGAAATAGTTAGTGTAAACGCGGGTGTGTCATTAGAATATTAATATAGTTCAGGGGCGTGACATAAATGTGTGGTTGCGAGCCTTGAGGGTGCGCACTAATTAGGATTCTTATAGTGTGCGTTTCGCTTATGCATGTTTTGTCAAATTTTAAGCGGACGCCCCCCCCCCCCCCCCCGCCAAATAAAAAAATTGCTCGATATTTCATTCATTTTATAAATGATTTACACGAAACAGTTTCATGTTCCTTCTTCTAACGCTGTTACCCAATTCGTTATTTTAACAAGTGTTAAGAAGGCGCTACAGTAAGCTTGTAAATAAGAGTAATAATGATCATTCGATTTATATTGAAATAGTTAAAATAATATTTAGTAACGTGTTTTTTGTGTTGTTGTTTTTTTTTCAAAACCCTTAAATTGTTTATCGGATAGTTGACTCCTTTCAAAAGTTAAATTTTCAGATCAGTCGTCACAGATGAAACAAATATATATATTTAAAATAGAGGCATAAATAACCAGGCACAGAAACATCGAAAACCCCTCTACATGCATAGGAGCCAGAATGACCAATAAATTGATCGTGGTCCCTTGAGATATAGAAGAAGAGAAGACTCCTCATTGAAATATTAAAAAAAGCAACTAAACTGTATATAACATACAATTCTTGCTAAAATATGTAATAAGACAGTGATCAGTGAACAAAAACTCGATGGTAAAGTACATCGTGAATTCTCTAAAACTAGGAAAGACAGCGCAACAAAATGGAACTTGACCCTGTCAATGATATCCTCGGAATTTCGTGTACGTCCTTCTACCTTCTTCTCGCTTCCTTCCTGGCCTGTGTGTACCTGCTCTACACCCAGAGGTCGGGTGCAGAGACCTGGGACAAGTACGGAGTGAAGCATGCAAAGCTCGGATTTGTTGGTCCCAGGTAAAGAGCTTTTTTAGCTGTATCTCCTCAATTTTTCAACAGCACCAAAAAAAAAAAAAAAAAAAAAAAAAAAGTTTTAAATAAACTCGAGTAATAAAAGTGGTTGATAATAATGTGTTGAGCCCAATTCATAATAACATCAATGTTAAAATTTTAAAAGGCCAAATGTAATAATGATGTTCTTTAAAACATGTCATTTGATTGTCCAAATAAGATGAATAACGACATGGTAAATATATCAGAATCCAATCCAAACTGTGAATGCTACATGTTTGTTCTCACTTTGAACGTGTGTTGATGAGAATCTAGTTTTCCATGAAAATCAAATCTTTTGACTGCCGACATTGCAGTCTGGTCCCGGAACCTCTAGAGCATATGTGGACCGAATGCCCATCACTAGAGGTTTCAAGGGAGGCCAGGGCGGCGGGAGAGTCCTACGTGATGGAAATGTTACACGGCACCGTCCAGCAGATGGAGCTGGTTGCCATAATGAACTAGCCGGCAAGGTCCAGCAGATGGAGCTGGTTGCCATAATATACTAGCCGGCAAGGTCCAGCAGATGGAGCTGGTTGCCATAATGTACTAGCTGGCAAGGTCCAGCAGATGGAGCTGGTTGCCATAATGTACTAGCTGGCAAGGTCCAGCAAATGGAGCTGGTTGCCATAATGTACTAGCCGGCAAGGTCCAGCAGATGGAGCTGGTTGCCATAATATACTAGCCGGCAAGGTCCAGCAGATGGAGCTGGTTGCCATAATGTACTAGCCGGCAAGGTCCAGCAGATGGAGCTGGTTGCCATAATGTACTAGCCGGCAAGGTCCAGCAGATGGAGCTGGTTGCCATAATGTACTAGCCGGCAAGGTCCAGCAGAGGGAGCTGGTTGCCATAATGTATTAGCCGGCAAGGTCCAGCAGATGGAGCTGGTTGCCATAATGTACTAGCCGGCAAGGTCCAGCAGATGGAGCTGGTTGCCATAATGTACTAGCCGGCAAGGTCCAGCAGATGGAGCTGGTTGCCATAATGTACTAGCCGGCAAGGTCCAGCAGAGGGAGCTGGTTGCCATAATGTACTAGCCGGCAAGGTCCAGCAGATGGAGCTGGTTGCCATAATGTACTAGCCGGCAAGGTCCAGCAGATGGAGCTGGTTGCCATAATGTACTAGCCGGCAAGGTCCAGCAGATGGAGCTGGATGCCATAATGTACTAGCCGGCAAGGTCCAGCAGATGGAGCTGGTTGCCATAACGTACTAGCCGGCACAACCCAGAAAATGGAGCTGGATGCCAATGTACTTTGCGGGGTTTATAAGAGTGTAAAATAAAAACCTTAACAGAGTATGTTCGTTAGTCTCGTGTTGTTTGTGAGAACAGTAAAACGGTTCTCACTTTGTTACAGGCAGGCTTTTACGCAATTGCTCCACGAGTACGGTGACACGGTTGGATTCAAGAGAGGACCGCTGACCTTGCTGACCAAATGACCTGTCCATTGTGAGGGAAGTCATGATCAAAGACTTTACCAACTTTGTGGACAGGACCTTCACCTTGACCTCAGTGTCACCTGTCGAGAAGGCGCTCTTCTTTCTTCAAGGGAAAGACTGGCGGCGTATACGGCAAATACTCTCCCCTGCATTTAGGTGAGCTCCCCTTAGATAAGTGGTTTCCATACGTAAGCCGTTAGAATACAACACCCCACTTTCTACAAATATAAATGTTTTGTACCCTTGTAAAAAACTGGAAGATGACATTTTGTACACTAGAGCATATAAATTTAACTATATATTTATATATATATACAATATATATATATATTGTTATTTGCATACACACATCTAACTATACATTATAGATCATTAATATAATTGAAATATTATAGCGTCACCAATCTACCTCTGACTGCCTGGTCTGTATATGTATGTATATATGTAGATATATAGAAATGTCAATGTGTGTTATTTTGTAAAAATTTCATTATTATATGTAAAAGATAACAAAGCACTTTTATTTCACCACTGATGTAATCCAATTTTATGATGCCATATCTTACATTCTCTAGCTGACCACCGCATTGACCAAAATTTAATGTTAGACACCCCCCTGCTCCTATGGCTGAGATCCCCAATATCTTTACAGTAGCATTAGAGGCCGCTTGATAATTTCCCACCAATTTCCGCAGCACCGGAAAGTTGAAACACATCTCACGAACTGTGGACGAACGTGCCCGAAAGCTGAGCCGAGTCCTGGAAGACTACGCCGAGAGGGACGAGCTGGTCCCTGTGAAACAAAACACCGGCCAGTACGCGAGCGAGATCATTGCCAGGATGGCATTCGGCATCGAGACCGACTGTTTGGGAGGCCCTGATGACGAGTTTACGCACTACTCCAAAACGATGCTCAAACCGCGCAGTAGGTTCATTACCGTGGTCACCATTATGATCGGACAGCTTCCGTGGCTCAACAGGTTTTTGATCAAGGTAAAGGTGACCAGATATGACCGACTTTATGAGGAATATCGCTTGAATTTAAGATTATAAAGCATGTTAAGAAAGATTGTAAGTGCTTCATAGAGGTGAGGGTGAGGGAGGGGCTGGGGGAGGTCTTTTATATTATTTTTTTTTATTTGTGGCTCCCAACATTCTTGAAATTTTCGTTTTAATGAATGTATTTTTCTTAACACTTTGTGGTTAATCATAGTATTTAAAATGTCAAAAAAAAAAAAAATTGAAACGAAATAAAGAAGATAAAAAGTATACACAATCTACCTTTTGTATCAATAGCGACTTCTGGTAATGCATTTACCACTTGCACTACCGGTATCTGGCAAAGTTTGTCAGTGCGGAAGTCAGTTATAAGTTTGAGAATGTAACCCCGTCCAGTTACTGAAACAGAAATAAATATTCAAGGTGTTGCAACCCAGTCTTTGACACAATTACCTGTTGCAGCTGCTCCATACTTTTATCTCCCTTTATTCCTCAGACTCTGGGTATAAAGCTGTTTGACAGTGTCAGTTATAAATCTGATAAATATTTCAATTCAATTCTTCACACAACACTCGAGGACCGGCTGGAGAAAGGGAGAAAAGGTCAAAGTGTCCCGGCCGTCTTTATCCAAAGTCTGATATCTGCCAGGACACCTTGCGAACAGTCGTCTGCTGATGGTCTGTATAGTTGTGTGAAAACTCTAAAAAAAAATACTTGATTACATTATTCAAAGTTAATTAATACATTTTTTTGTGGGTCAACTTTAACACAGTAGATCACTATAACTGCCCATATTACTTGTACTGTTATTTCGATTATTTTTTAAATAAACCTTTGAAAGAAAATTGCGTAACGTAATCTATGAAATACACTTGCCATTCAAAGTGAGTTCTTATTATAATGCTATACTTTTAACTTATTTACATTGCGAAATGCCTTCATGTATGCTGTGGACAAATTTTTTTAGGCCTACATATTATATTTTTTGGGGGTAGTATATTTAATACCGGGTTATTTTGAAAATTTTTAAATTTTTTTTTTGTGTGCCTGTCTACAGGCGCAACCGTTGTCCAGTCACGTGATAAGAAGTTACAAAATAACGAGCAAAGTGAGTCTTGGTCAAATCTTCCAAAATTTTTAACCGAGGAAGAACTGATAGCCCAGTCGATGCTGATTATCTTTGCCGGGTTTGAGACTACGGCTACTTCCCTCCAAATGTGCTTCTACAACCTGGCTAAATATCCGGATATTCAGGTGGACTAAAAAAAAATTCACGTAACAATTATTGGAAAAAAAATATTTTTATAATTTAGAAAATAATATTAATATTTTTATCCACGACAAAGCTTTTCCCCCATTCCTTAATTTTTTAATGTTCAAAAAAATTATTGAATTCCCTTAGCAAAATAAATTGAATAATTACGTCATCCAATATTTTGAATTTCTTAATACAGCCCCCACACCATTTTTTGCACCTGAATTTTACAACTGTGTATCTATCTAACTACACACAATATACACTACATAACTAATATAAGCTTACTGGTTATCTATTTTCAGGCAAAGGTGTACGAAGAACTCGCGCACATCGCAACATCAGAGGTCCCAACTAAGGACGAACTTTCTCTGCTTGTCTACATGGAACAGTTCATCAATGAGACGCTACGGCTGTACCCGCATGTGCCGTTTGTCTCGAGGAAAGCGGCAGAGACCCGCACCTACAGCGGCGTCACCATCCCTAAAGGAGCAGGGGTCACCATCCCAATATTCGCCATCCTCAAAGATCCCCGAAGCTTTCCCGACCCCGACAGGTTTACAGAGGCTAACAAATCTAAGAGAGACCCCATAGCTTTCATGCCGTTCGGTTGCGGGCCCCGAACCTGTATCGGACTGAGACTGTCGTATCTGGAGTTGAAAATGGCCTTGGTCCATGTTCTCAGAAAAGTCAGATTTGAACTCAATGAAAGTACGGAGCCTCGGAAAGGAGTCGACATTGTCATCTCCGGGTCAGTGTTCATGGTTGTGGAGAAGCCGGTCCTTTTAGCCCTGAAGCTTCTGTGCTGCGTAAGCGGCAGCGTCCCCGAGGAGACTTGGGGGCGTCCACATGGGGTTTTGCCTCTTCGTGGCGTGGCAGACTAGTAGGGGGGACTTGTCCACCCGAAGCTAAAAAACCCCGGCCAAACACATGACTCCCAACGCAACGGGAGCTGCCACTAACATGATTACTAGTTGCTGTTAATGGATATGAGGCTTGGGTGGCCTTCAAAACCCATGCCGATGATTTTAGCTACGCGGCCGTGAGAAAGCCGCTCCTAGGCAACCGTTTCGTCCCGCCCCTACCAACGTCCCGACCGAAAGACTCCCTGGACGGTGGGGAGAGGTAACGCAACACCAACCCCCCGGAGTGGAAGCAAAGCCGTCCTGACCCACAGAGAGTGGACTGCGGACGCTTTAAACGCAGCGTCCTCGATCGACCGGGCCTCCCCTAGGTCAAGGGGGGAGTTCCCGGCGCCCTTCCGCACGGGCTGGCGTCGGGTTAAGTCCTTCAGTGCACTGGACTGTGTGGGGGGCGCCGGGGGGCATTAAGAGCTCACGCTCGACGGCCCACCGACTCCATCTCTTATGCGACATTTTCAGCCGTGAAGCTTCGAGCTTCCGAATAATATAGTTCAGGGGCTTTTTGTACCATCCCTATTAAATGACTTTATAGGACACAGTTAATTTAGATAGTCTATTCCGAAAATAAAAATGATTTTTGAAATAAATGAAAAAAAAAAAAAAATCAGAAAATAAAATATTTGGTAAAAGAAATATTAGTATATAAATACTTTATAAATTTATACTTACAAATGTTTAGTGAGTCCACCAGTGAGAAATAGCGATGTAGCAATGTAGTTGCCATATTTTAATTTTCCGGGTTGAAAAGTCCCGTTAATAATTTATTACAAATAATATGATTGCGTTACCCTTGTTGTAAACAATATTTCAGTCGTGGAATTCCGAATTCCCGTCACAGCGTGGCGCACTGTAGTAGGGCTCCATTGTAATGGACATAAGATTATAGTGGGGTTCCACTGTAATGGAAATGAAATTATAGTTATTTTCCATTGTAATGGAACTAATATTGCAGTGGAGTTCCGCGGTAAATGAATTAGATATTTAAGATATATAGATATATAGAAATAGATTATAATGGGGTTCCGTGCAATGGCAATGGAACTAAGAAGATTGTGCTTGTTAAACAAAAGAGGGGTATGTCCCCCCTGAAGACCAAACATTACACTTTACATGTCAAACATATGTAAAGGTATTCATTTTTAAATAGGACATTCAGCAAACGTTACAGCAATAAAAATCTGGACATATTATTATTTTTAAAAACTTTCTTTCTGCCTGCATTTCCATCTTGATAGTCCAGTGTGATTTTTTGTTTACACTCGTGATCCTTTCGTTAGGTTGATTCCGTATTCCTCGTGCTGACCTGTTTTGCAGTAAAGTTGGTGACACAGAAACGGTATACTGGGTCGGAGTAGGAGGTTGGGATGGTGAGTAAAAGGCAGAAAAGAAGGGACGATTGACAAAGTAACAACCATAACCAATTCGCTTAACATAACCATCGGTCCTTAGACTTTATCGGCAATTTAACTTTGATCAACGGACGGCAAGAAGTCATTAAATTTTACTTTTTGCTTATTAGTTTTATCCCAGGGTGAACTTTACATCAATATTTATAAAAGTCTATAATTTTAATGTAGTTCTTCCTGTTTATTAAAGATGTCCACTCGGATTTCAAATTATATTTTATCATAAAATCAAAACTTTTAAAGTAGAGTAGCGTGTTAATAATTATACATTGTACGACGCCATCGTGTTTAAAAATATAGTTATTAGCGTAATTTAAAATGCACTCGATTCCATGCATGCTGAGCTAGATAAAAGGAAAACGTTAAAAAAAGAACGATAATTATGTATACTTTTTGAAAGCAAAAAATAAGATCTTAACGGGCGCATACAAATAGTAAACATTTCGTCAGTTATTATTAAATGAAAAGAGTTTGTCTTTTCTTTAAATCTGCTAATTTTGTAACACAGATTTTAAACAGAGTTCAAAAAAATACTTAGCCTATATTTAATTAAGTCCAATCTGCTTTTTATTTTTTTAATATCATAATAATAAACAACCCACCCCACCCATTTGCTTGCACGTTTTAACTTTAAAAAATGAGAATCCAGTAGAAAGCTCCCCCCCCACCCCCCCACGGTTTTATGAACTAGCATTTTGATTATCATGTCGATTTCATTTTTTGGGGGGGGGGGGGGGGGGTATTAGTTCAAGAAAAGTTTCTTCTTTCTAAATAATCCAAATCATCAATTAAAAAAATTAATTGGATGACTTGGTATAAAACATGTATTAAAAGTAAATTGAGATGGCGATTTGTAATTTATCTGAAAAAGTTATAGTAGTTATTCGAAATGAACATTTCAGCAGCTCGATATTGGAAACAGTATACCGGTACTTCATTTGTATACCATTTCCCTCAGATTAAATCGCACATTAATTAATATATGATCTCTTTTGTAAACACATCATGTATTCTCAGCATAATTATGACGTTAATATACGATTTATAAAAAAATCTTAGCAGTTGAAAAACAAACAATAAAAATGTAAAGACCTTTATGAAAAACAGTTTTTTCCCCTTCCGCACTCTCCTAAAACTTGGAAATATTTAGAAAAGATAATTTTTAATTTTAATGAAAATTAAAAACCACATTAAAAGCTAAAAGCTAGCATCTCTTCCTTTCCTGTGTAGAAAGATGTAAAACTAAATTCAGGCATGTGCTAAAATGAATTCTTGCATTTGAATTATCAACAGTATCTTTGGACTATAAAGATTTAAGGGGTGAGACTAGACTAGGGCAAAAAGCATACCTTAAATAGCGCCAAAACTGGAATAAATTCATTTGGTTCATGCTGGGCTGAGACGGAGATAAAGATGACCCTAAAAGTTAATGTGGCTAAGTGTGGCGCCTGCCACCCGAAAGTCTGAAATGCCCATTCTTAATTGTATGAAAGAAAATCCGCATTCAAGAAAGTGCAACATGAATCTCTGAATTTGAATCAAAAATTGTATAAGGGGACCACTGCATCCACTTCTGGCACCCTCATTTTTCTGCTATCGATAGTCCTCACTCTGATCACTGTGACAGTACAGGGTTGAATCTAACTCTAAGCGTTTGCCAAATGATTACCTTTGGGCGCGACACTTCCTGTGTGAATTCAGATTATATAAGGCACCGGGCGGCATAATTCCTCAACTTGATGTCACGAAAATTCATTCCTCAGAGCAAATTGTCCGCCCGCCCTTTCCCTCCAGCTTCCGCATAAGAACTATCAATGTCCTAAATTTATGAACTAGGTCCCCGTAAAAATTGCAGTATAGCTGTCTCTGGACTCCAGTGTTGGTGCCGTTCTCCTCAACGCTGAAATCCATTATTTTCATCCATTAAATCCCATCAAAATTCCTTTTGGACATCGCTAGCCCATCAACGGTAGCGTTTACGCTAATCTTCTAGTTTTTATACATTTCCTTTAGTCTTTATTCTGGCTTTTCACTTACCATGTCCTGACTAGGGGTCGCCAACCGGGATCTCGAATTTCGAAAATACCGGAATACCGGACCATAATTGCTGCTCGAAAATACCGGGATTAGATTTATGAAAACCGGGATTTTCGATAATCCCGGGATTTCATTTTCTAATTTAAAAAAAAAAGTTTTTCTTAATTTCCACGTCGTAGTTAAAGAAAGACATAGCAATAATTTATCAGATGTGCAAATCCACCACACCACGTGTCTCAAGTTCAAAGAGAGCCGACCGACGGGCTAGATCTGTGTACTCATAATTGTCAAGAATCATGACGTTGTGATTATTTTTCTTTTTTTCATGGTGCGTGTGTAGTGTGTAAGTGGAGACGAGTCACGACGTGAAGGTACATGATTGGTAAGTAAATATTTTCATATTATTGACAAATAAGTCATTGGCATAGTCGAATGAAGATCGAATTTTGACTTCCATTAAGAGTTTGTATGGAAATTATAACACGTTGCACTCAAATCACGAGGTAACTTTTAATTTACATTTTTTATAGCTTGATTTCTTTTAATTATGCCAAAAAAACTACACATTAAAAATATGAGTAAATCCGTATTTTGATAATCCAATACCTTATGTTTAAGACACAGAAAAATTATGTAACTTCTATTTTGTGATAACAATATTAATAATTTACATTCAACTCATAATTGATTTTCGAGCTATTTTGTCTCAGGCTGAATTTCCCAGTTTGTCTGTACCATACCTAGCCAAAATGTACATTTGTACATGACTGAATGACCCAATTTGTCTGTACCGTACTTAGTCAAACATTTACATGGCAATTTAAACATTTCAAAAAATGTTTTACACGTCAAACCAATTCGATTGAATTGACATGTTTTTAATGATTTATTTTCCCAGGTTGATAGAAAGAAATGGGGGACCCGGAAAAAAATAAACCTAAATTTGAAAAGCATATGACACTATCGGAAACAAAGACATCAGTTTGGCATTATTTCTTGAAAGCTACAGACAATCTCTCAGCTAAATGTATTAGATGTAACAAGATACTTAAAACATTGGAAGGAACAACTTCATGCCTTCATTCACAATTAAAGTCTGCACATTCCAGTGATTACTTGGACGTATTTCTAAGGCCAGATTACGACCAGATGCGAAAACATATCGTGGATATTCAAAAGCATGGTCAGACAGCGGATTCCTCGTTGGAAATATCTTTGAACAATGAAACTGAACATCTTGGATCTGACCATAATGAACTTGATGATACACTGCCGCTTAAGAGACCATTAGAAATTGAAATACAAAAGAAACTTCAGGCTTAGGATAATACTTCCAGACCAACGGATGGAGACATTGATACATTGGTAAAAAATAGAAATGGCTTTATTTGAGAAAGGCGGTTGAAGAGGAAAATATCTAGAAATTGCGTGTGATAGCCTAAGGTCTGTTCCTCCGACCAGTGTGTAGACCCAGCGGGTACTCTCGTCATCAGGTTACTTTTGTAACCATTTGCGGTCAAAGTCAAGTGACCAAACATTAGACACGTTGTCATTTTACGATCTCATTATTTAAGTTTGACCAAAGATTAAAACAACACCAATTATTTTAATATTTGATTAATAAAACTATTTAAATTAAAAAATTAAGAATATTATTTTTTTCATTTGACTCAAGTTCAAAGAGACATTTGTGTTATTAAAAGCTTATTAAAAATCAAAATGTGATATTTGTTCTGAAGGTTTTTATTTCATTGATAAATCCTCAACTCTAATCTCGAATCTCGACTAAAAATTCTCTAAATATCGAAAATATCGAAAATACCGGGATTCCGGTATTCGTAAACTTCAATATCGAAAATACCGTTTTTGTCAAAAGGGATCGGTTTTGCGACCCCTAGTCCTGACTGTTTAATTCACACGGGTTGATTGAGCGAAAATAAAATTCGGTAACATAAAAAATGCGAGTACCAAAAAATATAGCATAAACAAATCGGTTCAAAGTTCACCAATACGTCAGAGTGAAACAAGGAACACTTTCACGTTTCGAAATTTTACAGCTGAGTTGGGTGAAGTGACTTTGGCGAAACTACACCAGCACCATCTTTTGTCAGGAGGTATGACCATGAAAAATAGTTTTAGAGTAGTTTATTATTATTATTTTAAAATCTTTCTATCTATAGTGCAAGTCTATATTTATTAATAATTTTATAATGGCCTGTGGTGATGGGTCGTGCGTGAGAGATGCGCCATCTAGTAAGTTCTAATTTTACTATTATATTATATTATATACTTCATACGACAGGCGATAATACGCGACGAGTAGAGAGAAATTTCACTATCGGAATAACGATATGCTCCCTCATACATAAAATTTCGTGGCAAACGTCACGTATCAACTTTAATGACTTCATAAAGCACTTTGGTGTCACCCCGGAAACGCCGAAAACGCCGAAAACCGGGTACCGGTATCGTGATTTCGTTATCAAAATGGTGACCTCCACTTTTTAAGTTACCGAGATTATCGTAGTTTCGTATGTTTTGCCCATTTTTAGTCCAGCATGCATATTCTACTTCCTATGATATCTTGGAGTTGGAGTAGACATCTTGTTTTCTCAAGCCGCTTTTGCTCTTGTTCTAAAAAGAATTTACGGTCAGGTAAAGTCAAATAATCATAAAAATGCTTAGTTTCTTTATAAACTTTATTTTATCATTCTAGATGCGCAGCAAGAAGCAGTGTTAGTGTTAGTTAATGACCAGTGGTCAGCCCCTTTCATGGCGTAATTTAAAATAATGCTAAGTTTCCTTATTTTATCCTTCTAGCTAGATGCACGGCAAGAACTTCAAGAAGTGTTAGTTAACTGATTAACTACCAGAATGAAAATCCGGATGTGGCTGAATTAAAATTAGGTCTTATTTTCTCATTGCACGTTTATTTTTTAAATTATAAACATATTCTAATGAGTAATAATAATAAAGCATTTTGAAGGTAAATGAATTGTCTATAAATAAGATAAAAGTAAAACATTTTTACATTTAAGTTTCGAAGTGATTATTCACACAGCTCTGCGGATAACGTTTGCCGTTATTTGAAGATTTTGGTCTGCCGATAACGCTCGCCGTTATTCAAAGATTTCTGTCTGCCGAACTATTTATTCTTTTTTACATTACTTCACTAATAAATGAATACAAAAAAAATGTAAAAAAAATAACGAATTTCCATAAAACCATGGACTTACGCCTGCGTACACAGTAGCGGTTTATCTAGCAAACCTTGGACTTATGCCTGCATACACCGCGGCAAAAATGTACCATTGACCTGGTTTTAAGATAAGGCAGTTGGATGTGAACTTGTGTGGTCTTGTGGTAGAGTATGCGCTAAGCGATTTACATTATCTGATCATATACTAGATGGGGATCGAATTTTACTTTTTTTTCTTCATTTTCATTAAAAGTATATTTTATATTTAATAATTATGTTCATTTGTAACAGTAGTTTTATGAGAATTTTAAAAATATTTTGTAGCGATTGAAATATTTTAAGTAGCCTATATGTTGAATTTGAAAATAATAAGAAATGAGAAAACAAATAGAAAGTATGATATGTAGGCATAGGTCCCTCTATTTACGCACTATAGAAGGAGGAGGAGGTTGTTGATTTTGGATATTTTGCATACTGCTGCGTATAACAGTTGTCGGAGGGAAGGTGGGTTCGGCAGAAAGAACATACATTTAATCATTATCTTGAATTTTCTACAACCAATTAAATACTAAGAAATGCTCGCCCTTTACAAAAGTGTGGAACTTACCCAAATCTTTTGTTTAATCTTGCAGGTATTAATAATTTTTAAATAAATAGTTTTCAGTTTTAACAAGAGTTTAAATTTAAAATTACAACTACCGCATAGAGTTAAAGACTGGCAAAAAAGACCAAGGATTTGCTGCTTTTACAGCAGTGGTGTACGCAGGCCAACGACCGTGGTTTTGCTAGTAGTGCCGGACATTATTTTTTGTCAAAACATTCATTCAATGAAATCACACTTACACCCCCCCCCCCCCCCCCCGGCACTTGGAATATGATCCTAATTGTAAATAATTTCAGTCTGCCGATAACGCCCTGCATTATTCGAAGATTTGGGTCTGCCAATAACGCTCGGCATTATTCGCAGAGCTGTGCGGATAACGCTTCCCTTTAAGTTTTGGTTGGAAATTATTGTATTATAATACAATATATATTTATGCTTTCGTGGTTTCCAAATAGTATATCCAATAATAAGAAAAATGCACCAAAGAACACAGAAACTGAATAATATTTACACTTCCAATTACTTATATTATATGCCTTTAATACCCTGTCACTTGTCACAGTAAACAAGTTGTACAATTTTGTAACTAGCTTGGAAATTAAATCAAAATTAATTAACAGCTTGTTTTTTAAACCTTCAGTCGACAGCAAGTGGTTTGAAAACAAACATCCTGTCGATATATTATTTAAGGATAATATAGATAATTGACTCAATTTACTAGAAACATTTGGCGATACCAGCGGCTTGTGGCCGTAACGAAAGAAACACCGAACCGCTCATGGCGACTCATGGTAGTTAACCAGTTAATGAGTTAATGACCTGCGGTCAGCCCCGTCTTTTGTGTCAAATGTGGCAAGCAAAGCTCTGTGTATTGGCTAGTTACACTATCACAATGTGGTTGTAGTGACAACTGGAAAGGGTAAAAATTAATGAAGAAAAGAAAAGATTATTTAAAAAGGTATTTCTGTTGACAATGTCATGTTTTTGTTAAAACAGTGGAAACAGAAAGTATTCATTGTAAAGCGCACATCACCACAATAACAAATTCAGTCATGCAAAGCCGCAATTATTGAAAGCTCTCAACTCGCCCCACCCAGTCACTTGGTATTATTGTTACTGGTAAATTACCACTTGAGCGTCATATATTAAAATATAGTGCTGTTAGTGTTATGGATTGAAATGCTATTTAAACAGTTTTCTTTTAATGATCCAAATAAAGGGAAATGTTCTTGATGCACATTGTACATATTCATTTCAGCACAATTATAAAAGACACAATTTCTAAAATGAACATTTTTTTAATTTTTAAAATAGAAAAGTGTAAACAATTTAATGCATAAAAAGAAAGCAGAGTTAGTTGAGTTTATATCAGGTACACGAAAACCATTACAAGACATGAACTAAATGCAAATATGAAGGGAAAAAATCACAACTTGAAATTTGTGCCAAACTGTCTTTTCAGTATGAGCTCCAAGCAACCACATATTTTATATATTCTTTGTGTGGACACCAGCATCATTTGTATAGAAAAAACTTTGTTGATGAACTACTATGGAGTATTTGTAAATTCTGTTTCTGATCTAGTTAATGTTTCCATAAGTCGCCCATCCGTCCAATAAAATAAGTGAGTCTGAAAGGATATCTCTATATGCCAAGCAGTTAAACTACAAATTTTCTTAAATATTTAGAAAATCAAATGTATCATTTGAAGAGATAGATCTCATTGGTTCCACTATTTCACTAATTTTGATTAATTCAAGGCACCATGACATCTTATTTCAACAGTTTTACAACACATTTTATTATTAACATGACGCTTCTGTATTATTATTTTAAAAAAATGAATTTAATTTTGGTATCAATCTTTTTTTTTTTTAATGTGGGTGTTGTGGTTAATTTTTGGGTCAGATGCCTTGAAAAAAACTTGGCATGACTTTATTAACTGCAAATTCCTTGGGCTGACACAGTTTATTGTCACATTACAAACTTTTTGCAAGCAGTACAGTGTACAGGCCTCGTGTATGGTCAATGCCACTGTTGTTTGTGTGCCCACTACTGTTCCTCAGAACAACTCCTTTCTGACAATTATACTAAGAAGTGTGAGGCTGCAAAACTTAAAACCCAAGTGTGCTTGTTATTCAAGTTTCAAGAGGAATTAGATAAGACCATACTTGTCCGCGGTATTTTTAACACTGCATCATTCTAGCCAATTACTGTAGCAAGTACTTTTGAGGCCCTCTTTTTGAACTGAACGAGTTAAATGTTTACATGCCGGGTGTAACAAAATAATATAGAGTGTTCTATAGATGCAGGTTGGTAAAGATTGCTCAATTTGAAATGCTTGAACTGGAATAAATGTCATACATCATATTGAATTCAACAGTGCATGGGCATGCTAATAAAGCAGTAGGATTAGTTAGTCTTAGATAAGGGGGGCTAATCTTGAAATGGCTGCAACTAAACTTGGATAATACTATTTCTGAAATTCCTGAACAAGGATTTGAATTGTACTCATGCTTGATCATCGGTTTGGGGGGGGGGGGGGGGTTGCCTCATGTGTGTCCAGCCATGGCTTGTTTCTGACTGAGCTCTGCGATTTTAACAAGGAACCGGAGGTACAATGACTGCTAAATGAAATGTAGCATTTTGTAATGATGGTCGGCCATCATAGTTGTGCTTCCTTGTTAATCTCAAGTAATTAACTAAACATGTGTCACTTTGTTGTAAATGTTAATCCAATGCCTGATGCTTATCATTATTAATGTTGTCTTCTTATTAATTTTACTTTACCTTGTGTTTGTCTGGCCTTTATCACAGCTTTTAGGAGGCAGTGTGAAAACATCCCCATTGTTTATCCTGTTTTCCCCTTTCAAAACGAAGTAAAATACAAAAACTTACTTCTATAGAAGAGAAGCATTATAAAGCTAATGGATGGTCTTAAATGCAAATATGTATTTTTTTTTCTTTGTTAGGCTTCTTTCACTCAATTCACTGACTGTCAGTGTTCTTGGATATGATGGAAACAGCAGGAGCCATGGAACCAGATGACCTAACATCCATAACATGGCTGTTTTCAAGTGTGTCCTTCTATCTTCTAATGACAACCATTGTGGCTGCAATTTACCTGATCTATAACCAGGTGACTGACACTGAGACCTGGGAAAAGTATGGTGTAAAGCAGGTCACGATGGGGCTTGTTGAAGAAAGGTTAATTCTTTTAGTACATCCTATTATTTATCATAAAAAATTATAGTTGAATGGTTTTTATCAGCTTCTAGATTTTTAGCTCTTAGCCTCAAAGCAAAAGCTACATATTTGCATATTCATGGCACATAAATCTTTAGTGAAGTCACCTGTAGTCAGACTATTGTTCCTGGAGCTTGCAGACAATTTCCCCAAAAAGTATTTCTGTGGTCAATTTTCAATGGCCTAAATGCTGAGATCACCATTCTGATCCAGTGACCATCTTGGCATTGACATTTTGGCACAAAGTTGGGGATAAAAATGTCATACACTGAAATTTTCGATAGAGACACTCTATATCTCAATTTCAAAATGAATTCTTATCATGAAATCAGTTAGTGCCAATAGAAAATGAGATACCTAAAGAGGAATGCCAGTTCTTATTTATTTGTCATGAGTTTTATACTTGACATTTAAAAGGATATACTGGAGGGACCAGCATGTGTTCAGTAGAAGAAAAGAATCAAAATTGTGATGGGTCATATATGACTAAAATAAATTAAATACATTTTAAGACAAATTTTAATAATAAATCCACCAATGTTTCTGCTCTTCATTCTTTGTTACCAAAACACATTCAGAAGGCAAGAGACTGAAAAACACAAAACTCCACACCACTGCTTGCATTATGCTATTGCTTTTACTGCAAATGTTTTTATTTAAACTTGGTTTTTAGAGACGGTTACAAAAAGCTGTTGGAAGAGCATGGGGACACGTTCGGTTTGAAACGTGGACCAATGCTACTTGTGACCAAGGACTTGTCCATCCTAAAGGAGGTGATGGTCAAAGATTTCAACAACTTCACAGACAGAATTGGGCACTTTAACACAAATACTGTTGTGAGCAAGGGAGTTTTTTTCCTACAAGGTCAAGACTGGAGGAGAATTCGGCAGATCATAACCCCTTCTTTTAGGTAAGATATGGATATTTATAAAGCAAATCTTATTAAAACTATTACAATAATTTTTTTTGGAATAAATACTTTTGGGGACAAATTTGAATTCAATAGTGGAGAAAATATGGCACATATTTGAAGAATGACTGTTTATATTCTAATAAAAAAGATTCACGTAAATGTGTAGGCACAGTCACTATGCAAAATGACACAGGGTCTTCAAAAATGTAAGAAGGGAGGGGATTAGGGGAGAAAGGTACTGGACATCACTAGTAGGTATGTACGTTTTCTTATGTCATAAATTTACGCATTATCAATAATGATACAATATCCATGAGTAACGTGCAATAAATATCCCAAACTTATTTATAAAATTTTATAATATATAGTCAATAACGTAAAGATTTCATGGATAATATGTAAAGTGAATGCCCCCTTTTGTTATTTTATCACCAAAAAAACCATCTGTCACAATCTCACAAGTCTCTAATCTATATGAATTTTAATCCTGTCAATGATATGAACATATCAAGTGGCATGGTCTACATAAAAGTATTTTCTGTTACCTGCCCTACACTTTTGTCTGCGGTATCCTAATCCAGAGGTCTCCAACCTGTCCTATTCCTACCCGTTAACACAACTCCAAACACTATTAACTTGTAAAACATAGACCTGATGGGCTCCACCATAGAAAGTGATTTTGAAAAATGGCTCAGACAGTCAAAAAGGGTTGGATTCACTCTCCTAAGCAAATACAGCTGTCAGCTTCAGTCATATGCTAAAATAACAATGCTCTTAATTTTAAATAAACCTACCATTATTTCCCAACCTCATCTCTGGTAAGCTCAAACATGATTAGAATAAACATACCATTAATTCCCAACATCAGCTCTGGTAAGCTCAAACATAGTGTACAGACTGTAGATGAACGTGCCATAAAACTGACCAAGGTCCTGGAGGACTATGCCAAGAAGAACATTCTTGTGCCCGTGAAGGACTTGACTAGCCAGTACACCATTGAGATCATTGCCAAGACAGCCTTTGGGCTTGACACTGACTGCCTGGGCAAGGAGGACAATGAGTTCACCAACTACTATAAGACCATCTTTAAGTCAAGAAGCAAAATGATGTCCAAGGTTATGCTGTTCTTTTACAGATTCAAATCTATCCACACATTCCTTGTGAAGGTGGGTCTTAAAGCTAGTGCAGTATTTTTATTCATCAACCATAAACTAACAATATCACTTCTCAAAGTTAAATTCTATTTACCCAGTGGGCAACATTCTTTTAAATTAAAAACCACCCACCTGACACTGAGTGCTCTTTATTTTTTTTTTGTTTACTTCTTCCAGAATTTGAAAGTTACATTATTAGATGGGGTTAGGTCAGATGCTGTCTCATACTTTAAGAAGATTCTTAAAGAATCAATAGAGGAAAGAAAAAGGCTACAGCAGAAAGGCCAGGAGCCGCCATCTGATCTCTTGCAGAATTTTTTACAGGCCAGTCTTGCTGATGATCAAATTAAACAGGAAGGTAGCATGAATTAATCATTAAATTGTATTTTGCTATTCAAGAAAATGTTTGGAAAAAAAAAAGAAAAGAATTGTTACAATGTTTTAAATTTTTAAAGAAAAGTATAATTTTTATTTCACAAAAGAATAAATCATTTATTCAATATACATTTGCTTACCTGCAATCCAGCCTATTACCAATCAAATTGTTTGGGATAGTCGTTACTTAATTATCCACTCTGATCAGTTCATAAAGAGAAAGCCCTCAAGTCATAGATGAACTGAATGACATAAAAGTAATGTAAATGAACAGTGTAAGTAAAACAGTTCACTCATTTCAGTTAAATTTTGTTCACTTGACGTCATTCTTTATCTTATTAATTTGTTTATTAAGCTTTTTAAAGAATTTAAACTTATGATAATGACAATTTTGTTAGAGAGCACAACTGAAGATTCGCAGAGTGGCTCAACTCTCGCTAAAGGTCTGAATTGGGATAAGCTGCCCAAGACCATGTCAGAGGAAGAGCTGATGGGCCAGTCCATGTTGCTCATGTTTGCAGGGTTTGATACCACAGCCACGACACTTATGACGTGTCTTTACTTACTGGCCAAACATAAAGATGCCCAGGTAAGAGTCTAACATATTTAATACAAACAATAGGGTGTCCAGAGCTGTTGGGAGCTGTTCTTGAGTGCTTTTTAAATCCTTTATGTTGAAGTCGCTTTTGTTCATGTGTTTCTGGCTGGGTGGCAAAATCTTTGGATGGCTAATTGACCCACTTCCTGTCAACCTATCGAGCTGAAACTTGGCACATGGACTCGTTGCAAATGACAACACTTTCTATCAAAGTTACGTCACCAACCCCCAGAAATCAGTTTTTCCTGTTTTTCAAGGGAAAGATGAAGAAATATGTCGACACTGACTTCACGCAATAAAATTCCTGATAACTGCGCTAAATGGGATTCTTAAAAATTTGCAAGTGTGTTTGTTGCGTAATATTTTCTTTTCTTTTTCTGAAATAGTTGGTGACATAAATCTGCGGTGTAGAAGCATATGGGACATGAGAATATTAATATAAAGTAACATTTTCAAAAGTCTATAATGGATTTATATGGAAACTTTGTTTTTAGGGGTTGTTTCATTGTACAGTTTCTGGTCTTAATCATAAAATAAGTACAATTCTAAAAATAAACTCTGGTGTTTAACTTTAACCCTTGAAAAAAATGTGAAAGATTATTTTGAAAAAACAAAAATGTGTGGCACTTCATAGTCTGCGACAGGAATGAAATCTTCCTATTTACTTGTTACAAATTGAAGGCAATGGGATATCTTGGGGATTTCAATAAATATAGAAGATCTCTCTGCCATAAAGCAAAGTTCTACAACATTAATAGCAGGCAAACATGGATTGTTTTTGCAACTTAAAATGTGTAGACTTTCCCACAGTAGATCGTAAGTAAATACTTGTTTACCCTTGACTTGACACTTGATTGTAACTCCACTAATTATTATATTTTTCTCTATAGAAAGATAATTTCAAAAACAGAATATTGAGAAAAATGGTTGAAGTTCTTTAACACTGTTATGAATCTCTATAACATATATGTGTAATTCTTTTTAAACAAAATATGTAAATATGACAGTTCTGTACACATGTCTTTTTTCATCTTAACTTAAATCACAAAAAATGTATGTTTTTTTTTAATGTAGGAAAAGGTGTACAAGGAAATAGAGAGTATTGTCCAGGGTGTATCTCCCACTTATGAAGAGCTGGGACAGCTGACGTACATGGAACAAGTTATCAATGAGACCCTACGTTTGTACCCTCCTGCTCCAATCATGTCTAGATTGGCTGCAGAAAGCCGAACATATGGCAGCATCACAATCCCTAAAGGTGCAGGGGTGATGATCCCAATATTTGCTGTACTTAAAGACCCTAAGAATTATCCAAACCCTGAAAAATATGATCCAGACAGGTTTTCAGATGAGAACAAGGCAAAGAGAGACCCCATAGCTTTCATGCCCTTTGGATATGGTCCACGCAACTGCATAGGAATGAGATTGGCATACTTAGAGCTGAAAATTGCTTTGGCCCACATTATAAGGAGAGTCACTTTTGAACTGAATGAGCAAACTGAGCCCAAGAAAGGGGAAGACATTGTGATTAAGGGCCATGGGATTCTACGCACAGAAAAACCCATTAAGTTGGCTATAAAGATTAGACGTTGATAACTTTTATTCAAACAAAATATGATTGTATTCTTGAATAATACTATTGCTTTATAAAACTGAAACCTTAGATGTTATATATCAGTATATTTTATTTTATTTCTTGGACTATTCAAAAATGGAATTTAGTTCCAACAATTTGAATATGATTTCAAATATTTTTTTTCAATGATATGTCTGTCATGTTTTTTAAAACTTTCTATACTGTAAAACATCTAATTATTAATAGTAATAGTATTATAACACATGTAAAAGACTATCTTAAAATCAGTGCAGTAGCTAGGGTTTATGATGAAAAAACCCAACACATGCAGAATAAAATAAAAAAACAAGCTATTTGTTTTAAGTGTATATGAAGTGGACAGAAAGTACCGCCCAAAAATAAGTTTCAGCTCTGCTGAGCCCCCGTCTCCCGTGGCTAAAGTGGTTAATATTTGTGAACGACCATTACAATTTTGTTGCCAGATTTTAATGAAAACATTTAAGAAAACTCACCCAGATCTTCAAACTTGTTTAATTTTCATTACAAATATTTTATATATATTTATATATAAATTTGTAATTATACATATTATATGTTTATGTCTCAATTTAAAATAATGTATTTTATTTTTGTTGAATGTTTTCCCATTTTTGGAAAGTGCTTATTTTTATTTTTTAAATATCCCATACTTTTTTTATGGGTTTTTTTCCATAACATAATATATGTATATATTTTTTTAAAATTTTTGTTTAACTTCATTTCTAATAAATTTCAAATGAGGTCATGTCTTTAAGCCGTACCCTAGAAAAAGTGGATGTAACTACCAGTGGTCAGCTGGTCAGTCAAAACCAGGAGTTAAAATATCTGGAAGCATTTTCACAGATGATGGAAAAATGGATAGAGAAAGGAGACAAGAGTGCAGCAGGCAAGTGCAGTCTCGGTAAATACAGTCGGCTAACAAATGGCTCCAGTACTGCGACACCCAAGAGTAAAGGTGGAGATCAAAGCCAGGCTACCTAATTGACGCTGTCTTTATTCCAACCCTTACCAGTGTCAAAACTGGTCTCTGAATAAAAGTTTTGATAGAAAATATTCAACTGCAAGAGGAGATGTCTAAGGTGAGCAGCTGGTTATACAGAAAGGAACCACATTCGGAACCAGCAAATAAGACACATGGTTTGTGCCAACCCATTCAGTCCAGAGTACATGGCCCAACCACTGGTTTTGCCAGCTGGTCAGATTGCCTGTCAACCAACTTGCATTTCAAGCATAGCGGTCAATCTGGTTTTAGGGCGAGAGGAAGACCACACTGTCTGTGTGTTGACTGTGTTTAAGTAAGTGACCACACTGTCTGTGTGTTGACTGTGTTTAAGTAAATTTAAGTTTAAGGACACCCAAACGTTACAAAAAATCCACACCATGAACCTCCAGAAGGCCTCTTACCTTTCGGCCAACCGTCAACTGTGACTCCCTGTGAGGCCTCCCTGGTAAAAGTAGACAAGATATTTTCATACCCATGATTGCAGGTGTCAAATTCTCTGTAAATTTAGTTTAAGACTTTCAATACTTTCATACCCATGATTGCAGGTAAGTCCTCTGTAATTGCAGTTTAAGTCTTTCATAGCATGTTTGGAGTGACATACAAAATCATTCTATTCATCTATCCCCACAAGCTGTTGCTAAAAGTGAAATAAATTACCCGGTGATCCAATAAAATCATTCTCATTAAATTAATGTCTTACTATCTGTTCTTACGAAAGAATGTTTATAATTTATAGTTTTAATCTGTAACCTTGTATTTTCAAACCACAAATTCCAAGAGAAAAAATGTGGAAAGGGGGGGGGGGGAATGTGCACCCAATTTGTAAGAAAAGTTCAACATTCTCCTGAGGGAAATAATAAAAGTAAACAGTGGAACTTGGTAAGTGGAGGCTTGAAATATAAATACAGGACATTAAAATGAGAACGTTTCGGCCAAGAGCCATCTTCAGCAGACCGGACAAAAGAAACCACAAGAACGAACTCTTTCACAAAGCTTGAAGGCAGTCCTCCATTTATGAGGCAAGATTAACTCGAACAAAGCTTGTACTTACGTGGGCAATCTTCCGGGATTGAGTTTAGTGAGACTAGTGGGTCATGCAGCGCCTCTGAGAGTCCTTTCCTAAAATACTGCAGCCCAACGGGTGCCATTCCATACGAACGAGTCATGCAGTTGTTTTTTTTCCTGTGGGGTCGCAGACTAAAAGTAATTATAATAATTTGTTTAAAGCTCTCTTCAGTTGACATAATAAAATCATTGTTACCTTCAAACTTTGAATCAGAGTGGATTTTCAACGCCTTTCCATTAAAAAAAAAAAATTGGAAAGTAAGAGTAACACTGAGAATGCCAAGAAGTCTGCCCTAATCAAAAATTGGACGCGAAATTCCCAGCTAGTCAACGACTTTAATTTAACAATTGAAATTATCACATTAAAATTTTCGTCGTAATGTAAAAATTACGTTGAATTATAATATATTGAAATAACTTTTCTATTATTACGTACCCTAATTAAATAAGTTTTTTAGAACCTTTGGGGTCGCGGTCTATCTTTATGAAATGGTATCTCGGGTCACATGGCTTATAATATAATATAAAATAGGGTTACGTTAAAAAAAATGTCTGGGAACCTGTGATTTTATAAATACATTCTTTATTTTAATATTACTTGTACAAACTTGATTATTTCATTAATAGTTAAATGTAATATTTGATTTGGACGATTTACGGCTACACCAAATTCAGGCCTTACACGTTATCCTGCCCGCAGTCAACACAAAGTTACCGTTCGTGAACCTGACCTGTCTACACCTAACTCAGCACACGGAAAGTCCGGGAAAGCGTACTTTTCTTCTTTTTAAGCAGTTAATAATTGTAAGTGTGAGAGCAATAACCGTCAACGAACTTTTAACGACGCTCCTTGAAGACTTGCGGTAGGCCTATACTAAACTTGTTTGAGAGTTTGGCTTCGTGGTACCAGTATTAAGAATTTACTTTAAATCCCACCCATTACTGCATTAGTGACTCATTAGTCATATATTATTATTATTGTGAGTGCAAAACACAGGCTTAACGAATCCAAGCGATCCACTCGGCCCCGTGGCTGACATTATGAAGGCTTAAACTATAATATATTGCTTGTGTGGACAGACCATGTAAGAAAAACTCGTTTAGACAGTCTCTTATATTAAGTTATGTTGTCTCAAATATAACAATATAAGGAATTCGCCAGCGTCCACCCCATTTTTGCCTCCCTCAATTGCGTAACTAGGAGGTGTGATGGAGGCGGCCGTCCAGTGCATCCCTTTACTTTAAGGGTTATGTAATGTAATAGGGCTAATCTAATATATACATCGATGTGTGCTTTTTTTTTTTTTTTTGGTTTGGTTGGGTGGGGGGGGGGGGACTTTTGCATCCCTGCTGTCACCAAAAGACGACAGTCTCTCAAAACCTTGAGGATACGTTAAAAATAAAATTTCCCTTTATTTTTTTTCTCCCCCTAAATCTGTAACTTGCTATGTGTGGAGTTGCCCAATAGTACCATCACTATTAAATAAACAAGTACGTTCAAGATCAATCTAGTCCCAGCCCCTAAAAAAGTTGAGGATTTTGTCTCAAAGCCTCTAAAAGGGCGCGGGCCCTTTGGGCATTAGGTTAATCCGGGACCTCCCCCCCCCCCCGCCCTAATTTCCTACAGACCTGAATACACCATCACCTGTAATGAATGGAGTGCGGAGCCTCCCACCCCCATTATTCCACAGACCTAAACCAAATTCTCCAAATAATCCTTAAGGCTTAAAGCAGGGGTCGGGAACCTTTTTGTCTGAGAGAGCCATGGACACCACATATTTTGAAAAGTAATTCTGTGAGAGCCATACATTATGTTTAAAACTGAAAATTCAAGTCAATGTGTGCATTTTGTGTAATTTCAACACTAAACATGCAATAATTATGTCTCTGAAGTCTTTTTAATAACATTGTTATGCTGTTGCTGATCAGTAATGAGTATTTCTTACCATTAATGCAATTAATATGTAGATCAAATGAGTCTAAAAAAACATTTTTTGTGTATAATCGAACATTTGTCTGAGAGCCAAATGCAGCCATCAATAGAGCCACATCTGGCTCGCGAGCCATAGGTTCCCGACCCCTGGCTTAAAGGAATGATAGTCGAAAGCTGAACGTTTACCAGACATGTATTACACTGAAGGGCGTCGAAGCAAACTCAAGACAGTTCACAGCGGTGTCAAGCCAAGCGTGAACTGGGTTAAGCTCACTTGTGTAAGGACGCGTGCACCAAACTCTAGGACGCGTGCACCAAACTCTATTATCGACATCAATAAGGTGAGACTCCATTGAAATACAGGGTGGGCCAATAAAGTGAGAACATCTCGTAAAATAATATGCTACGAGATGTTCTCACTTTTATTGGCCCACCCTTTAAATGCTGCGACAGTAGGCCTACCTACGCTCGTTCTTTGAAAGGTAGCCCGCTAATTTGGGAATTATGATCGTAGGATACCAACTACAAACGTCAATAGCGGATAAGCAAATCTTCTTTTACATATTATATCCACGTTTAATATGTTTAGATAACATTTGACATAACATCTGTACTAATTATTAGGCACTTTGACATAAGTATCAATTTTTAAGACTTAAGCTATTCGGCCTACCGGTAGGCCAATTATATATATATATATAACTGGGTGAATGAGACTCGTTAACCTTGGATGGCAACTCATACTAAGAGAAGGAAACTCTGAATTCATACCGGGAGATGAAGTCCCGTAGGCGGATAACATTGACACAATGAAATATTCTGGCTACTCCTGCGACGCCACTGGTGCAAAGCTGTAACATCCACATGCTGTTTCCTTGGGATTATCCAGGGGGCGCGGAGAAATGCGATTTGCTGTTGGGAACCAGCTTATAATCCTAGAAGTATAATCCCAGGCCTTTTGGATTTCGTACTGCGAAGTCTACACCATCGTCACATTGTAGGCCCTATATATATATATATTACATTTACTCCTAAACTGTCGCCTAAATATGCCCATTTACCAATTGGTGAAGGGCTGTCCATAAGGTACATCATGCTCCGAAAGGAAGGAGTGGGCGGTCGATGACATTGGGGGGGGGGGGGGTTGTGCCATGGGGTTGTTGTTTTTGGGTGGGGGTTAAAGATATTGTGTGACATCACACACCATTTTTTATATCATACAAGGTGAGATTTTGACCTTCAGTTGACATTGGTGTTCAACTTACTATCGTGATCGAAATATTATATATTGTGACAGAAGATTTTAATTTTATACATTTTAATAGTTTAATTTAATAATATGCGTGTTTTCAGATTTAGTTGTTAATTTTTTAAAACACATTTTCTTTTTAGTTCGAAAGTGTGAATTGCCTCTAAGGGAAAAGGGTGTGCGTGTCGGGGGGAGGGGAGGGGGAGTCTTAGATTTATGACAAGGAGAAGGTATGGGCATGGGGTAAAGATTGCAATGTCTTTTCTCTAAAAATATCATGACGTACTTTAATAACTTTATCTTGTTAATGAAATGTGTAAACGCTATTCCGCGTAAGAGAGATTTTATTAACACAATGACCTTAGTTAGAGAAGTTATCAGATGGCTCCGTTTTTAGACACCAAACATGCATATACCAGACGTCTGAATGTGACATCTGTAAAAGTCGTACTGTGTACGGACACTGTTGTTGTGCGCCGCGAGCTCAGTTCTGTTTCTTCCAACCATTTCACAAGTTACAGTTATCGCCCCCGTTGACCTAGATTATACACAATCGATCTTTTTTTTTTTTTAAACTGCCGACGTAAACCAACTGTGACAATTATCCCAGTTGTCTGTGTCAGTGTTTAGTTTGCAGCACCTTTCAAGTACACGAATCTCGGCGTGTTTTGGGTAAACCGGTGTTTTGTGTTTTATTAATCGAAATAACTAGATAAGGCCGTGCAGTTTACTGTGAGCTGACACTTCTGTAGGCACTGAAGGCAAGTGAAGGTAAGAAGACATACGTCGCACGATTTTTGTTGTTGTATTGACTGACACTAACTAAACTAAAGTCAAAGTCTCGGCCCTGCCAGGTCTGTCATTACAAAAAAATAACAAAAAAAAACCCATACAAAAAACCCCATTGGCCTACCATTTAAGAATGATTATTTAGCCAGTGGCTGTTGTTCAGTGATAATATTGATTGCTTCTCTAGGCGCATTGTACCCTGCATTGTACCTTGCATACTCTTGGATTTGATGGAAATTTCTGGAGTCATGGAACCAGAGGACCCAGCATCCATTACCTGGCTGTTTTCAAGTGTGTCCTTCTACCTTCTATTGTCAACCATTGTGGCTGCAATTTATCTGATCTATAGCCAGGCGACTGACACTGAGACCTGGGAAAAATATGGCGTTAAGCAGGTCACCATGGGGCTCGTCAATCCGAGGTAAACATTTCAATTGTTTCCCTTTAAATTCATTTGCTACCTGCTTCTATGTTTAATACTGAAAATACTCTAAAACCAAAAAAGATGACATTTGTGAGTCAAAAACTTTAGAAGCATACCTTATCTTAAACTTTAGGCCAAAAAACCATGCCAATATATCCAAATGATCCTTATGATGATCTCCAAGATCTCTACCATAATATTCATTAGTCCAAGTTCTCTACCATCATATTAATGAGTCCAATATCTCCAACATCAGATTTATGACTTTAGATATTGGACTCATGAATCTGATGTTGGAGATCTTGGACTTATGAATCTGATGGTAGAGATCTTGGACTCATGAATATGATGGTAGATATCTTGGACTCTTGAATATGATAGTAGAGATCTTGTAATCATAAATTTGATGGTAGAGATCTTGGACTCATGAATCCACTGTTCAAAGTTTTAATTGAAACTTGATTTCAGGGATGGTTTTGAAAAGCTATTGGAAGAGCATGGAGACACAGTTGGTTTGAAACGTGGACCCATGCTACTCCTGACCAAAGACTTGTCCATCCTAAAGGAGGTGATGATCAAAGATTTTAACAACTTTGCAGACAGAGTTGGAAACATTAACACATTGTCTGGTGTGGGCAAGGGAGTTTTTTTCCTTCAAGGCCAAGACTGGAGGAGAATACGCCACATTATCACCCCTTCTTTTAGGTAAGATAAGCTTAGATTTAAGGAAAATAAATATTCTTATTATGTTGTTGTTCATCCGTCAACATCGACTAGGACCATCCGGTCATCCGGTTAAGGGGGAGGGTGGGTTACGGTGAGTTCGTAGGTGGCTTGCTAATCCGATCCGTGTTCGGAATAATCTCTGGCACCGCGGGCAGGCTTTCACTACTTGGCGTCATGCATTCCGCGGCTGGGAATCTATCTTCTCCCAGGACCGTAAAGTCTTTTGTTGCTCTTGTCTGCGTTTTTGTAACAAAGAGTTTTTACGCAGCAGAGTTGTTAGCCCTGCGCACAACAGTCTGGAGGGATGCCCCTCGCAACTCTCCGGAGAGCTGCCCTTAATTTTGGGAAGGGTACCCTAGCCTTTGTGGTTTCGTCCACTCCCTGCAAAGCAGCAGGCTCTGATTTTGGTCCACCCTGGGTATTTGATTTCCCCAGTACCTACCATATCTGGTGGGCATTCCCCTATCCGCCACCTGGAGAGGCGCTCGATGGGAGATCAGAAACTCCACAAGAGGTATGGTGCAGAAACATGGAGAACCACTGCTGGGAATATGAAGAGAATCCAGTCCTTCATCAATAACTGCTTAAGAAGGATTCTCGGGATTCATTGGCCCGACAGAATCAGCAACCAGAAACTGTGGCAGCGGACAAAGCAAGAACCGGTAGAACAAGAGATCCTCCAGAGAAGATGGAGATGGATTGGCCATACGCCTAGGAAACCTGCCTCTAGCATAACTAGACAAGCCTTGAACTGGAACCCTCAAGGAAAACGGAAAAGAGGCAGGCCTAGGAACACTTGGCGCCGTGAAGTGGAGGCAGATACCAAGAAACTTGGCCACACTTGGGGAGGCCAAGAGAGATTGGCTTAGGATTGTGATGCCTGGAGGGCTCTTGTAGGCGGCCTATGTCCTAACCACAGACGTCGATGAAGATCGGCTGCTGTTCCTCGAGGACGAAAAGGCGAAAGAAGAAGAACCGTGGGCAGGGAATAGTTGCTGCAGTCGGTGATCTAATGTTGCTCTTTCGGGCTAGACTGTGTGTCACAGCTGTGGCGATCCTACTGGCTTCTTGATATTTAGCCCCCTTCTTGACAGCTGATCTCCACCTGACTCTGTCCTGGGCTGTCTGCACCCATTCAGTAGGGTTGATGCTGAAGGCCTTAAATGCAGCTTTCAGTGAGTCTTTTTAACATTTTTTTAACCTCCATTTTTTGCCTACTGTGAGTTCTCCGAAGAATATCTTGTTTAGGGATCTGGTGATTCTTATTATAATACTACAATAATACTACAATAATACTACAATAATTATAATACTACAAACATTTTAGAATGATTTAATACTCCCTGGTTAAAAATTTTAATTCAAAAACAAATTAAAACTGTTCTGTTCTAATAATATTGTAATTGTAAAGTTACATTTTTACAATGTGTGAAACGTTTTACTATATTCTAATGAAAAGATTAGTAGAAATCAGTAGGCACAGTGACCAGATGAGAAGACAAGGAGACATTTCAATATTTATTTATTATAATACCTCATGTATCAAGGTCCATATGTGGTACATAGTTAACTCTTTCAATATTTTTTTATATTACCTGATGTATCAGTGTCCATATGTAGCACTTATTAAAACTTTTTAAACACAACTCTATGTAATAAAGTGCATACCTTTAAAGTATTATTGATATTATAGTCAACAAGCACATTATTAAAAAAAAGTTAATTCGATCAAACTTCCGTCTATCAATTTTCCGTTGACAATTTTTTTTTCAAACAAATTTCCGGATACGCATTATTTAAAAAAAATTACATCCTGCCCAATCTAATTACTTTATAAAAATCTCAGTCATATAAGAATACTATTAATCCTAATGTTATCCTAAAGAACTTAGTCTTTTCCCAAAATATTTCATGTCCTACACCGTGACTAATGATATCCTAAACAATTTACATATTCAGATTCAGTGCTTCTCAAAATAAGAAAGTCTTTGAACTACTTTGAAATAAGATTTCTTTTTTTGTAACAGCTCTGGCAAACTCAAACATTATGCACTGACCGTAGATGAACGTGCAATTAAACTGACCAAGGTCCTAGAAGACTATGCCAGGAAGGATATGCTTGTGCCCTTGAAGGACACAACTGGCCAGTACACGAGTGAGGTGATTGCCAAGACTGCCTTTGGGTTTAACACAGACTGCCTGGGCAAGGAGGACGATGAGTTCACATACTACTGTAAGAATATGTTTAAAGTAAGAAACAAAATTATGTCCAAGGTGATGCTGTTCTTCTTCAGATACACATCTATCCATAAATTTTTTGTGAAGGTGGGTCTTAAAACTAGTATTTACTTCTACTTACTACTTTGCAACAATTACATTTAAGTTACCAAATATTCTTTATAATATTATGTCTGAATTTAGTACAATCTTTTGATTCAGTAAGTGAAATTCTTCTGCATTGTATTTACATACATTATCATACTTTTTAAATCTTTATTATAATTTTTTAAAAATGTAATTGGATAGATTTCTTTTCTCAAAATTAATGTTTCATATTTTCAACCCATTAACTTGTCACACAATGCACTTAGCAAAAAAATTTTTTTTTACCAGACTTTAAAAATTAAACTGTTTGATGGAGCGAGGTCAGATGCTGATATTTACTTTAAGACAGTTCTTAAAAAATCAATAGAGGAGAGGAAAGAGCAACAGCAACAAGGCCAGAGACAGCCAGCTGATCTTCTACAGAGTTTAATTCAAGCTAGGATTGCTGATGACCTAATTAAGCAAGAAGGTATTAAAAGAAAATGAAATTGTATTAACCATTTATAAGAGTGTTGGACTGCGATAAAGGTTTAAAGTATTTACAATTTGTGTAAATAAAACAATATTCCTTCAGCTTTAATGATGGTCATACAAAATATAAAAGTAATATTTTCGGCAAATGCTTTTATCATTACAAAATCATTCATATAATTATAAATTAAATTTACATAATATAATATATATAGAAGTATCCTAACTAAAAATGAGAGAAAAGAATAAGAGTGGGTGCAAGTCCATAAATTGTAATCTGTGACGGGTATTATAAATTATAAAACATTAAAATAATTTGTCTAAAATTAATTTTCCTAGAGAGCACGAGTGAAGATGCCAGGGAAACACGTGTCACAAATGGTCACAATTGGGACAAACTTCCCAAGACCATGTCAGAGGAGGAGCTGATGGGTCAGTCCATGTTGATCATGTTTGCTGGGTTTGAGACTACTGCCACAACACTTATGATGTGTCTTCATTTACTGGCCAAACATCCAGATACTCAAGTAAGAGATTTTCTTAAATAAATGTTGCTGTTTTTTTTAAAAGGACAACCATTGGTTGCTTAATACTAATTGTGTATGTATTGATGAAGAAATTTGTTTTCTTTCTATAGTATTTGGTTTTTATCAGAAAACCATTAAATAACAATTGTATAGATATTGTCAAAGAGACCTTTTCAAAAGTGGTTTATAAATATTAGAAAATTTATCATTATTTGAAATACAATAATAAATCAATTATTTTTTTGCATAAAATGACACCATTTTGTATAATTTTTCTATTTAAGATGTGTTAAATATCTCATAAAAGCAGGTAGATAATCTAATGCAGATGTGCTTTTTTTTCTTTAAAAAAATGTTACTGAATATTAATATCTTATTCTAATTTAAAATATCTTAATTTTTTTATATTTTTAGCCAAAACTAAGTAATTTAGACCATTTATACTCATTTAATATTTTTATATTTTATTATATCACATAATTATTAATTTTTTACTCTAGGAAAAGATGTATGAAGAAATAGAGAATGTTGTTCAGTCTGAGTCTCCAACATATGAAGAGATTGGACAGCTGACCTACATGGAACAAGTCATCAATGAGACCCTACGTTTGTATCCTCCTGCTCCAATCATGTCCAGGATGGCCGCTGAAACCAGAACCTATGGCACCATCACCATCCCTAAAGGTGCAGGGGTCATGATCCCAATATTTGCTGTACTTAAAGACCCTAAGAATTACCCAGACCCTGAAAAGTTTGATCCGGACAGGTTCTCAGATGAAAACAAGGCAAAGAGGGACCCCATGGCTTTCATGGCATTTGGGTTTGGTCCACGCAACTGCATAGGAATGAGATTGGCATACTTGGAACTGAAAATGGCTTTGGCCCACATTATAAGGAAAGTACGTTTTGAACTGAACGAGAGAACCGAGCCCAAGAAAGGGGAAGAGCTTGTGGTGAAAAACCAGGGTCTTCTACGTATAGATAAACCCATCATGCTGGCTGTCAAACTGAGGCACTGAAAAACTTGTTATTCATACAAGGCAGAATTTTTTTTTTATCTATAAAATATTACCATTTTATTAACATGAAATCTCAACTTTAATATTATTTTTTTTTACACTATTTTCAAAATTGTGCAATTAAAAAATGCAATCTGATATATTACCCGTTTATTTGAATATTATCTGAAAAATCCCATTTGCTGGTATCTAATTTTTTTATTTAGGATGATAAATTTCTATGTTGAACAGCACATATTATGCATGAAAAAAATTTAATTAAAATGTATACAGTTCACATAAAATGTAATAAACTTAGAGCCCGATTAAAATGATTAAGTTAAGACTACTTAACAAGTTCTTAAAATCAGTTAAACTTAGATTAGTATCATATCTTTTTAAAATAAAGGTTTATTTTCTCAGATCAGTGGCACATATTTCCGTAGCAAATTGGGATATCAATGTATGTATATAGTTCTATAATTTGTTTTCACAACAGTGTATTATTGACCCCAGATAGCATTCTATGGAATTAGTTTTCCATTTTATTATTTTTTAACTTGTGAAACATTTCTGAAGGACAAAGCAAAAGGCACAATCTTATCATTGTACTTATTCTAAATGCACCTGGATAAACCAGACTCTTTACTTTGATTCATTTCTACAAATAATTATAAACTTTTTTTTTTAATAGAACAAAGCAGATATGTGTCATCATAAGATAAATACAGTGGCGTAGTAAGCGGGGTTCTGTGCTGCCCCAGACTGCAAATTTTAACTTTATATTGCACTATGGCATTTTGAGCCTACTACAGAGTCTTTTAATTTGAAAGGTTTGGCAAAAAGTTTGGCCTGCGAGGGCAGTACTCACCCTAGCTTCGCAACTGGATGTATGTTTATATACATCTAATAATAACCTAAAAAGAAATGAACAAACTTGAACAAATGATGGCTCCCAGTCATAAACACGTATAAACAGATGTGAACTTATGATATTTTTTAAATGTTGATGTTGAGATGATGTTCTAAAGGCTTTTTCTACAAATGTTTCAAGGTGATAAGTTGTCTGTGAATGCAGTGCCATAGAACATCAAGTTGTCTGTGAATGCAGTGCCATAGAACATCATTCCACGACCCCCTTGTGCAGTATTTAACCTGAATCATTTCATCCCATCAAATTGTTTGTCTTTTAAACTTTCTCTCTTTTTTTTAAACAGATCTTTTATGAATGGATTTTAATAATTATAAAAGTAAATCTTTAACACTTAACTAACAAATCCAGAGAGAGAAAAATATTTTAACTCTTTATTGCAAAACATATACATGCAAGATATAAAAACAAAAAAATAGTGCATTTTCATGGTATTCTTAATCCACTCATATGTTCAATATTTTCTCTATAACCAAGTCCGTATTTCAAAAAGGAATTAAAAAAACAAAACAATTTACTGTTCTCCACCCTTGATTTAAAGCTGGACTTTTCAGGTTGAAATTGAAACCCTTAAATCTCACCTGAATTTTAGGTCAATGTCTTCTATGCCGTAAAGCCTTCCTTAAAAGAAAACCCAATACAATAACTCAGTCTGTACACCAGTCAATTAGCTTTACAAATTAAATAATAGAGTTCATGTCTTTAAATGCGTTATAATTAAATGTACACAGAGAATATTTTTATCCACAGAGCTACAATAGTTTTATTTAACAGAATAGAGCGTCACTTAATTCAACAGAATAGAGCGTCACTTAAATGGTTTTGTAGGATTTTAAAGCCCAACTTCAAATAGAGCCTCTACATTAATAATTATTTATGAGACCACTTGGCTCCATTAAGAGACAGTTTACTTGAGTGATATAAAATCTGGTCTTATAAATGAGGTCTTATTAAGTTAATTAGTCTTATACTTACATCCACATTCTTTGGTGTTACTTAAAAATTATTGTCACATTTTAATTATACAAAAATATATATGTGTACCATAGTTAAATTTGATTTGAATATTTTTAAGCGGAATTTAAAAAAGTTAGGAAGCATTTCTTATATACAAGTTAAAAAAAAAAAATTGGGATTTTTATAAATTTGATATATTGAAGTTATCTAAGAAACACTATTGTAATTATGTGTTGGTAAGTTACTTAAGTTAACTATTTATTTTAATTAAGAAGAGTTTGATCTCAAGCATTTTTCTCATCTGTTTTGTTCTTGTTTTAAAAGCTAATGAGTTGGGGCAAAAAGCATTTCAATATGAATTTAAAAAATTCCACAAAAATTAATGACATTGCACACAGTTAATGAAAGGATACAACAATGACCGTACACACAGTTAATGACTTTAAAAAAAATCTTTATCTCATTGCTTTCATGATATTATTTTACTCATGTTTATATTATCATACTCATAATATTCAGTTTTAATAATAAATTATTTTTAGAGTTTTATATGATCTGAATGCCACACCACTGTAAGGTACTTCAAAATTATGAATTATTTTTTAATAAATTGTGAAACAAATAGATATGTTTTGGCTTGAAAAAACAATAAAATAGACAGGACAATTACAAGGACGTTTCGGCTGGATGCCTGCTTCAGCAGACAAGACAAAACAAGAAACATTACCTTTTTATTTTTAATTAAGAAGAGCTTAATCTGCGGCTATGGAACTTTGTTATCTCTTTCTTCTTGTTTAAAAAGTAAAATGATCTAATATGCAAATTTTTTTCAATGTTTTTTTCCACAATATTCTTAATAGCCCTACTTAACACTATTGTAATGTCTTACAACACGAGTTCTCATCTGAAATTAAATTTCTGTACAATAATCATGTCATCACTTTTAATTTAACTGTTATTGTTTTTGGTTATTTAAGAACTTATGAAAAGAAAATGTAGACTCCCTACCCCCAAATCCAACCCTAAACTTAAAACAATTCACTGATCACAATTAACATTATCTGATCTGACATATCTTAAAGTTTCTCAAATGCTATAAGGGGAACATTATTAATTTTTGAATAATCCACCCCCTCCTGAAATTTCCAATTAGTCCTCAGCCCTTCTGGATGGGTGCTGGGCTACATCGCCTTTCACTTTAAGCCTGTATTTCCCGACAAACTATTTACTTCGCATTTCCTCCAAACTGCTAGAATAGTATCACATCCTCTACAAAGTGTTTGAATAGTCTAACCTCGATACATATTGTTTCAATAGCCTGACATCCCCTACAAATTGTTTGAATAGTCTCACACCCCCCCTCCCAATTTTTATTTACAAAGTAACAATATATTTTACAATTTGCAAATAATTGACTTAAAATTGTATTTTCGATTTGCAATGAGCACCTTGAAATTTAGACAATAACTTATCACATCAAAGAAAATGTTAATGAGGATATGTGCTACTGTCACTTCTGGTGAGGATATGTGCTAATGTCACATCTGGGGGGGGGGGGGTGTGGGGGAGTGGGGCATGAAGTTTAGAATAAACACTGCTCTAAAGGGACAATACTTGTTCAAAAAATGAATATGATCAAATTCTACTCTTAACCTTTCAAAGGTCTCTAAGTCTAGTCCTGAATTTAACTCGTTCGCGCTACCGGCATATTTCGCTACGACAACTCAGAATGCTAGTCTCACAACAGCAAGCACGTGATCGATGATTCCTCTCCCCCCCCCCCCCCACCACAATTTTTTAAATTAATTTTTAAAAAATCATGGCTTTCTTCCATTTAAGAACCGTCGCCGTAATTTGAATATTATAAATACGCTTGGAGTGGTCTAACTTGTGCGAAAAGTCTCAAATACCATACATATACAGTTTGAACTAAGACTGTACATTAGGAAATGGCGTCAGCGGGCCGTCGAGCTAGTACCAAGCTCTTTATGTCCTCCCCCCCCCCCCCCCAAGCACCCCCCTCCTGTAAGCCCGAGTATCAACCGCGAAGCGGCACATTGGATATGTCCCTTTGCCAGTTTGAACTAAATGGCAACATTAGTATTTGGTAGTTGCCTAGCTAGGGAGAATGCCACTCAGGGCGGGCAAAGATTGCTCAACCACTTTCTCCCACTTGATCTAAATGCCACCCTTCAATATCAAGAATCAAAGGTGCCACAAGGGGTGGACTGCCCCCCCCCCCCCGCCCCAATCACACGATCGTTCATACGCCACTGCGTTATAGCCAACCAATTTTGGAAAGTGAGTGATAAGTAAACTCAAGGACACCACGGGTGGAACACTCTAGCTACGCCACTGTATGGTATGAAATCTCAAAGAACACAATCTATAGCTATACGCCATTGTGTGCATGCGTCAGAAATATGTCAAACATGTAAATATTTAGAGCTTTCATAGCTGACATCACATACATTATCTGTTTAGTCTTAACATATTTACAATTTATGCGGTTTTTCGTACTAACAAAATAAAGGAACTTATTCTATTATTTTGCCCAATTTTTTTCTATGGCTTTTCCATTAATTGATGAGTTGGTTTACAATGGTTTACACCAATGTTAGTCTCTGAGGGGAATTAACACTATACGTATTAACCCCAGACACCCTTCCGCCCAGACTACTAATGTATGTTCAACTTTCCAAAAGGAGATGCTCAGCTCGTGGTCAGAAAATAACGTTAAATATTGCGTAAAAGTGTTCGTCAACTCCACGGACATCGACGTGAACTCACGGGACACGCTTCGGAGCGCACACGCCGGCGAGACGGACTCACTGGTGGAGCGCTCGCTTCGGAGAGAAAACGTAACACTCATATAAAAAGAGACAAGAACAAAGTAAGGAAGAATGGCCTACAATAACACCAGGACCCCATAACACCTGTGTCCAACATGCAAAGCGCACAGCGTGAGCTTCCCAAGCACACATATAGGAGCCACGCCGTAAACCACCTGGTGTCCTCGGCATTGAACGTAGCCATGGCTTGGTCACCTTCGAATACGAAGGATGAGCACCCAAAACAAGCATCATTAGTATTCATAGTTTAGTTGACTGTTTGGTTTTTAAAAAAAGCTGTTAAGGTATCCTACTCTATGTATCAATTTAATGATGCTTCATAATATTCTACGATTGATTAAAAAATAAATATTTACAAAACCAAAAGACCAAATTTAACATCATTTAATGCTAAGATCACATGAAAAAAATTGGCCGACATACCCTTGAATATAAATTAATAAATAGAAATTAATTACAAAGAACTTTATGGAGACATTCTTTTTATGAAGACATTTTGCATCTAACAAGGGATCCAACCCTACTGACTCCCGAACAGTAATATTTTAGAAATGGTTTCAGTTTTAAAACAGCAGTAGACAAACAAAATAAGTTAAACCCTTTAAAACATAAACACAACACCGACGTCACATCTCAGTCACTTAAAGCGAGACTGGTTTTCGACACGATTAGTTGTTTAAGTCTATTGCAGGCCCAGCTGTACAATCTTTATTTCTCAGCGTCGCTGCCAGCAGGATTGGCTTCTCCAACACAAGAATACCTTGAAAATGTACAGCGATATCGCAGCCCAACTTTGGCTCCGTGTGGTCGTTTATTTCAAGTTTGACCTTTCGCAGCACGTGGAAGAGTCCCAGTTTGAGCTCCAGATAAGCCAATCTCATGCCGAGACATTGACGGGGCCCTGCACCGAAAGGAATAAAAGTCATAGGGTCCCGTGCCGCTATATTCTCCTCTGAAAATCTGTCGGGGTCAAATTTATGGGGGTCCGGGTAGTTTTCGGGGTCCATCATGACCATGTCGACGGGGATCATCACGTTGGAGCCACCGGGAATGGTGATATTTCCGTAGACTGCGGTATGCACGGACTTCCGGGACACTATTGGAACTGGGGGATGGAGTCTTAATGTCTCTTTGATGACCTGGTCCATGTATTTCAACTGACCCAGTTCTTGATAAGATGGAGATTCTGATGGTATTAACCTCTGCATCTCTGAATACACCATTTCCTGAAAAAAGGAAAATTTGAAAATATACGTGTTGTCCTAATACACAGTTGTTAATTTTTTTGAGAATCTATAATTTGCATAGATCTGATCTGGTAATCGTTACCAAATTGATGTTTAAATAATTTATTTTCAAATTGATGTTCAAATCTATTTTCAAATTTATGTGTTCAAATTGATGTTCAAATCTATGTTGTTCTGTTTGTAAAGCCCATGAGAAACAAAACACTAACAAGACGAAAACCAGAAGTTAATTTCCTGAACCAATTTTCAAATATTTTTTTGTTTAGAATCGTAGAAAAATGTCAAAGACGAATCAACTCTAATTTTAGATTTAAATTCCAAATTAGTTTCCAGGTACAGAGAAGGTAGTTTATTTAATACCGCGGTGACCTATTTTTTTGCAAGTTACGCACCTGAATATCCGGATGTTTAGCCAAAAGATACATGGACATCTGTAAAGTGGTGGCCGTCGTCTCAAAGCTGGCGAAAACAATCAGCAGACACTGACCAATCAGCTCGTTTGCCGAGATGACGAATTCGTTTCTAGGATTCGAGGTATCTGTCAATAAATGTGTACCAAAGGGATTAGAGTAGTAATTTTTTTTTATACAACAACAATGGTGAATGTAGGTTTAGTGCCTCCCGGGGTGGGACAAGATTTTTGCAGAACTCCAAACGAGAAATAACTCTGTAGAAAATATCGCGCTCTAAATAAGGGAAAAAAATGTCACCAGAGGCGGACCGCCCCTTTTCTACGCTAGAGTTTTTCAAGACAAAAGTCCAGCCCTGGGTTAAAAATGTGGAAACTCACCCAAAATCGCCACCCAACCCTTTCAAATTAATAGGCACTTTTTTTTTAGCAAAATAAAAAAAGTACTCGAACGCGGTATCCATGTGTTCCTGCAGTACTCGAACCCTGGGTGTAAATCAAGACTTTCATTTTGCAAAGGTATAAACGATAATCTTACAAGTTCTGCAACCACTTTAATGAGCAAATTCAGGCCGCAGGTTTTACAACCATGTGCTAGAGAATTGATCGAAAAGTTTCTCTCCCCATTGAAAATTGAATTACATACCTATAGAAAAAGATTTAAAGAACTTGGGGTCTTATATATTTTAAATGACAACTGAATGTCAGCTCTGTTAATGTATCCATGAAAATACAACTGATTTGACATTTGGAACATTGACGGGACAAATAACCGAACTATAGAAAAAAAGTGAAGTTGAGACAAAGAGAATCTTGAAATTAATTCTTTTCTTGTACGACGTCTTTAAAGGTTTTCATCGAAGAGTTCACGGGAACAGTTTTTGAGACACGAAGCTTCAAGTCATAATTGATTAACTTAGATGATTTATCAAAACAGTGGCTTTTTTATGACTTAATCTCCCCTCCCCAAGTGAACTCCTAAAAGTCCCCTCCCCCCAATTCACACACACACTTTTTTTTAATGTTAGATATAAACGCTATGCCGCATGGGCTAATCGTTCCCCTCAGACACCCCCTAGTTACGTCACTGTCATCCGACTTCTTGAGGTATTTCTAAGTGGGTTGACTCACCAGACAACTTTGCCGAGATCAAAATCTGCAAGAAATCTTTGGGCCTGTCTTTCCCACTTCTCTCCAGCTCTTCTCTCTCGACCACAACTGGTTCAAGGATCGAAGTGAAATAACGAACAGCGTCCGCACTCACTTGGTCCAGCACCTCTATGTGGAGCTTCTGTTCACAAATCAAAATAACAAACTTTATTGAATCAAGCTCAGGATTTTAGTAGATTGGTTTTAAATATTTTATAGAGGCAGGAGACACCTGTGATGGCCAGATTACAAGGCTCCATGGCCAGATTACAAGGCTCCATGGCCAGATTACAAGGCTATATAGCCAGATTACAAGGCTCCATGGCCAGATTACAAGGCTCCATGGCCAGATTACAAGGCTCGATGGCCAGATTACAAGGCTCCATGGCCAGATTACAAGGCTCGATGGCCAGATTACAAGGCTCGATGGCCAGATTACAAGGCTCGATGTCCAGATTACATGGCTCCATGACCAGATTACAAGGCTCCATGGCCAGATTACAAGGCTCCATGGCCAGATTACAAGGCTCCATAGCCAGATTACAAGGCTCCATGGCCAGATTACAAGGCTCCATGACCAGATTACAAGGCTCCATAGCCATATTACAAGGCTCCATGGCCAGATTACAAGGCTCCATGGCCAGATTACAAGGCTCCATGGCCAGATTACAAGGCTCCATAGCCATATTACAAGGCTCCATAGCCATATTACAAGGTTCCATGGCCAGATTACAAGGCTCAATAGCCAGATTACAAGGCTCCATGGCCAGATTACAAGGCTCGATGGCCAGATTACAAGGCTCCATAGCCATATTACAAGGCTCCATGACCAGATTACAAGGCTTCATGGCCAGATTACAAGGCTCCATAGCCAGATTACAAGGCTCCATGGCCAGATTACAAGGCTCGATGACCATATTACACGGCTCGATGGCCAGATTACAAGACTTTCCGATGGCACAGAACTTCTATAGCTTATTCTTAGGTTTGCGGATAAAATAAGCAGCATTTAAAAACAACAGGTGGCACCCGGAAATAAAATAAACCACGGTAATGATTTAAATGAAATGTATTTAAGTAGCATTGACGTACTTGGCCACAACGAAAGGCCCGTGGGACGCCCATGTAAACACGACCACCCAGCAACAAAAAGTACAACTAAATCTCAACACCCATAGAACAACTAAATTTCAACACCCATAGAACAACTAAATCTCAACACCCATAGAACAACTAAATCTCAACACCCATAGAACAACTAAATCCCAACATGCATAGAACAACTAAATCTCAACACCCATAGATCTAAATCTCAACATCCATAGAACAATTAAATCTCAACACCCTAAGAACTAAATCTCAACACCCACAGAACAACAAAATCTCAACAAGCATAGAACAACTACATCTCAACACCCATAGAATTAAATCTCAACATCCACAGAACAACTAAATCTCAACACCCATGGAACAATTAAATCTCAACACCCATAGAACAACTAAATCTCAACACCCATAGAACAACTAAATCTCAACACCCATAGAAACAACTAAATCTCAACAAGCATTGAACAACTACATCTCAACACCCATAGAACAACTAAATCTCAACAAGCATTGAACAACTAAATCTCAACACCCATAGAACAACTAAAGCTCAACACCCATAGAACAACTAAATCTCAACACCCATAGAACAACTAAATCTCAATACCCATAGAACAACTACATCTCAACACCCATAGAACAACTAAATCTCAACACCTATAGAACAACTAAGTTCAACAAAAGAAACATTTCATTTTAGTTATTGTTAAAAATTAAATTTATTTATGCAATGTTCGCATATTCCACTCCCCTCCCCCCCCCCCCATATATTTATGTTCTATTGGTGTCCGGGCTTAAGTAGTATATTCCATCACGTGACAAGGCTATAAATAATCTACCCTCTCAGGTTAATTTCACATCTTTAAGAAATGTAAACAAATTCAAAAAATTTGTTATATGCATAAAACAAGAGGAACTCTTTCTTTTCTCCGTATGTTCATTGTGGCGTGCCGCGGGAACCTGGGAAGGTTGTAGGTGTGCCGTGAGTGAAAAAAAGGTTGCGGAGCACTGATATATAAAAATGTCTGATAAACATTATCGACTAACCTTGACCAAAATATTGTGAAGCCATTTGAAGCGAAACATCAACAGCATGACGATATTCATGAATGAGTTCCGCGTCTTGAAGATCTCCTGGGCGTGGTGGGAGAAGGCATCGTCTTCTGTTCCCAGACTGTCGGTCGTGATACCGAACGCCGAGCTGGCAATGATTTCACTGGTGAATTGGCCAGTTAAGCGTTTCACGGGAACCAAACGAGACGTCCTGGCGTACCCCTCTAGGATGCTGCCCATTTTTTCGGCGCTCTCTTCGATATCATGGATTGTGTGTTTTAGCTTGCCGGTGCTGGGGGAATAGTTCAACATGATGTGAAAAATTCCATGAAATTGTTATATCGCGAAAGTTGTTAATCTTCCAAGATTCTATAAAAAAAATTTGATTTTCTTGTTCGAAACTTGGAAGGAAAAAAAAAGCATTAGCCTGCTAACGGTTTTAGAAACGAACAAAGACTACCACTGAAGACTACTAGTGAAGACTACGAGTGAACACTACGAACAAAGACTACCACTGAAGACTACGAGTGAACACTACGAGCAAAGACTACTAGTGAAGACTACGAGTGAACACTACGAGCAAAGACTACTAGTGAAGACTACGAGTGAACACTACGAGCAAAGACTACTAGTGAAGACTACGAGTGAACACTACGAGCAAAGACTACTAGTGAAGACTACGAGTGAACACTACGAGCAAAGACTACTAGTGAAGACTACGAGTGAACACTACGAGCAAAGACTACTAGTGAAGACTACGAGTGAACACTACGAGCAAAGACTACTAGTGAAGACTACTGATAAAGACTACTAGTAAAGACTACGAATGAAAACTACTAGTGAAGGCTTCTAGTGAAGACTACTAGTGAAGACTACTAGTGAAGACTACTGGTGAAGACTAGCAGAGAAGACTATTAGTGAAGACTATTAGTGAAGACTACTAGTGAAGACTACGAATGAAGACTAAGAGTGAAGACTACTAGTGAAGACTTCGATTAAAGACTACGAGTGAAGACTACGAATGAAAACTACTAGTGAAGACTACTAGTGAAAACTACTAGCGAAGACTACTAGCGAACACTACTTATAAGCGTTAAAAAAAAAAAACAACAAAGATTTTAAAAACACCATAAAAAGTTACAAAGAAGAATGTCTTACATATTTTTCTCTTATTACATGTATTTGAATAGAACCAAAAAATACAACAACTCAGCACCTTTATACCCTATGAATAATTTGGGCATTTAAAAAAAAAAAAGATCTATTATTATTTGTAACCATTACCTAAACGAAGGGGAGATAACTTTACGGATTCTCTTCCAGTCCTTGCCCTTGATAAAGAAGAGCCCGTGCTGCAGGGGGGTTCTCGTTGTCATGAGTTCGATCCTGTCCACAAAGTTGTGGAAGTCTCTGGCCAGTATCTCTCTGATGAGGTGGAGGTCACGTGTTATCAGCGTCATGACACCCCTGGTCACGCCCACCGTGTCACCGTGTTCAAGGATGAGTTCTGACAGCGCTTGCCTGGGGACATAACACGCAATTTGCCTACGTTACTCAACTTGGGGAAATTTAAGCCTTCTAAAAAATTGTTCCCTTTCGAAAAGTTCATTACAAATGTCTCCCTTCCAGCTCTGTGGCATGCAAAATCGGGACAATTTAGGCACCCACCTCCATTAAAAAAAACAAAAACACAACAAAACAAAAAAATAATTAAAACAAAAATAAATAAAAAAATGAGTACACATAACCTGCATTTAATAATAATGAGGATTTAAGCAGTCTCTGAAGATATCACTCGGGTGTGTACCGTCCACTTCGTCAACCTCTGAGTTTAAATGAGGATTTTGTAACTTTAAAAAATAATATATATATTATATATATTTTTTTAGTTGAAGAATTTAAAGCTTATGTCAAAGGGACAGTTACACTGATAGTTAAGATAAGACGAAACCAACTAATCAATCAATCAATCTCTTTAAGCCCGGATCCAGTTCGGGCTTTGAGAATCCCTGTTGTTTACTGAATTACTGGGACATGGCCAATGCTAACAGAATTTACTGACGCATTACAAAAGTTAATGACAGTGTACTTAATAGGTTGGCCCTGGAGAATTTGATTAGAGATATGTGCACGCTTTATAAGTGAGTTGCAGATGTTTATCGTATCCGGAAATTTGATCGAAAGAAATTTGGTCGACGGAAAATTGATCGACGGAAAATTGATCGACGGAAATCGTTTTTTTTATTTATACGTTAAAATTTTGCGTCCAATTTCTTTTTGAACGCATTATTTTGATTTTACTATATAGTATAGTGCGTTCAAAAAGAAATGTGACGAAAATTTTAACGTCTCGACTGAAAAAAAGATTCGACCAAATTTCCGTTCGATCAAATTACCGTCGATCAATTTTCCGTCGACCAAATTTCTTTCGATCAAATTTCCGGTAACCGATGTTTATACCAGATATGAATATTTAAAGTCGAATCCCCCCCCCCCCCCACCGCACCCCCCCCCCCCCGCCCCTTTATTAAAAACAAACAAACAATAAAACGCAAACAAGCCTCTGAAAGCATTTAAACACACATTCCTAAAACCGGACACAAGCACTCTAGTTGTCCGTTAATAATTATGGCATTTCTGTTTGCAACTTCCCATAAAAGGAATCAAGTGATACGGCCAGACTAAATAAGACATTATTATTTAATACAGGATGTTTTTTTTTTTAAATCAAACATCCGTAGCCCTAACAAACAATGGTCACTGTGCGACGCGAACAGAGGTCACGGCATCTGCTGGTAAATGATAAATTAAATGCTGGTAATTACGCTTTAAACTGTTCACTTATAGGACACACCAGTTAAACAACGCATTAAAAAAAAGAAAAAAAAAAAGTAGGATTTGGATAATTGAAACTACTTACATCGAGAAAATCAAATTGTTGTGTGTCATGTTTTATAATGAAAGTTCTCGGAAAGTTAAGGTTATACAATTGCTATGACAAATTAGCCCATGTACTAATTACAAATTAGCCTATGAACTAATGTTCCCTCTAATGGTTCGTGTGCAAAGTCATACAGTTGTGGGCAAATTTTTACAGCATCAATATTTTGTGTGCCAAATTTCATGGTCCACAAACACACACAAACACACACGGAAAGTGCAAAAATTTTATATAAACAAAGAAAGGAACTATAATTAAATAATTATAATCAGAAATGTTACAAAAATTTAACAAAGCTATTTTTATTTCTATAATTTCTTCCGTCGTTGTGTCAAGCAACTAATTTCCAACACACCCACCACCAATGGCCGCTAGTCATTTGAATGATTTATTTCTGGAGGTACTCTGGCGTCTGTCTTTCAAAGGATAGGCCTATCCATCTTTTCTACACATCGTCAAGATTGATTTGATGTCCATCATTCTGATAAGATTTAATCCTCATAGCATGTCTAAACATAATTCTTCCAGCCTATTTATAGATTTTATTTTTATATTATTCATTAGGCTCAATCCACGTTTACAAATATCCAACAGAATGGCACTGTCACCCAATCGCTCGTTTTTTTATTTACAAATCGAACCATCTCGTCGAAAGTCTGCATCAACCGACATTTCATTCTTTTCTGCAAGCACACACGTTAAGTTACGATACTGATCCTTAACTTTCGGCAGAAAGTCATCATAGTTTTCCAGGGATGCCGCATGTCGAGAAACCAGCGCTGCAAGTTCTTCTTGGCCAAAATTAAAATCTGAAGTGTCGATTACCGCTCTGTCTTTGCTAGATATGTCGTGGGCAAACGAAATATATAACTGATATTATGCGGCCCTCGAGCCATTTAGAAATAATAACAAAATTACTATGTATTTAAGTTATTTTGTTGAATTTTACAGAATTTCATGTACCGTTATGATTGTTTTAACATTTTTGATCAAATTCCTTTCTAATTTTCTAGTTTATAAAACAGAAATTGACTTTTTTTCATATAATGCTAAAATGGAAATTTACCGATTTTAATCATGAGAAATGTTATCGACATGTAAACATTGGACATAATATACAATAGCTTTACATTTGTCAATGTGGCCCTCCGTACAAAAAGTTTGCCCACCCCTGGACTAGATGATACGAAGTTATACAACAACCCAAAAAAAGCACTTCAAAGCACTTAGTAAGACGTTCTTAGTCACTTGAGAGTAATTTAAGACATACGATTGTACAAAAAAGTAATATCCGTGAACATACTATCATGGTGCGCTTCAACATCGGAGACCATCTCATGAAGCAGCGTTCTTGTAGCTACTTCTCTACCACCCGATATTCCCATCAGTACCAACATATTATTTTGATCTATAACAGCATACAGTTTATTTTCTCTGAAGACCGTGCTGGGGGGTGTCTTGTTGTCAAACAAGAAATAAACAACAAGAGCAAAGGGGTCCCAAAGAGAGATGTTTCCGACTGAAGAGCCGGGAAAAATAGAATCGAATCAACAGCCTTCAAGTTTCACATGTGGAAAGTTCAGCAGAGATTGTAGATAGTGTAGACGTTTTCACAGTCTCTTGAAGAAGGGCAAATGCCGAAAGACAATGTTTAAATATCATATAACTTGCCGTCTAGTCTTAATAAGAAATGTTGATACAATTTGTTAAATATATTATAGCTTATTTCTATTTTTTATTTAATCATTTTTTCTAAGCCATATATCATGTATGTGATGTTAACACAATGTCTCGGCAGTCGGCATCTTGTTCTATACAGCTCGTCCACTGAACGATGTGGAACTTTTTGCTAATTATAATTTAAAATTGATTTTTAAAATCCGCACCTGGGTAATTGTTCAAGTTTGAATGAGAAATTTTGGGAATTTAAAAATGGTTTCAATAGAAAAAAAACTCGAAGAAAATTTTTTTTTTTTAAAAATCAAAGACCAGTTTAAAGCCGATAAAAAAGTGGAAAGTATTTTAAAAACTTTTAAAATGCATTAGCAAAGAAAGGCTATGAAGGAGTGTACAGTACACTCAATGTGCATAAAGATTCGAATTAAATGAAAAAAAAACTAAAATATGTTCTATTTTTATTATAATTTCTGTCTCTATGTTAAAAGGTTTTAATTATTACATAGAGTGATTTTCTACAATTGTGAACACACATTTTGTTTTTGCGAGATTTATTTTTAGACATTTTAATTTAGTCTCTACTTGTTTGTGCCTTTAAAGCGGTTTTTGATAGAAATCTTTGCAAAAAGATTTTAATTTTAAAAAATACTTTTTAGTATTAATATTGTAAGCTTCAGAGACATTCTTGGCATCTGCTATTGAGACCATATCACCAATGAACAAGTGAAAGAAAGCATTCGTCAAGTAATTGGGCAGTACGATGACCTCCAGGTGTCTGTAAAAAAAGTGCAAACTTGAGTGGTATGGCAACGTTACCAGAAAACAAGGGCTCGCCAAAGAAATCAGGCAGGGCACAACTAGAGGAGGAAGAAGAAGAGGAAGACAGAGAAAAAGAATGGAAGATTGGACGGGATTAAAACTAGGCGATGCTATGCGTAGCGCTGAAGATCGATAGGAATGGAGAAGGATCGTTTTCATGCAATCTGTGGCGCCCCAACGGTCCAAAGACTAAGGGACATGGTGATGATGATGATGATTGTAAGCTTTAAACTTAGCAAAAAATAAGAATTATTTACATTTTTAATGAACGTATGCTCACAAAAACCCTGTTAAAGTGACTTAACTCTTTGCCTACACGCAAAAAAAAAAAAACACACCCTAAATAGTGGAATGGCTTTGGCGTTATATCATGCTGGTCGAAATTTCGTCCATGGTTCTGGATCTAATTGCCGTGTTCCCTGTCTCTAACACTTTCCAAAACACCCCTCCCCAAGTCCTACAATAAATCACACATAGTAGTTCCTCAGTCGATAAGAAGAATTTTAGCAATATTAGAACTTTTAAGGGTTGAAAAACCAGTTTAAAACTTTATAAAACTGCAAAGAAACAAAAATAAAAAACATTTTTAGCTTAAGTAAGCCCATCTATATAAACAGTATTTACATTCCTTTAGAGAGACAGAACGTGTCCCGAGTCCACAGACTGTACCTTAGTAGCATACTGAGTCAACTTGGCATGACAGCATCACTGCCCACAAAACGAAAAAAGACAACTGTATGTAATTGTTGGCGACGACATTACTAGTTCGATTAATTAAAGTAAAAAAGTTATACCTGAAATCAGTCACAGCGTGTCTGCCCATGGTCACCTGTTTCACTCCGTATTTATCCCATGTCTCCCGACTGGTCAACTGGGTGTAGATGCAATAGACGAACAAGACCGTGGCAATGACCATCAGGGAATTCGATACATTGATGATCGGATCTACAGCTTCATGTGATCTCTGGACATCCATGACTTTCGTCTGAGTTAGATTTAAAGAAGCCTTCAACTTCAAGCTCCTTCCCGTTCTAAGTCACCAAAGCACAGTAAAAAAAAAAAAAAAACTCATCTAGAATTTTATAAAAAAAATATATTTCTCTTTCCCGTAGCCTCAGGCACGCATGACAGTCTCAAGACAACGAGTTTAACTTTTATCAGACTTAACAGACGCAAGACAGCGAGTTTAACAGGAGACTGATAAAACTGTGTCCGGCTGCTCGACTCTAACTTTGCTGATTGACATCTTTTCTGAAACTATTCTGTACACACGCTGTCAAAAGACTTGCGTGCCGGATGTGTCCATAAACAGCGGCGCGTTGATACTTAGTACGTGTGTGTAGTTGTATATAGCGTAGTAACAATATTGAGTTGATGATTGTGACAATAAAGAGCGACAGACAACCTTGTTCACCTGAGACAATGTCCACATTTTGGCGATGTATTTTGCAGTTAGTTCATTCAGTAAAGAAATAAGACCTTAATTATATTGGATTACTGAAATGTTTTAACGTTCATTGCAGATAAATTATAAAGGTTAGTGCGTAATCCCACCCCCCCCCCTCCAACCAAAAACAAATAATAACAAACTCAACAAGACCCATCTAAAAATAATGCATAAAAATAACATAAAAATATTCTTGATCCGCAAAACAGATAGCATTGCTCGAACACTAGGATGTTGAACGATAAATTGAATTCCGATAATTGATTTTGAAACCGGTTATCGGTTGTTGACTTAAAAAAAAAGACGGTAACCAAATTGTAAAAAAAAGATAATTTAAAAAAATTAACAATCCAGATTAAAAAAAAATTTCGTAGGTGAGATTTAAAAAAAAAAAAATTGAAATTAAACATACAGAGTACAGAGTAATGTACAAGACAGCAACTCGATTCATGAGTCAAGCCACTCCGGGCGTTACCAAAATGGATGACAACCGCTTGGAAAGAAAATATGTAGTCTCCTGCTTTCGCAGGTGAGCATTCTGATATATTTGTGTAAGGTAACAAGTCTGCGTTATGGCATATAAAATAGTCGGAATTTTGTTAGTGATGGTAGGGAAATGTCAACTGCTCTATCAAATTGTATCAAATGAGAGTTGTTTGGATTATTGTAAAAATAGATATCAACTGCTACTTTTTAACATATGAAATAGGTCAGTTTGAATTTTTTTAATGGATTTTTGGGGCATGCATTGCAAAAAAAAAAAGAAAAAAAGATCATCATCTCAACCTCGGATTCATAGAGCTAATCACCGGTTAACCAAAAATATAAAAAAACTTTAACATTACTAGTGTGAATTTGGGAGATCTCTGGAGCCGTTAACCCTTACACTACATGTCACCAACAGAGCGGCGGTGTTTATTGTATTGTCATCCCTTTAAAAGGCTTTCTACGAAAAACTGCCTTCCGACTCTTCAGATTGGTGAGAGAAGGATTCTTTTTGAACCAGGATCATTCATGGACAGGACATTACAACTTTTGTTGGATTGCAACTACATGCCTGTAGGCGTTTCACAAAATTAAGATGCCACATATAGATAAACTTTTGAAACTCAGGATATTGAGAGTGAAGTATAGTTTGACAGAGGACCATTAGTCCAACGGCGCCTGTCTGCCTAGCACATTAACTACCACGATAGAGTGGCTGCATTATTGGTTTGTCTCACACATTGTGGTAAGATCATGATGTCAAATTCCCTTTCAAATTTCCCAAAAAGACTACTTCCGAGTCTGCTTGCTTTAGTGACAACATGTTCTTGTCGAAAAATCCTGGTTGCACCCTATTCTTGTTGAAAACTTCTCTGGTGGGCACCCTGTTCTTTTTGAAAACGTCTCTGGTGGCCCACTTTTCTAGTTGAAAATTTCTCTGTTGGGCACCCAATTCTGGTTGAAAACTTTTCTGGTAGGCACCCAATTCTGGTTGAAAACTTCTCTGGTGGGCACCCAGTTCTGGCTGAAAACTTCTCTGTTGGGCAACCTGTTCTGGTTGAAAACTTCTCTGTTGGGCAACCTATTCTGGTTGAAAACTTCTCTGTTGGGCAACCTATTCTGGTTGAAAACTTCTCTGATGCATGGGCACCCTGGTATTGTTGCACTGTGCTCTTCTATTTAACCAAGATTTGTTATAACACAGACTTAAGCGAGCTGCTCAAATGTGTAGGTTTTAATTTGGTTCCCCCCCCCCCCCAACTTTTTTTTGTAGTGTTCTATTCACTGGGCGGTCCGCACACCAGAACCCACAGTGAAGATTATACTGATGTGATATTATTTGCTATGAAGGCAGATCTAGTGTGTCGTTTTACAGAAAAAAAAATATTTTTTTTTAAAAATACACGCATGGGAAGTTCTGCAATATATATATTTATTTAATTTGCGCATTCGAGTAATAATCTGTTTATTATAGTGCATAAAAAATTATTTACAACTTTTGTCAATAGATTAGAGAGTAGTTTAACATTCAGGCGGAGATCATTTAATGTTGTGCTTTACTTGAACAATTTCACAACTTGATACCATTATATATTCACAATGATATACTGATTAGACGTATATTGGCCTGTGTTGTTTATGGTTATGCTCGTATGTAGTTTTTGTAATATTGCATTTTGTACTTCAATGTGGTAAAATATAGATTGTTTCACTTCTCTTTTAATGTGGTTGACTTTGTACCGCGCGTGATTTTTCAAATAAACTTTATTATTATTATTTAGATATACAACAGATGAACAAGTAGTCTAACACGCCATAAGCATGCCACAACGGAAAATTCAATTGTTGCATAGTTCGAAAATGATCGATTGAATCACAATGATGTTTGTGTCCTCTCAACCTATACTTGTTTCCGTTATTATATCGATATAGGATATTCGAACACGCCAAGCGTCCGAAATCGATCATTCTCTCGCACACCAAATGCGTCCCATTTTTAGGGATCAATAATTATAATTCGATGGCGTTATATTTTCTGCAATTTTTATTTTTTGCAGAAGGTATTTGTTCGGACACTGTCATTAGTAACGGAAGTGTTAAGAAAAGTCTATGGTCGTGTACATTTATTATACGCAAATGGAATCAAACTTAAATTCTTCATAAACATTAAAAGCATTACATTAGTACTTGAGAAGCATTTCTAGTATATAGTCAAATTAAAAGAAATAATGTAAGAATAGAGGATTTAAAAAAAAATGCATGGCGAAACGTAAAAATATCTTTAGAAAAAGCCCATCAATTCAATTAATATCGTGACAGAACATGCATTTTTCCCCCATGATGGCTTTTTTTGCTGGACTTTCTGAGCTTAATCGCCATCAACATGGCTTTATTTGCTGGATTTTCTGAGCTTAACGGCCAGCATGATGGGTTTGTCAATGATGACAACTCCTTGGTATGACATGGTAATCTCTCCGTCAGGCCTTGGTTCGGTTCTTTCATTGAGCTCAAACGTCACTTTTCTCATCACGTGTACGAGGCAGTACTTCAGCTCCATGTAGGCCAATCTCATCCCGATGCACTGGCGAGGACCGTAGCCAAACGGCACAAACGCCATCGGGTCTCGATTAGCGCAGTTTTCTTCCGAAAATCTCGCCGGGTCGAATTTGTCGGGATCGGGATAATGCTTGGGGTCTCTCATGATCATGTCCAGGGGAATTATGATATTTGCGCCTTTAGGGATGGTGACGCTGCCGTATGTTCTGGCCTCCGCCGCCCGTCGGTTCATGATGGGGGCCGGCGGACACAGACGGAGGGTTTCATTTAGAACCTGCTCCGTGTATCTGAGCTGTGCAACTTCTTCATAGGTGGGAGACTCTGATGTCACAGTACGGGTGATCTCCTGGTAGACCTTTTCCTGTTAGTATAAAATATAAGCTGAAATCATTGAATGAAACACAATTTGGTACTGTGGTGGTTTTTCATAACCTCTGCCATTCTCCCATTACCAATGTTTTCTTTCGAATGTTATTATTAAAGCTCTACCTTGATTGGTTTATTTAAATAAATTGTCTGTGTCTCATTAATCTACTTGAAAGCTTTGCCGCAGTCCAACACTCTTTTTAATACGAAATGTGGTTAAGCTCACGTGAATCTGATATGTGAAATGTGGTAAAAGCTCACGTGAACCTGATATGTGAAATGTGGAGAAAGCTCACGTGAAACTGATATGTGAAATGTGGTAAAACTCATGAACGTGATATGTAAAATAAGGTCAAGGTCACGTGAACCTGATATATGAAATGTGGTCAAGCTCACCTGTATCTCAGGATGTTTGGCCAGGTAATAGAAGCACATCTGCAGCGTTGTTGCCGTGGTGTCGAAGCCAGCAAATATAATTAAGATGGATTGTCCTAGGAGCTCCTCGTGCGTCATGGTTTTGGGGATTTTTTCCCCAGAAGAACCTGCACTGCTGTCTGTGACGAACGGTAGACAAAATAAAATACGTGAAAGCGAATTAAGATGTGTCTGTAAATAATCAGGCTTCTGTGAGATTTCAAAAAAAGACACACACAAAAAACAACGAAATACTTGTAGAATTATTGCTACATTTCATGCTTTCTATAATGATGCAATCAAGTCATTTTACATTTATACTGTTTTGGTTAAAATATCTTATCTTGTTATTTTTCTGATGTAAGTTTAGCAAAAATTTCTCGAACATTTCTCGAACATTTTTCTAAAATTTCTCGAACATTCCTCTAATATTTCTCTAGCATTTCGTAGTTTCCTTGTTTTCGATTCTACGTGCTAATTATTACAATCACTGTTTGGGACCGAGCTGTTGTTCTTTGATGGCCCCGGCAAGTACGTTACAGGCCTGCCGCATCTGCTGGGCTGTGCCGTAAATCAGACTCTCAACGTGCTTGGCTGGAAACACCCCAGTCACACCATTCGTTAGCGTTGAGCACTCGGCTAGAAAGTGCTCGGCCGTCTCCGGCGCCTGTCCACCGTGACGGCAGCCTGGGTCCCGCAGTGGGTGCAACCTGATCAGGTAGCAACGTGTAGGGCAGTGCTCTCTCCTCGTCTGCATGATGAGGCTCTGCTGGTGGCGTTTAAGACGTGCAAGCGACTCGAATTGCGGTCTATGGGCTAATTTATCCACGTACATTAATTTATCCAAGTACACGATTTAAGTGGATATGATGGTAGCTGTCAATTGAAAGGTTTATTCAGATACCACGAGTTGAAGTCGTCAGCAGATGAATTAACAATGTCCTTTTAAAAAAATCAATTTCAACTGCATAGTCGTCGTATGATAAAAAAACAGCACCAACGAATCGGGTAGTGTTGGTCCTCTTCTTTCCAGTGGCGTAGCTAGAGTGTTTGGCACCCGGGGACAAGATTCGCGCCCGGGGACAAGATTCATTTTAAAGCGCCCTCTTTTTCTTTTTTCAACTCTCAAACCCATTATTTTCATCAATAAAATAATACCAAAGTACATTTTGGCGCCCCTACCTAGCTAGCGCCCGGGTATATCTGCCCCCACGCTACGCCTCTGCTTCTTTCAATCCGCCTCTGCACAAAGTACCTATATCATTGCCCGTGTTTGTCATGGTCATGTATTGAGTACAAGCAACTTTAACCTTGTGATTGTTATAGATTTTAATCAATTGATGGTTCTACTTTTGCAATTCAAGTTATTCCAGCAATCACTGTGCACTAAAGATTGGCACATTTATCTTACTGAACTTTGGCCCATGTATGTCCCTAAATACTGGCCCATGTATGTCCCTAAATACTGGCCCATGTATGTCCCTAAACTATGGCACATGTATGTCCTTAAGCATTAACCCAATTTATCTCACTAAAAATTGGCTCGTGTATCTCATTAAACATTAGCCCATGTATTTCACTAATCATTGGTCCGTGTATCTCACTAAAAGTTGGCCGTGTATCTCACTAAACATTGTTCCATGTATCTCACAAAACATTGGCCTATGTATCTCACTAAACTTTGGCTCGTGTATCTCACTAAATATTGGCCCACGTATCTCAGTAATCATTGGCCCATGTATCTCACTAAACATTGGCCCTTGTAACTCACTAAACATTGACCCTTGCACCTCACTTAAAATTGACCCATGTATCTCACTAAACATTGGCCCACGTATCTCACTAAACATTGGCCCATTTATCTCACTAAACATTGGCCCATGTATTTCACTAAACATTGGCCCATGTATCTCACTAAACATTGAACCATGTATTTCACTAAACTTTGGCCCATGTATCTCACTAAACATTAACCCATGTATTTCACTAAACATTGACACATGTATTTCACTAAACATTTGCCCATGTATCTCATTAAACATTGGCCCACGTATCTCACTAAACACTGACCCATTTATCTCACTAAACATTGGCCAATGTATTTCACTAAACATTGGCTCATGTATTTCACTAAACATTGGGCCACGTATCTCACTAAGCATTGGCTCATGTATGTCACTAAACATTTGCCCATGTATCTCACTAAACATTGAACCATGTATTTCACTAAACATTGGCCCATTTATCTCACTAAACATTGGCCCATGTATTTCACTAAACATTGGCCCTTGTATCTCACTGAACATTGGCTCATGAATCTCACTAAACGTTGGCCCATGTATCTCACTAAACATTGACCCATGTATTTCACTAAACATTTGCCCATGTATCTCACTAAACATTGGCCCATTACCTCACTAAACATTGGCCTATGTATTTCACTAAGCATTGGCCCACGTATCTCACTAAACATTGGCTCATGTATCTCACTAAACAGTGGCCCATGTATCTCACTAAACATTGGCCCATGTATTTCTCTAAACAATGACCCATGTATTTCACTTAACATTTGCCCATGTATCTCACTAAACATTGACCCATTTATCTCACTAAACATTGGTCCATGTATCTCACTAAACATTGACCCATGAATCTCTTTTCAGCTTAAACCAAATGATAACAAAATCAAAATAGCAACTAAATCTTGAGATTTCTTTCTATCTTGATGGCGCCCTCTAACTTAAAGTGCCACTTGAGCAATGTAGGGTGTAAATAGCTTGGCGTGTGTATCTCTAGCGGACTGTAAGTTAACACGTTAAAATTGTTAGATTTTTCAATCAACACAATCTTATGTTGTATTCAGAAAGCGAAGACGAGGCGACATGCACAACAGCATAACATAAGGTCAAGGACAACACTATCAGACTTGATACAGTCATATACAATATCCAGTTTTTATAAACAATGTGTACGCCATTCGACCTCTTTACCTCAGTATCATCCTCATGGGCTTATGTATATTAATTAGATTAATGAAGTACACTACTATGCACAATATATTTCTATATTTTGAAGAAAATTTAAAATGGCTGTGATATATATACAATTACCTGCTGGAGCGCAGGTGGTAACTTCCTGTATGAAAATTAATTTAGTTTTAGGTGTTAACTCCGACGTTACTGTCAGGTGTCATAAATAATGTCAGCTTCAAATGTATTATGAGCGTCTCTTGACATGTACCACAGTTTCCACAGACAAAGGGCTAGAACGGGTGCGGTTGCTTTTTTCCAACTATCGGTTCTGGCTATTTCGAGACCATACCCTGCGGATCTGATGTCCGGATCTAAATGTTACAGTTCAGCGGCGGATCTGAGTCCGGGTCTAGTTGTTACACTTAAGGGGCGGATCTGAGTCCGGATCGAAATGTTACAGTTCAGCGGCGGATCTGAGTCCGGGTCTAGTTGTTACACTTAAGGGGCGGATCTGAGTCCGGATCGAAATGTTAAAGTTTAGCGGCGTATCTAAGTCTGGGTCTAATTGTTACAATTCAGCGACCGATCTGAGTCCGGGTCTAGTTGTTACACTTCAGCGGCGGATCTAAATCCGGGTCTAGTTGTTACACTTCAGGGGCCGATCTGAGTCCTGGTCTAGTGGTTACAATTCAGCGGCCGATCTGAGTCCTGGACTAGTTGTTACGATTCAGCGGCGGATCTGAGTCCTAATCTGGGTGTTACAATTCAGGAATGATTTATATAAAACGAGAAGTGCGTTCAGGTACAAGTGAAAACTACAAGTGTAGAACCAGTAGCGAATCTCGAATGCATCAAAGTTGAAGGCTTCATAACCCTAACAGCACATAACCCTAACAGCACATAACCCTAACAGCACATAACCCTAACAGCACATAACCCTAAACCAGTGGTCGGAAAAGCGCGGCACGCGAGCCGCATGCGGCTCTTTAGTGACTTAAATGTGAATTGAGTGCGTCTCGGCCAATCAGCAACGAATCTGTATTGACTTCGAAAAATATATCTATTTTACAGGTTCTTCAAACGATTTTTGGATCTTAAATTTTTTTAATCGTCCTGCTGTTGATTTTTGGCTCTTTTGAATAATCAATTTGCCGACCACTGTCCTAACCTTTAAGCGTAAAAAAATCAAACTAGACCCGCAGCTACGATATATGCGTGAGTGCTTCTGGTCGTGAGTGCTTCTGGTCGTGAGTGCTTCTGGTCGTGAGTGCTGCTGGTCGTGAGTGCTTCTGGTCGTGAGTGCTTCTGGTCGTGAGTGCTTCTGGTCGTGAGTGCTTCTGGTCGTGAGTGCTGCTGGTCGTGAGTGCTTCTGGTCGTGAGTGCTGCTGGTCGTGAGTGCTGCTGGTCGTGAGTGCTTCTGGTCGTGAGTGCTGCTGGTCGTGAGTACTGCTGGTCGTGAGTGCTGCTGGTCGTGAGTGCTGTTGGTCGTTAGTGCTGCAGGTCGTGAGTGCTGCTGGTCGTGAGTGCTTCTGGTCGTGAGTGCTGCTGGTCGTGAGTGCTGCTGGTCGTTAGTACTGCAGGTCGTGAGTGCTGCTGGTCGTGAGAGCTGCTGGTCGTGAGGGCTGCTGGTCGGCAGTGCCTTTCATTTTCTTAAACGGTTATACCAAAGTGCAAAAAATATTTTTTTCAACATCCGGACCCTGTTCCATTTCCTTGTTTGGGTCTGGGTATATAACTGATATGTAATACTCGGATCTTTCGGGTGCCTGGATTAGCACCCAGCTCACTCCTATCACAGACTATTCTATATATATCTTAAATTACCTTTCGAATTCTCCTCTGCTTTGTTCCCTGCTTCCTGCGCCGAAATGAGGTTCTGGAAAAGATCCGGGTGGGCCTTCTTTCCTTGATTGGCCAACTCCTGTCTCTCCTTCAGGGCACTCTCCAGAATGGACAAAAAGTACTGGTCGGCATCTTCTGACACGCTGTCTACAAGTTGGAGTTTCACCGTCTGAAAGTGTCCATAAATTAATAGTGGAACAGGATAAGTTAAGGTTTGGAAAAAAAACGACATACCAATTCAACATTTGAACGCAATCCCTCATTTATTATCTTTGTATAAACGGTAGATTTTAATCTAGATAGGGTCGTAGAAACATAAACAAGGCATTCTAGATTTAAATTTAAACACGATTTGTATTATTTTTAAAATTGGTTTTGGAAAAGGGTTGCCGTATGGTTTTAGTATTAATTAGGTTGCAACATAATCCATTTTGTATTCTCAGAGGTTTGTGGAAAAAGGGGTGGCTGGGTGGTTTTAGTATTAATTAAGTTGCAAAATAATCCATCTCTTATTCTCAAATGTGACACATACATTTACTTGATCGATACGAGTTTTCTTGTTCAATATGTAAATATTGATTCATGTGTAACATATGGGGAGATTTTGTGTTGTGTTGTCTTTCTGAAAACTTTAAAAAAAAATACTTCATACAGTTCTCTTCAGGATGATTTTATACATGATACATAGAGAGTGTACTTGGTTCCTTGACTAGAAATCTGTAGTGGTTTTATACACGAAACATATATTGTACTTGGTACCTTGACTAGAAACCTGTGAAGTCTCTTGCTTAGGAACATGAACATCATGAGCACGTTCATCAGTCTGCCGTGGATTTTGAAGATCTTCTTGGCGTACCTCGTGAATTCATCGTCATCCTTGCCCACACAGTCGGTATTGAGGCTGAAGGCCGAGCGGGCAATGACCTCACTGGTGAACTGACCCATCAGGTGCTTGATGGGGACGAGATCATCTCTCTGGGCGAACCCCTCCAGGACGTGGGTCAGCCTCGTGGCCGATTCGCTCAGATGGCCGGTCACCTGCTTTAACTTCCCTGTACTACAAAACAATAAATGAAATGATTTTATTGTCATTAGGGCACAGCTTTAAAAAAAGCCGATGGGGTATGCAGGCTTGGGTAATGGAAAATAATTTCAGAAAAGATGTCATAATTATGATGAAGGCAGTTATGGCGATTATTCAACTAGATGCTGTAAGCACGTGCACTGGCTAAAAATCAGTTATCCGTTGAGTACTCGAGCTGTTTATAAATGGAAGCACTCGCAAAATGAAATATATATATAGATATAGATATATTATAATATATGTGTCCAAGAGAGAAAATATAAATGTTTGATTTGTTATAATGAGTTGGATCATCCAGTTGTATTTATTTACATTTATTGATATCAGTTATAGCTAAGGAAAACATGCAGGCTCATAAACCCTTACTTAGCAACCATGTTCACATAGCAACCATGTTTAAATAGCAACCATGTTTATACAATTTAATGGTAATTATGTTTGGAAAAAAATGCTGTTGGGAGGAATTAGAGCAGTGGTTCTCAACCTTCCTAATGCCGCGACCCTTTAATACAGTCCCTTATGTTGTGGTGACCCCCAGCAAAAAAATTATGTTCGTTTCTACTTCATAATTGTTGAGTATATGAGTTTTCAGATGGTCTTAAGCGACCCATGGGAAAGGGTCGCTCGACCCACAAAAGGGTCGCGACCCACAGGTTGAGAACCGCTAATTAGAGGATATGTATTTTATATTGTGAAATAGACCTGAAAGATGGTGTGGTCACGTGACGAATCCGCCTCCAATCCTGGCCATTGAGGAAGAAAAGACCTTTCTCCAGAGGCGAGTTCGATGCGATTATGATAGACCGGTCGACGAAGTTGTTGAAATCCTTCACCATGACATTTCTAAGTATGTCAAGGTCGCGTGTGATGAGAATCATGTCTCCCATATTCAGACCGACAGTGTCCCCCTCTTCGTTGATCAGTTTGGTTGTGCCTTTTCTGGAATATATCAACGAAGGACAAAAATAGTAACTGGTTACACACAGCTCATTTTGTAAAAAATTACTTACAAAAAATTTATCAACATCATCAGATCGCTGTAACCAAAGAGGCTTATGGCCTGCTCCATCAAACACCTCCAATCGGATTGATTTATAACTTTTTTTTGAACCTCCACGCACTGACCACCAATGTCACTTCCTATTGTAAAGGTATGTCCACATTGTCAATCTATCCCGCAGCACCTTGCCCACCCAAATCAATCTTCCCTTTGTTATTCCCACGCCTAGGCCTAATTCTTATCCTTAGTTGATGCATATTTAATGTAATTTATATTCGCCATCTAATCATTACCGTTTATAGCTCCATATACATGGGCCTAGGAAGTGTAGGGTGGAGGAGCGCGAGTATCATTTTTTTTCCAAAGACCGAGGGCGTAATTTTCAGCCAAACTGCGGAGTGGGGTAGCAAAATTCTCACCACAACCCTAGTGGCTTTACCCCTAGCTACGCCGCTGGTCCTATAATATATTTCTCCCTAACGACTTTCCTTCCCAACGAATTTCTCTGTTTTTTTAAAGCTTTCGTAGCGATGGTTCATGTCTCACTCCTGTACGTCATTACTTGGGCTTTTGTAGCGAGACATTCAGTTCTCTCTCTTGAGGACAGTGTCCTGCTTCCTACTACATTGTGTCGGCTAAATTAATATGCATGGTTGCCTGCTTATATACCTTCCTTAACTTCTGTAATTCTTTAATTTGGCTTTAGGTTTTACTACTTAAATTTGTATATTCTCTCGAAAAATGCGTTTTTGCATGTGTGGGGTTAACCTTGTTTTTAATTCTGTCACGTGATATATGAAGAAATAATCAAATTTTGGTGGTAAACGTTAGCAAAAGTGCAACCTGGAGTAATCGCCCCCTTTGTCCTTTTAGATGCGCTACAGGTGATACCTACTCCCAAATGTCCTTCTTTCAGACTTTAATTTTTTTGGGGGAAGCCTATATTAGTAAGTATTCACCGCTTTCATTGGGTGCTACTATGAAAGATGTCGTCTTATTATTGTCGCAACAAAAAAAGTACAATAATTAAAGAATAATAGGTAGCCTACAATCGTAGAAATACGTTACAGTACTTTAGATTTAAAAAAAAGGATGTTCAAACAATTGAAATTAAGATAATTAGATAAATAATTACATGTGTGTCTTTTTTGGAAATGCAAGATCTTACATGAAGTTTAAAAAAAAAAAATCTCATTTGAAAATCTGATTATGGAGTTCTGAGCTCCGATCAACAATTTGCTCAATCAAAGATGAAAAAAACAACAACAACACATGCACTAGTTAATGAGTTCACCATCCGTGGATTATCCTGTGTCAGAGTGACCTAAGGTGTGCTGCTTAAGCAGGTAGACCCCACTACCTCCCAACAAAAAAAATTGTAACGAAAAATTCGCCATATTTTTTCTGCCGTAACTTTTATGCCTTTTTATTTCATTTTGATTTAAAGGGCAAATGCTGTATGTTTCACAGAAAAATAAGCTGGGTGGCCATCATGTTATTCCAAGAATTGAAATATACTTAGACTATATAATCTGTTGTTTAGCACTGTATCAATTTTTAGCCTATCAAGGCCACTGATATTTCGAGCGTATCAAGGTCACTTATATTTTGAGGTTATCAAGGTCAAATCTATTTCATCATTTTTACACGCTGATTAAAAAAAATCAAATTAGCTCAAAAAACAACAACAACAAAGCTGATAAATGAAGACAAAGTCTAATGATAATCTTTCCATGACTGTTGACTTGGATATACATTAATAAATATACCTTTAGCTTTATTAATTAGTCATAGATTTTATTATTATTGTTATCTGGTGAATGTGTCATGGAAGCTCACTCATTCTCTTATATGACTACACTCATTCTCTTATATGACTATACACTCATTCTCTTATATGACTACACTCATTCTCTTATATGACTACACTCATTCTCTTATATGACTATACACTCATTCTCTTATATGACTACACTCATTCTCTTATATGACTACACTCATTCTCTTATATGACTATACACTCATTCTCTTATATGACTATACACTCATTCTCTTATATGACTACACTCATTCTCTTATATGACTATACACTCATTCTCTTATATGACTACACTCATTCTCTTATATGACTACACTCATTCTCTTATATGACTACACTCATTCTCTTATATGACTACACTCATTCTCTTATATGACTACACTCATTCTCTTATATGACTACACTCATTCTCTTATATGACTACACTCATTCTCTTATATGACTATACACTCATTCTCTTATATGACTACACTCATTCTCTTATATGACTACACTCATTCTCTTATATGACTATACACTCATTCTCTTATATGACTATACACTCATTCTCTTATATGACTACACTCATTCTCTTATATGACTATACACTCATTCTCTTATATGACTACACTCATTCTCTTATATGACTACACTCATTCTCTTATATGACTACACTCATTCTCTTATATGACTACACTCATTCTCTTATATGACTACACTCATTCTCTTATATGACTACACACATTCTCTTATATGACTACACTCATTCTCAATATGACTACACTCATTCTCTTATATGACTACACTCATTCTCTTATATGACTACACTCATTCTCTTATATGACTACACTCATTCTCTTATATGACTACACTCATTCTCTTATATGACTACACACATTCTCTTATATGACTACACTCATTCTCTTATATGACTACACTCATTCTCTTATATGACTACACTCATTCTCTTATATGACTACACTCATTCTCTTATATGACTACACTCATTCTCTTATATGACTACACTCATTCTCTTATATGACTACACTCATTCTCTTATATGACTACACACATTCTCTTATATGACTACACTCATTCTCTATATGACTACACTCATTCTCTTATATGACTACACTCATTCTCTTATATGACTACACTCATTCTCTTATATGACTACACTCATTCTCTTATATGACTACACTCATTCTCTTATATGACTACACACATTCTCTTATATGACTACACTCATTCTCTTATATGACTACACTCATTCTCTTATATGACTACACTCATTCTCTTATATGACTACACTCATTCTCTTATATGACTACACTCATTCTCTTATATGACTACACTCATTCTCTTATATGACTACACTCATTCTCTTATATGACTACACTCATTCTCTTATATGACTACACTCATTCTCTTATATGACTACACTCATTCTCTTATATGACTACACTCATTCTCTTATATGACTACACTCATTCTCTTATATGACTACACTCATTCTCTTATATGACTACACTCATTCTCTTATATGACTACACTCATTCTCTTATATGACTACACTCATTCTCTATATGACTACACTCATTCTCTTATATGACTACACTCATTCTCTTATATGACTACACTCATTCTCTTATATGACTACACTCATTCTCTTATATGACTACACTCATTATCTTATATGACTACACTCATTCTCTTATATGACTACACTCATTCTCTTATATGACTACACTCATTCTCTTATATGACTACACTCATTCTCTTATATGACTACACTCATTCTCTTATATGACTACACTCATTCTCTTATATGACTATACACTCATTCTCTTATATGACTACACTCATTCTCTATATGACTACACACATTCTCTTATATGACTACACTCATTCTCTTATATGACTACACACATTCTCTTATATGACTACACTCATTCTCTATATGACTATACTCATTCTCTATATGACTACACTCATTCTCTTATATGACTACACTCATTCTCTTATATGACAACACACATTCTCTTATATGACTACACTCATTCTCTTATATGACTACACACATTCTCTTATATGACTACACACATTCTCTTATATGACTACACACATTCTCTTATATGACTACACTCATTCTCTTATATGACTACACACATTCTCTTATATGACTACACTCATTCTCTATATGACTACACTCATTCTCTTATATGACTACACTCATTCTCTTATATGACTACACTCATTCTCTTATATGACTACACTCATTCTCTATATGACTACACACATTCTCTTATATGACTACACTCATTCTCTTATATGACTACACACATTCTCTTATATGACTACACACATTCTCTTATATGACTACACTCATTCTCTTATATGACTACACTCATTCTCTTATATGACTACACTCATTCTCTATATGACTACACACATTCTCTTATATGACTACACTCATTCTCTTATATGACTACACACATTCTCTTATATGACTACACTCATTCTCTATATGACTACACTCATTCTCTATATGACTACACTCATTCTCTTATATGACTACACTTATTCTCTTATATGACTATACTCATTCTCTTATATGACTACACTCATTCTCTTATATGACTACACTCATTCTCTTATATGACTACACTCATTCTCTTATATGACTACACTCATTCTCTTATATGACTACACTCATTCTCTTATATGACTACACTCATTCTCTTATATGACTACACTCATTCTCTTATATGACTATACACTCATTCTCTTATATGACTACACTCATTCTCTATATGACTACACACATTCTCTTATATGACTACACTCATTCTCTTATATGACTACACACATTCTCTTATATGACTACACTCATTCTCTATATGACTACACTCATTCTCTATATGACTACACTCATTCTCTTATATGACTACACTCATTCTCTTATATGACTACACACATTCTCTTATATGACTACACTCATTCTCTTATATGACTACACACATTCTCTTATATGACTACACACATTCTCTTATATGACTACACACATTCTCTTATATGACTACACTCATTCTCTTATATGACTACACACATTCTCTTATATGACTACACTCATTCTCTATATGACTACACTCATTCTCTTATATGACTACACTCATTCTCTTATATGACTACACTCATTCTCTTATATGACTACACTCATTCTCTATATGACTACACACATTCTCTTATATGACTACACTCATTCTCTTATATGACTACACACATTCTCTTATATGACTACACACATTCTCTTATATGACTACACTCATTCTCTTATATGACTACACTCATTCTCTTATATGACTACACTCATTCTCTATATGACTACACACATTCTCTTATATGACTACACTCATTCTCTTATATGACTACACACATTCTCTTATATGACTACACTCATTCTCTATATGACTACACTCATTCTCTATATGACTACACTCATTCTCTTATATGACTACACTTATTCTCTTATATGACTACACACATTCTCTTATATGACTACACTCATTCTCTTATATGACTACACACATTCTCTTATATGACTACACACATTCTCTTATATGACTACACACATTCTCTTATATGACTACACTCATTCTCTTATATGACTACACACATTCTCTTATATGACTACACTCATTCTCTATATGACTACACTCATTCTCTATATGACTATACACTCATTCTCTTATATGACTACACTCATTCTCTTATATGACTACACTCATTCTCTTATATGACTACACACATTCTCTTATATGACTATACACACATTCTCTTATATGACTATACACTTATATTCTATATGACTATACACTTATATTCTATATGACTATACACTCATTCTCTACAAGACTAAACTTTGTTATTTTAAATTCTTAATCTATAAAAAATATGTGTTTGATTGTTAATCATAATGCTATTACATGAATAGTTTCCATAATTAGAACTTATATAAAGTGCATCTTTGTTACTTAATAACATTATATGCCTGTAAAAAGAAGGTGTGTTTGTGTGTGGGTGTGTGCATGTATTTGAGAAAGAAGCGGTATGGTTGCGAGAGACCTAAACGGTACCTAAATTAAATGTTCCTTATTACTATCCCCTGAACTGCAATAATTTTAACACAGTGACCACACAGTGACCACACAGTTACCACACAGTGACCACACAGTTCCCTTACCTGAAGTCATCAAAGGCAATCCTGAACATGCTGACATGCTTGACCCCATACTTGTCCCACGTCTCTCTGGTCATCATCAGCTTGTATATGACGAAAGCGACCAGGGCCAAAGCGGCCAGTAAAAGATACACGGACACGGTCCAGCCGGCTTCCGCTTCCACGCCTTCGACTTCCGTTTCCATGACAACTCGATATCAAATCAAACTGGAGAAGAAAATACAACAGAAATTCACTTCGTATAATTCAACGCCTACAGCCTTTAATGTTTCCAAAGAATGCGTCCGTCAAGTTTATGTAAACCGCATATATATACACGGACAAATGATTCTTGCTGGCCGTAAACCTCAGGTCACAACTTTACTTCTACTTCGTATTGGCTTAAATACTGACTACACTGAATGACGAAAGACCGAATTTGGATTGCTACAAATCTTATCAAGGGAAGCGAAGTCCGACTTGTTACGCAGAACGTAAGTTCAAGTGATATAATCCTTTTCCACCTGTTTTATGTGGGCCAGAAATAACAATCTACAAACATGGGCAAAATCATTCAGTGGAAATCGGACATATAACTTATTTCAATGACCGCCTAGTCCCTTAACAACACAGCTTGGATGAAGTTCAAAACAAACGCATAACGCCAGACACGGGTACTGAGCAGCCGTGAAATTTCAATATGCAGTTACAAATCTTGAACGCCATCAAAAGGTCGCCTAGAGTTTACAGTTCCAAACATAAGAGAAAGCGAGAACCGCAACACCGTTCAGAGCCGAGGTCGACAAAGCTATAGGCTATAGGTCTAGCGAGATTGCACTCATACTTTGGTCTATCTTTCCCCCCCAAAAGTAAATACCCAGAAAACACTGCTTGGATGCAAGCACGGGCGATGATTCGATAATCCAATGGAAACTTTATTTTTAAAAAAGAAAAGGTGTGGGGGGGGGGGGGGGGTGAAGTTAGGGCTGAGGGTTGGGGTGGAGCTAATAAAACACAGACGTACATAATTTACTACATCTTTTACAACGGATTGAAAACTTCTGACCTGATCAAGTAGGAAATATCTTTGTAAAGAAGATGCGTTCATTTACATATTTGAAATGGTAATGATACATTATCAGACTTAGAATTATGTAAGTTATTATTAGCAAGCTATTCAATGTGTATGACAAGCCTGTCGGTTGGTAGGCACATTAGCATTTAACGTAGAACAGATCCCAATAAGCTACATATTCATACAAAGAACTAGTGTTGGCTTAGAGTGTAGGTTGAAAGCTAGTATTAGTGCAGGTTACACGCTGGGACTAGTGCAGGTTACACGCTGGGACTAGTGCAGTTAATACAAAGAACTATTGCAGGTTATACAAAGAATTAGTGCTAGTTACACGATAGTAACATTTTAACTAGAAAATAAAAATAACACAAAATAAAATGGACAATTTTTAATGTACATAAATAATTAATTATTTGTAAAAATTGGTTAATCTATGTCCAAGTCCGGTTTAAATATGTTTATTTAACACCCCCCCCCCCCAGCCCCCCAAAATCGGATCTGAATCAGATCTGAATTTCAAATGAATCGTCCATTATTTGCAAGAACTATTTTGAGTTTTTCATTATTTAATTTGATTTAAGGTAAACGATATTAGGGACCATTGTGACCATGTAGTTCATAGACTATCCAAAAAGTAGCCCGATTTGAAATTTTGTATGCTGCTGTCGTCAGAGCCAACCTTTGAAGAACTAGGCCCCGATGTATAACAATAAAACGAACTTGGCCAACGTTGTGCTATACAGATGAGAGTTAATACAACAAGCTACAGCAGGCTTGCTGGAGCTCAGCTGCTGTTACGGTAAACATCGTAGTTTGTGTTGCTTGGTCATAGACTATAGACGTGAGTACAACAATAATACAATTTAAATATCAAAAAAATAAAGTAATAATAAAGGTTTTGTGTTGTACAAAGTTTTGATTCCAGTCAGTTCAAAATCTTCGTATGAAATACTTAACTAATTATTGATATAATACGAATGCGTCCTAATTATTTCACAATCATACAAATGATTATTTTCTTTCATAAATCGAAAAAAAAAAAAAGAAATGATAACTTGTCCAGTATGGAGATCGAACCCTCTACATTCGCGTTATTAGCACGATGCTCTAACCAATTCTGTACACTCGCTGTCAAAAGACTTGCGTACCGGATGTGTCCATAAACAGCGGCGCGTTGAAACTTAGTACGTGTGCGTAGTTGTATATAGCGTAGTAACAATATTGAGTTGATGATTGTGGTAATAAAGAGCGAAAGAAAACCTTGTTCACCTGAGACAATGTCCACATTTTGGCGATGTATTTTGAAGTTAGTTCATTCAATAACGCAATAAGATATTGAATGACTGAAATGTTTTAATATTCGTTGCAGATAAATTATAAAGGTTAGTGCATAATTACCCCCCCCCCCTTTTTTTTTTCCAACCTCCACAAGCCACATCTAAAAATAATGCAGAAACATAACATTAAAATATTTTTGATCCGCAAAACACATAGCATTGCTTGCACATTACCCGAATTCCGATATTTGATTTCGAAACCGATTATCGGTTGTTGACTTTTTAAACAACTGTAATCAAATTGTTGAAAAAAAAGATTTTTAAAAAAAAATTAGCAATCCAGATTTTAAAAAAAAAAAAATTTCGTAGGGGAGATTTTAAAAAATAATTAAAATAAACATACAGAGTACAGAGTAATGTACGAGACAGGTACTCAGTTAATGAGTCCAAACACTCCGGGCGTTCCCACAATGGATGACAACAGCTTGGAAAGAAATATGTAGTCTCCTGCTTTCGCAGGTGGGTATTCTGATATATATGTATAAAGTAACAAGTGTGCGTTATTGCAGATAACATAGTCGGAATTTTGTTAGTGATGGTAGAGCAGGTCAACTGCTGGTATCAAACTGCATCAAATGAGAGTTGCTTGGATTATTCTAAAATAGATATCAACTGTTACTTTGGAACATATGAAATAGGTAAGTTTGAATTTTTTAAATGGATTTTTGAGGAATACATTGCAAAAAAAAAAAAAAAAAAAAAAAACGATCATCATCTCAACCTCGGATTCATAGAGCTGATCACCGGTTGGCAAAAGAAAAAGTTTTTAACATTACTAGTGTGAACTTGGGAGATCTCAGGAGCCGTTAACCCTTTCACTACAGTGTCACCAACAAAGCAGCGGTACTTATTGTATTGTCATCCCTTTAAAAGGCTTTCTAAGAAAAACGGCCTTCCAACTCTTCAGATTGGCGAGAGACGGATTCTTTTTGAACCAGGATCATTCGTGGACAGGATATTACAACGTTTCTTGGATGGCAGCTACATGTCTGTAGGCGTTTCAGAATATTAAGAGACCACATATAGATAACTTTGAAAACTCAGGATATTTAGAATGAAGTGTAGTATGACAGAAGACCATTAGTCCAATTGCGCCTGTCTGCCTAGCACATTAACTACCACGATAGAGTGTCGGCATTAGGGGTTTGTGTCACGCATTGTGGTAAGATCATGCTATCAAATTCCCCTTCAAATTTCCCAAAAGGCCACTTCCGAGTCTGCTTGCTTTGGAGACAACATGTTCCGGTCGAAAACTTCTCTGGTGGTACCCTGCTCTGGTTAAAAACTTCTCTGGTGTCACCCTGTTCTGGTTGAAAACTTCTCTGATGGGCACCCTGTTCTGGTTGAAAACTTCTCTGATGGGCACCCTGTTCTGGTTGAAAACTTCTCTGGTGGGCACTCTGGTATTGTTGCACTGTGCTCTTCTATTTAACCAAGATTTGTTATAACACAGACTTAAGCGAGCTGCTCAAATGTGTAGGTTTTAATTTGGTTTCCCCCCCCCCCCCCCCAACTTTTTTTGTAGTATACCATCCACTGGGCGCTCCGCACACCAGAACCCACAGTGAAGATTATACTGATGTGATATTGTTTGCTATGAAGGCAGATCTAGTGTGTCGTTTGACAGGGGAAAAAAACACTTTAAAAAAATACACGCATGGGAAGGTCTGCAATATATATATATATATATTTATTTAATTTGTGCATTCTAGTAATAATCTGTTTATTATAGTGGATAAACAAATTATTTACAACTTTTGTCAATAGATTACAAAGAAGTGTAACATTAAGACGGAGAAGATAATTTAATGTTGTGCCATGACAATTTCAACGCTTGATACAAATATTTTCACAATGATAGACTAAATAAATGTATATTAGCTTGTGTTGTTTATGGTTGCAAGGGATGAAAGACTTTGAATGGGTATGGTTGTATGTAGTTTTGTAATGTTGCGTTTTGTCTTTAAATGTGGTAAAATATAGATTGTTTCATTTCTCTTTTAATATTTGTTGACTTTTAATTCGATGGCGTTATATTTTCTGCAATTTTTATTTCTTGCTGAAAGGTATTTGTTCGGACACTATGTCTTTAGTATCGGAAGTGTTCAGAAGAGTCTATGGTCGTGTGCATTTATTATGCGTAAATGGAATCAAACTTAAATTCTTCATAAACATTAAAAGCATTTGATTTGTACTTGAGTAGCATTTCTAGTATATAGTAAAATTAAAAGAAAGAATTTAAGAATTGTGGATTTTAAAAAAAAATGCATGGCGAAACGTAAAAATATCTTTAGAAAAGGCCCATCAATTCAATTAATATTGTGACAGTACATGTATTTAGCCCCAATGATTACTTTTTTTGCTGGCCTTTCTGAGCTTAACGGCATGCATGATGGCTTTATTTACTGGAATTTCTGAGCTTAACGGCCAGCGTGATGGGTTTGTCAATGGTGACAAATCCTTGAAATGACATGGTAATCTCTCCGTCAGGCCTTGGTTCGGTTCTTTCATTGAGCTCAAACTTCACTTTTCTCATCACGTGTACGAGGCAGTACTTCAGCTCCATGTAGGCCAATCTCATCCCGATGCACTGGCGAGGGCCATAGCCAAATGGCACAAACGCCATCGGGTCTCGCTTGGCGCAGTTTTCTTCAGAGAATCTCCCCGGGTCGAATTTGTCGGGATCTGGATAATGCTTCGGGTCTCTCATGATCATATCCAGGAGAATTATGATCCCTGCGCCTTTAGGGATGGTGACGCTGCCGTAGGTTCTGGCCTCCGCCGCCCGTCGGGTGATGATGGGAGCCGGCGGACACAGACGGAGGGTCTCATTCAGAACCTGCTCCGTGTATCTGAGCTGTGCAACTTCTTCATAGGTGGGGGACTCTGACGTCACAGTACGTGTGATCTCCTGGTAGACCTTTTCCTGTTAGTATAAAATATAAGCTGAAATCACTGAATGAAACACAATATGGCACTGTGGTGGTTTTTCATAACCTCTGCCATTCTCCCACCACCAATGTTTTCTTTCGAATGTTATTATTAAAGCTCTACCTCGATTGGTTTATTTAAATAAATTATCAGTGTCTCATTAATCTACATGAGAGCTTTGCCCCAGTCCAACACTCTTAATATGAAATGTGGTAAAGCTCACGTGAAACTGATATGTGAAATGTGGTCAAGCTCACTTGTATCTCAGGATGTTTTGCGAAGTAATAGAAGCACATCATCAGCGTTGTTGCCGTGGTGTCGAAGCCAGCAAATATAATTAACATGGATTGTCCTAGGAGCTCCTCGTGCGTCATGGTTTTGGGGATTTTTTCCCCAGAAGAACCTGCGCTGCTGTCTGTGACGAACGGTAGACAAAATAAAATACGTGAAAGCGAATTAAGATGTGTTTGTAAATAATCAGGCTTCTGGGAGATTTCAAAACAGATACTCACAAAAAAACAAGCAGACTAAAAAAAAACAACTAAATCTTGAGATTTCTAACTTGATGACGCCCTCTGACTTAAAGTGCCACTTGAACAATGTAGGACGTAAATAGCTTGACGCGTGTCTCTCTAGCGGACTGTAAGTTAACACGTTAAAATTGTTAGGTTTTTTTAATCAACACAATCTTATGTTCAATTCAGAAAGCGAGGACGAGGTGACATGAAAAACACCATAATAGAAGGTCAAGGACAACACTATCAGACTTGATACAGCCATATTCATAATCAAGTTTTTTATAAACAATGTGTACGTCATACGAACTCTTTACCTCAGTATCATGCCTCATGGGCTTATGTATATTAATTAGATTAATGAAGTATAACACTATGCACAATATATTTCTATATTTTGAAGAAAATTTAAATGGCTATGATATATGTACAATTACCTGCTATAGCATATGTGGTACATTACTGTGTGAAAATTGATTTAGTTTTAGGTGTTAACTCCGACGTTACTGTCAGGTGTCATAAATAATGTCAGCTTCAAATGTTTTATAAACGTCTCTTGACATGTACCACAGTTTCCACAGACAAAGGGCTAGAACGGGTGCAGTTGCTTTTTTACAACTATCGGGTCTGGCTATTTCGAGACCATACCCGGCGGATCTGAGTTCAGGTCTAGGAGATACACTTCAGGAATGATATATATAATTCGAGAAGTGCGTTAAGGTACACGTGAAAACTGCAAGTGTAGAACCAGTAGCGAATCTCAAATGCATTAAAGTTGAAGGCTTCATAACCCTAACAGCACATAACCCTAACAGCACATAACCCTAACAGCACATAACCCTAACAGCACATAACCCTAAACCGGTGGTCGGAAAATCGTGGCAAGCGAGCCGCATGCGGCTCTTTAGTGACTTGAGTGCGTATCGTCCAATCGGCAACGAATAGGTATTGACGTAAAAAAAAAACATGGTTCTTGACAGGTTCTTGAAAATATTTTTGGCTCTGAAATTTTTATAATCGTCTTGCTGCTGATTTTTGGCTCTTTTGACTACTCAGTTTGCCGACCACTGTCCTAACCTTTAAACTAGAAAAAAATCAAACTAGACGCGCAGCTACGATATATGCGTGAGTGCTGCTGGTCGTGAGTGCTGCTGTTCGTGAGTGCTGCTGGTCGGGAGTGCTGCTGGTCGTGAGTGCTGCTGGTCGTTAGTGCTGCTGGTCGTGAGTGCTGCTGGTCGTGAGTGCTGCTGGTCGTGAGTGCTGCTGGTCGTGAGTGCTGCTGATCGTGAGTGCTGCTGGTCGTGAGTGCTGCTGTTCGTGACGGCTGCTGGTCGTGAGTGCTGCTGGTCGTGAGTGCTGCTGGTCGTGAGTGCTGCTGGTCGTGAGTGCTGCTGGTCGTGAGTGCTGCTGGTCGTGAGTGCTGCTGGTAGTGAGTGCTGCTGGTCGTGAGTGCTGCTGGTCGTGAGTGCTTCTGGTCGTGAGTGCTGCTGGTTGTGAGTGCTGCTGGTCGTGAGTGCTGCTGGTCTTGAGTGCTGCTGGTCGGCAGTGCTTTTCATTTTCTTAAACGGTTATACCAAAGTGTAAAAAAATATTTTTCAACATCTGGACCCGGTTCCATTTCCTTGTTTGGGTCTGGGTATATAACTGATATGTAATACTCGGATATTTCGGGTTCTCGTATCAGCACCCAGCTCACTCCTATTACAGACTATTCTAAATATATCTTAAATTACCTTTCGAATTCTCTGCTTTGTTCCCTGCTTCCTGCGCGAAAATGAGGTTCTGGAAAAGATCCGGGTGGGACTTCTTTCCTTGACTGGCCAACTCCTGTCTCTCCTTCAGGGTACTCTCGAGAATGGACACAAAGTACTGGTCGGCATCTTCTGACACGCTGTCTACAAGTTGGAGTTTCACCGTCTGAAAGTGTCCATAAATTAATAGTGGAACAGGATAAGCTAAGGTTTGGAAAACAACGACATACCAATTCAACATTTGAACGCAATCTCTCATTTATTATCGTTGTATAAACGGTAGATTTTAATCTAGATAGGGTCGTAGAAACATAAACAAGTCATTCTAGAGTTAAATTTAAACACGATTTGTATTTTTTTTAAATTGGTTTTAGAAAAGGGTGGCCGGATAGTTTTAGTATTAATTAAGTTAAAAAATAATCCATCTCTTATTCTCAAATGTGACACACACATTTACGTGATCGATATGAGTTTTCTTGTTCAATATGTAAATTTTGATTCATGTTTTAACAAATGGGGCGATTTTGTGTTGTTTTTCTGAAAACTGAAGAAAAAATACTTCATACTGTTCTCTTCAGAATGATTTTATACATGATACATAAAGAATGTACTTGGTACCTTGTCTAGAAATCTATAGTGGTTTTATACACGATGCGTAGATTGTACTTGGTATCTTGACTAGAAATCTGTAGAGGTTTTATACACGATACATAGAGAGAGAATGCACTTGGTACCTTGACTAGAAACCTGTGAAGTCTCCTGCTTTGAAACATGATCAACATGAGCAAGTTCATCAGTCTGCCGTGGATCTTGAAGATCTTCTTGGCGTACCTGTTGAACTCATCATCACCCTTCCCCACACAGTCGGTTTTGAGGCTGAAGGCTGTGCGGGCAATGACCTCGCTGGTGAACTGACCCATCAGGTGCTTGATGGGGACGAGATCATCTCTCTGGGCGAACCCCTCCAGGACGTGGGTCAGCCTGGTGGCCGATTCGTTCAGATGGCCGGTCACCTGCTTTAACTTCCCTGTACTACAAAACAATAAATGAAATGATTTTATTGTCATTAGGGCACAGCTTAAAAAAAGCCGATGGTGTATGCAGGCTTGGGTAATGGAAACTAATTTCAGAAAATACGTCATAATGATGATGAAGGCAGTTATGTCGATTATTCAACTAGCTGCTGTAAGCACGTGCACTGGCTAAATATCAGTTATCCGTCGAGTACTCGAGCTGTTTATAAGTGGAAGCACTCGCAAAATGAAATATATATATAGATATAGATATATTATAATATATGCGTCCAAGAGAGAAAATATAAATGTTTGATTTGTTAGAATGAGTTGGATCATCCAGTTGTATTTATCCACAATATTTATTGATATCAGTTATAGCTAATGAAGACATGCAGGCTCATAAACCCTTACGTAGCAACCATGTTTACATAGCAACCATGTTTACATAGCAACCATGTTTACATAGCAACCATGTTTACATAGCAACCATGTTTATACAATTTAACAGTAATTATGTTTGTAAAAAATGCTATTGGGAGGAATTAGAGGATATAAAAAAATATAAAAAGATATGTATTTTTTATAGTAAAATGGACCTGAAAGATGGTGTAGTCACTTGACGAATCCGCCTCCAATCCTGGCCATTGAGGAAAAAAAGACCTTTCTCCAAAGGGGAGTTAGATGCGATTAGGATAGACCGGTCGACGAAGTTGTTGAAATCCTTCACCATAACATTTCTAAGTATGTCAAGGTCGCGTGTGACGAGAATCATGTCTCCCATATTCAGACCGACAGTGTCCCCCTCTTCGTTGATCAGTTTGGTGGTGACTTTTCTGGAATATATCAAAGAAGGACAAAAATAGTAACAGGTTAGAAAAAAAACACACACAGCTGTGTTTCTTATAGAAATTTCCCCCCCCCCCCCGGGTGGGGGGGGGGGGTGGCGGGGCATTTCAGATTTTCGGGCGGGCGGGGCAGTGTCAGTTGTCAGTGGCTTGAGGCGTAGCTAAGAGGTGGCAGATGGGACATACGTCCCTGGGTGCCAGACTATCGGGGGGCATGGGCTTAGATGGTTTTAATTGGTTGAAAATAATGGGTCTCGGAGTTCGAGGGGGGCGTACAAATGAATCTTGTCCCCTGACGCCAAACTGTGTAGATACGTCCCTGCTAGTGTCGTCGAAATAAGGCGGTTGGGGTGGTCCACCCAGGTGTCACTTTTTCTTTATGGGCAGATGTGGCATTTTCGGACAATTGCAGAGTTTGTATCGTGAAAGAGGGGACGGCAAATATTTGGCTGCTCATAGCAGCACTAATAGTAGCTGAGATACTAGGCAGTGTGTCTATCGATACCAAAATCAACGATAATTTCATCGAGAAGTAGGGCTGAAATCGTGGGCGCCGATAAATCTTGATCGGTGTAGTGGTTTGGAGCTCTTGCTCCTCAGAAAAATTTTGATTATTTCAAAACCAAGAGGTGTATTTTGAGTTTTCTTGAATTTGATGTTACTATTTTACCTTTTGAACGAAATATCATTTTAAGTTTTTTTGGGAGTCATTATATAATGTAAATTCACTCCATTTGTCGCCTGCTCAAAACTTGGCCACACTTGGTGGAGACTGGAGATATTGGCTCATGATCCTGATGCCTGGAGGGCTCTTGTAGGCGGCCTATGTCCTAGCCACAGACGCTGATGAAGATCGGCTTCTGTTCCTCGAGGACGAAAAGGCGACAGACTGTCGCCTGCTCGTGGGTAATCATTAGTCACAAGCTTATCATCAACCCCATACTATACCTTTAATCAGCGTTAGGAATGGGGTGCATAATTTAGGACGCTAAAGACAGTCGTACAAACTCAAATTGCATGGAAGCATTATTTTGGCGCATACTTGAATTTGTTGTTTCTTTCAGACAATTTTGAGGTGGCATTTCAAATATTCTGGTGGAAAGTGCCATAATTATCCATTACAATGACCAAAGACATCTTAAATTTCGCACCAGCGGGAAGTTAACTATGTGTCGCCATTGAGGGTACTCTTTTGCCCTAGATTTTTCTCGCCCCTTAAATCATTATAGTCCTCAGAAATTTTTTGATAAATTAAAAATACAAGAATGCATTTTATCACATATCTGAAATTAGTAGTGCAATATTCTACACTTAATTAAAGAGGAACCGAAGAGATTCTAGTTTAAAAAATGTAGGTGTCACTTAACTTTAGAGCTATCGTGTGCGCCCAGCAACCTCTACGACTGCAGGTTGCCTCGGATATTTTAGGGGCTTAAAGATGTGATAATGATATTTTCTTAATTATCACTTTTCCATGCAGGTTTGGCAAACGGAAATTGTTATACCTGCTTGTGTTATGCAAAAAAAAAAAAAAAAAATAATAACAAAATAGTTATATAACTAAAAATAGTTATGTGGCTTTAATTTTTTACTAACATTATTATTAGAGATAGCTACTCAATTAATAAATGAATTTTCAAAAAACAAAATTCAATTAAAAGGATTCCATCACTAAAAAGCACTTGAAACGTTATTTTATATATTGTACGCTAATTGGAAAAAAACAAACTTATTATAATTATAATGGTTACACGACCTTATCTAAATATTTCCTAATTTTACCAGAGTCAAAAACAAAACAAAAACAGGTTTATTAGAAAGTTCTATACGTTTTTATGGGTTTTAAAAACTGGTCATTTTTATAAATTGTTTATGAACGGCATAACTATTTTAAGATGACATGAGTTGTTTACAGAAGACATTATATTTACTAATGTGGGATTTTATCTTAGGGAAATTCGCAGGCAAATAAAGTATAAATTTCACAATATTCAGTAGATTAAAATTTTTATTTGGAATTTTAAACTACTATAAATTCTTAAATTGCCTCTTCGCCATACTTAATAATATTTATATCAGAATCTATTTTAAATTGACGAATTAGCAATAAGAATTTTTTTAAACACGTACCAAAAAATGGAATTGGCATGATAATCGAAATGAGAGTTCACCCCAAAAAAATTCTAAGCTTTCTACTGGATTCTGATCTAAAATAAAATTAATAATATAAAAAACATTAGTGCAATGCCAGTGGATGGGACACTTTGTTGGTTATTCTGACATTAAAAAGAGAAAAACAGTACTAAAATAAATAGCGGCTTAGTGCTTTTTTTTAAAAAATCTGTTATTCAGGAAACTTTGTAACAAAAGTAGCACATTGAAAGAAAACGAAAATGCTTTCGATTTAATAATAATTGATGAAACGTGCACTACTTGTATGCGCCCTTTCAGTTTTATAATTAGAAAAAGAAGCTTAATGCCATCATACAATTTATAATTAACACCTTTCCTTATTTTTAATCATGCTTTTACGATGAGCACAGATTTGAAAACAGATTGCACATGTTTAATGCGTGACTAACTATTATACAATTTTAAACCCTTATAGGTATGCAAATGTATTTTAAAACCTTGTCATTAGAGTCTTTTAACTTGCCATTTGCAAACAATTAATAAATTAAAAATAGTGATATCTGCGAACAACAGGAAGTAAAACTGGAACGGCCAGTGCGGTTTTTATAATCAAATACTATAACTCGATTAGCCTTAAGTATGCGGATCATCAAATATATCGAGCCTAGCAATATTTTATAGATTCCACTAGTTGTAATCGGTTAAAGGCGCCAGTTACTACGCTTTTTAAAATAATTAATATACAAAATTATATTTGTTATATTGTTTTACACTTTGTGCTTCAGCTGGAAAAGGGGAAGGGGGCGTCAGTGCCCTCCCGGAGAGATAGCTGAAAGAAACACTGTTGCTAATTATAACTATATTTTTTAAAGCATGAGGCCATCATTCAATTTAAATCATTCCTTACTTTAAAAGTCATGCTTTTTTAAAAATAAAATATACTTTGCAAATATAAAAAGATAGCTCAAGATTGATACTTAGTGAGAACTCTATTAAAAGTACAGACCTTGAACTTTAAACTTGCGAGTTGCAAAAAAGAATTAAACAAAAAATACAGATACATGCGAACGGGAAGTAACACTTCGGCTCATAGGGAAGTAACACTTCGGCTCATGGGGAAGTAACACTTCGGCTCATAGGGAAGTAACACTTCGGCTCATAGGGAAGTAGCACTTCGGCTCATAGGGAAGTAACACTTCGGCTCATAGGAGAAGTAACACTTCGGCTCATAGGGAAGTAACACTTCGGCTCATAGGGAAGTAACACTTCGGCTCATAGGGAAGTAACACTTCGGCTCAGAAAACTTTTTGAAACTTTGCGATATTTATAATCGAATATTGTAAGCTTCTAAGAAGATTTGCCTTAACTATACGGATCATCAAATATATCGAGCGTAGCGACATTTCATTGATTCCACTAATTGTAATCGGTTAAAGGCTACACATTGCATTCTTTTTAAACTGTTTAAGATGACAATTTAGTCGTTTTTAATTTTAAAAATATATAATCGTTCTATTGTTTTATCCCATTTTTTGCTCCGGTGGGGTTGGGGAGGCACTTGACTTTCCCTAGGGGAGGGGGTGGGTGGCACTGCCCCCTCCGGAGAGATGCCTGAAAGAAACCCTGCCCACCACCCCCCTCCCCCCTAACAAAAAAATTGTAACAAAAAATTCGCCCTTTTTTTTTCGGCCGCAACTTCTATGCCTCTTTATTTCATTTTGATTTAAAGGGCAAATGTCATCTGCATGTGTCATAAAAGCTCACTCATTCTCTTATAAGACTACACTTATTCTCTTATAAGACTACACTCATTCTCTTATATGACTACACTCATTCTCTTATATGACTACACTTATTCTCTTATAAGACTACACTTATTCTCTTATAAGACTACACTTATTCTCTTATAAGACTACACTTATTCTCTTATAAGACTACACTTATTCTCTTATAAGACTACACTTATTCTCTTATATGACTACACTTATTCTCTTATAAGACTACACTTATTCTCTTATAAGACTACACTTATTCTCTTATAAGACTACACTTATTCTCTTATAAGACTACACTTATTCTCTTATAAGACTACACTTATTCTCTTATAAGACTACACGTATTCTCTTATAAGACTACACTTATTCTCTTATAAGACTACACTTATTCTCTTATAAGACTACACTTATTCTCTTATATGACTACACTTATTCTCTTATAAGACTACACTTATTCTCTTATAAGACTACACTTATTCTCTTATAAGACTACACTTATTCTCTTATAAGACTACACTTATTCTCTTATAAGACTACACTTATTCTCTTATAAGACTACACTTATTCTCTTATAAGACTACACTTATTCTCTTATAAGACTACACTCATTCTCTTATATGACTACACTTATTCTCTTATAAGACTACACTTATTCTCTATATGACTACAATCATTCTCTTATAAGACTACACTTATTCTCTTATAAGACTACACTCATTCTCTTATATGACTACACTCATTCTCTTATAAGACTACACTTATTCTCTTATATGACTACACTTATTCTCTTATATGACTACACTTATTCTCTTATAAGACTACACTTATTCTCTTATAAGACTACACTGATTCTCTTATATGACTACACTTATTCTCTTATAAGACTACACTTATTCTCTTATATGACTACACTCATTCTCTTATAAGACTACACTTATTCTCTTATAAGACTACACTTATTCTCTTATATGACTACACTTATTCTCTTATAACACTACACTTATTCTCTTATAAGACTACACTTATTCTCTATATGTCTACACTCATTCTCTTATAAGACTACACTTTTCTCTTATAAGACTACACTTATTCTCTATATGACTACAATCATTCTCTTATAAGACTACACTTATTCTCTTATAAGACTACACTTATTCTCTTAAAAGACTACACTCATTATCTTATAAGACTACACTTATTCTCTTATAAGACTACACTTATTCTCTATATGACTACAATCATTCTCTTATAAGACTACACTTATTATCTTATAAGACTACACTTATTCTCTATATGACTACAATCATTCTCTTATAAGACTACACTTATTATCTTATAAGACTACACTTATTCTCTATATGACTACACTCATTCTCTTATAAGACTACACTTATTCTCTTATAAGACTACACTTATTCTCTATATGACTACACTCATTCTCTTATAAGACTACACTTATTCTCTTATAAGACTACACTCATTCTCTTATAAGACTACACTTATTCTCTATATGACTACACTTATTCTCTATAAGACTACACTTATTCTCTATAAGACTACACTTATTCTCTATATGACTCCACTCATTCTCTTATAAGACTACACTTATTCTCTATATGACTCCACTCATTCTCTTATAAGACTACACTTATTCTCTATATGACTCCACTCATTCTCTTATAAGACTACACTTATTCTCTATATGACTACACTCATTCTCTTATAAGACTACACTTATTCTCTTATAAGACTACACTCATTCTCTTATAAGACTACACTTATTCTCTATATGACTACACTTATTCTCTATAAGACTACACTTATTCTCTATAAGACTACACTTATTCTCTATATGACTCCACTCATTCTCTTATAAGACTAAGCTTGTTATTTTAAATTGTTAATCTATAACAAAAATATTTGTTTCATTGTTAATCATAATGCTATTACATGAATAGTTTCCATAATTAGAACTTATATAAAATGCATCTTTGTGACTTAATAACATTACATGCCTGTAAAAAGAAGGTGTGTTTGTGTGTGGGTGTGTGCATGTATTTGAGAAAGAAGCGATATGGTTGCAAGAGAACTAAACAGTACCTAAATGGGATGTTCCCTATTACTATCCCCTGAACTGCAATAATTTTAACACAGTGACCACACAGTGAGCCCACAGTTGACCTACCTAAAGTCATCAAAGACAACCCTAAACATGCTGACATGCTTGACCCCATACTTGTCCCACGTCTCTCTGGTCATCACCAGCTTGTATATGGCGAAAGCGACCAGGGCCAAAGCGGCCAGTAAAAGATACACGGACACGGTCCAGTCGGCTTGCGCTTCCACGCCTTCGACTTCCGTTTCCATGACAACTCGGTATCCAATCAAATTGGAGAAGAAAACACAACAGAAATTCACTTCGTATATATCAACGCCTACAGCCTTTAATGTTTCCACAAAATGCGTCCGACAAGTTTATGTAAACCGCATGCATATACAAGGACTAACTGTTCTTGCTGGCCGTAAACCTCAGGTCACAACTTTACTTCTACTTCGTATTGGCTTAAATACGGACTACACTGAATGACGAAAGACCGAATTTGGATTGCTACAAATCTTATCAAGTGAAGCTAAGTCCGACTTGTCACGCGGAACGTAAGTTCAAGTGAAGTAATCTTTTTCCACCTGTTCTATGTGGGCCAGAAATACAAATCTCACAACATGGGCAAAGTCATTCAGTAGAATTCTGATACATAACTGAAATCAATGACCGCCTAGTCCCTTAACGGGACAGCGGGGATGAAGTTCAAAACAAACGTGTAAGGCCAGGCACGGGTACTGACCCGTCGTGACGTTTCCTTATGCAGTTACAAATCTTGAACGCCACCAGAAGGTTAGAACAAGTTCAACCGAAAAAGCCAGGGTCGTGTAGAGGTTTAAAATTCCAAACATAAGAGAACGCGAGAACCGCAACACCGTTCAGAGCCGAGGTCGACAAAGCTATAGGTCTATAGGTCTATAGGTCTATAGGTCTAGCGAGATTGCACTCATACTTTGGTCTATCTCCCCCCCCCTCCCCTTAAAAGTAAATACCCAGAAAACACTGCTTGGAAGCAAGCAAGGGCGATGATTCGATAATCCAATGGAAACTTAATTTTTTTTTTTTAAAAGTGGAGAAAAAATGCGGTTAGGTCAGAGGGTTGGGGTGGAGCTAATAAACAACAGACGTACATAACTAACTACATCTTTTACAACGGATTGAAAACGACTGACCTGATCAAATAGGAAATATCTTTGTAAATAAGATTCGTTCATAAACATATTTAAAGTGGTAAGGATACATTATTAGACTTGGAATTATGTCAGTTATTATTAGCACGCTAGTCAATGGCAGACCTGTTTACATTCAAACTCTTAAAATCGTACAATATCATCAAAAAATCATTCAATACATTATCTTAATAGTAAAAAATAAATATACAGTATATATAATGTATAAATCTAAAAATCGTACATTGTACGACAAAATAGTAAAAGTAAACAGGTCTGCAATGGGTATGACAGTATGACATACAATGTCAGTTGGTAGGCACATTAGCATTTAACATAGAACAGATCCAAATAGCCTACATATTCATACAAAGAACTAGTGTTGGCTTAGTGTGTAGGTTACACGCTAGGACTAGTGCAGGTTACACACTAGGTCTAGTGCAGGTTACACGCTAGGTCTAGTGCAGGTTACACACTAGGTTTAGTGCAGGTTACACGCTGGCCTAGTGCAGGTTACACACTAGGTCTAGTGCAGGTTACACGCTGTCCTAGTGCAGGTTACACGCTAGGCCTAGTGCAGGTTACACGCTGGCCTAGTGCAGGTTACACGCTAGGTCTAGTGCAGGTTACACGCCAGGTCTAGTGCAGGTTACACGCCAGGTCTAGTGCAGGTCACACGCCAGGTCTAGTGCAGTTTACACACCAGGTCTAGTGCAGTTTACACGCTGGCCTAGTGCAGGTTACAGGCTAGGTCTAGTGCAGGTTACACGCCAGGTCTAGTGCAGGTTACACGCTAGGTCTAGTGCAGGTTACACACTAGGTCTAGTCTAGAGCAGGTTACACGCTAGGTCTAGTGCAGGTTACACGCTAGGTCTAGTGCAGGTTACAGGCTAGGTCTAGTCTAGTGCAGGTTACACGCTAGGACTAGTGCAGGTTGCACGCTTGGACTAGTGCGGGCTACAATCTTGGACTGGTGAAGTTAATACAAGTAACTATTGCAGGTTACACACAGAATTAGTGCTAGTTACACGCTAGGTATAGTAACGTTTTGATTAGAAAATAAATTTAACAGAAAATAAAATGGAATATTTTAATGTACATAAATAATTAATTTTTTTCTAAAAATTGGTTAATCCATGTCCAAGTCTGGTGTAAATATGTTTATTTAAACCCCCCCCCCCCAGCCCCAAACCCCCCCAAAATCGGATCTGATTCACATGACTCAAAATACGTTATCCAAATTTCAAACGAATCGTCCATTATTTGCAAGACCTATTTTGAGTTTTCCATTATTTAGTTTGATTTAAGCTGAACGTCAGGGACCATTGTGACCATGTAGTTCATAGACTATCCAAAGAGTAGCCCGATTTGAAATTTTGTGTGCCGCCGTCGTCAGCCAACCGTCGAAGAACTAGGCCCCCATGTATAACAATAAAACGCGCACGGTGTGCGCTGTGCTACACAGATGAGAGTAAACACGCCCAGCTACAGCAGGCTTGCTGGAGTTCAGCCGTGATTACGGTAAACATCGTAGTTTGGGTTGCATAGTCATAGACTACAGACGTGAGTACAACAATAATACAATATACATATCGAAACTATAAAGTAATAATAAGTTTTGGGTTGCACAAAGTTAGGATTTGAGTCAGTTAAAAATCTTCGTATGAAATACTTAACTAATTATTGATATAATACGAATGCGTCCTAATTATTTCACAATCATACCAATGAATATTTGCTTTTATAAATTGCAAATAAAAACTAAAATAATTACTTGGCCAGTATGGGGATCGAACCCACGACATTCGCGTTATTAGCACGACGCACTAACCAACTGAGTTAACCGGCCATTCGTCGAGAATGTACAAGCTGCTATTTATTGAATGGTTTCCGTAACCCTGACACGGAGGTAAAGATATATGAGAAGATGTACTGGTGGTCTCAAACATGATATCCAACAATACTAACACGATATTAAAACTATTACATTATGAACGTTAGGAACTCTGTGTCTGAGTGACGCATTCGAGTGTGGTAGTTTGTGCGTTGTTGTAAGCAAAGGATGGTGCCGTTGTCACTCGTGGACCACGAGCCGTCCCCTGGCGCAGTTTCTTTCAGGCACCTTCCTCCCCCCCTCTTGACCAGTCCCAGCAAGATGTTATACCCCCCCCCCCCCAACACCCTACCGTAGAAAAAATGTCTACAACAATAAAGCAAAAATATATTTTAATAAAAAAATGTATTAACAATTTTAAAATGAATAGTAACTGGTACCATTAACCTAACATAATTAGTGAACGTATTAGTGAAATATCGTTGAGCTCGATATATTTGATGATCCGTGCCGTCTATTTCGGGCTAATCTTGCTAGAGGCTTAGTTTATTCGATGATTATAAATATCGCACTGTTCCGAAAACTGCCCGCTCCTGATTATAAGCCAAAAGGCTTACTTCCCGCTGTACGCATACATTTGTTATTTTAATGAATTTATTTTTTGCAACTTCACAAGTCTGAAGATTTAAAAACAACAGGGTATTCAACAAGTGGCGTAGCGAGGGGGGGCAAAATGCCCCGGGTGCTACTCACAAAGGGGCGCCAAATGGTATATTTTACATATAATATTGTATGGTTTTCGAATAGGGGGGCGCTAAAACGGTATTGTGCCCCGGGCGCGAGTTAAGCTCGCTACGCCACTGTATTCAACTACCTTTGCTACATCAATATAAAAGTCTACAATTTTAATATATTGCTTGGTAATAAGTATAAAACATGTGCCATATGTTTTCAAATTATATATAGTAGGGATAGGTGTTTATTATAAATTGTATGATGGCATCAATCATGCTTTAAAATATATAGTTATTATCCTATTTTTAAAATATACTCGAATCCATGTATGTTGAGTTAGATAAAATAAAAACTTTAAAATATAAAACATTTTTTTTTTAAAATTAAGATTTTAACAGGCGCACGCAAATAATGCACGTTTATCAATTATTATTATTAAATCGAAAGCGTTTGTGTTTTCTTTAAATGTGCAGCTCATGTGCTACTTGTGTACGCTAACACAGTTGACTGAATAAAACAGTTTTCCTAATTATTATCCTATAATTATGAGATTTGCAGCTGCTTTTCTGTTTTGAGTAGGTAGTATTAGTGCTGCCATGGGCGGTCAAAGATTTTGTGCAGCACTCGCTTTCAGGGTACAAAATCTGCTGGTGTCTTAAAAATGCCTTCTCTCCGTATCAACCCACCCGCCCCCTTCTCTTCGCTCCTGTTTAACGCCAGCGAACAAGATTTATTTGTAAACCCCCCCCCCCCTCTTTTTTTTCAACTCTAAAACCCACTACTTTCATCCATTTTATACAGTCAAAGCCAGGGCCGGATTTAGACTTGATAAGGCCCCACGCTATTTGAAATATGGGCCCTTTAAAGAACAGATATTCTATGTCAGTGCCAAATATGATTTTCGGATGCCTAGAGGGTTAAACTGAAATACAATTTAGAAGTACAAAGATGGTGAAATAATAAATCTCTAACTTAAAATCGCTTTTCTTCATAACAAACTTAAAAATGCAAACTCTGGTAAAAAGAAACAAAATTTCTTTTAAAAGGCACAATTAACCAAAGCTTATAATCTAATCTGTTGAAAAATGCTATAAGGATTAAGGAATTATATTAAACTAAAATATTTTCTTTCTCCTATAGCCTTTGTCAGAGCAAAGTCACTGATGACATCATCAAATGATCAACTGCGTAGTTGGTCACGTGGTATGCACATTAGACTTAGGGGAAATAATATATCTTGAGTCATTGTTGTTCTAAATTCATATTTTATCCTCTTCAGCGGAGAAAAATTTCTTTCTCCAGAACAATTTGCAACTATCATACTAAGAAACAATGTCAAAATTGCAACTACATTAAGGAATGCTGATTGGACACGATCGTTAAATATTACCCTATATACAGATCCTGATGTGTCAGACTATCATGTTCTGCTGAACCATGGGCTTGACAAAGTCTTACATATTGATAAAAGTGTTTGATTTCTCCTACAATATTCATGTCCACATCTTCAAGTTATGTTTGTCATAAAGCATTAACTCCTTCACGAATCTCTTCTTCTGTAGCTTCTAATTTTGTTAAGAATGAAAACTTTTTGCAGCATCATTGTATACTGAGGCCCTCTGTGCCAGACTTGACTCTAATGCATCCATCACTGGTATAAATGTTTTTATTCTTAACTTGTCTCTTGTCTCAAGGTTCTCTAAAGCATCATCTTCGTCCTCATTGATATGCCTTCTTCTATATCAGCTTTTTTTGTAATCAACATCAGGTAAATTTTCCTTTGCTTTTTTTCTTCAAAATAATCGAACATATCACTGGAGCCTTTAACAAAATCTGAAAGTGAATCATATGATTTCCTACATACATCTGAACTAATTTGGGGGTCTTGCAGTGGTTGACTATACCTTGTGAAATTCATCCAGCAAGTAACTCGACAAATATAACATTACCATAACTTCAAAAAAGTGTTTATGGCTTGATTTCTGGTTTCGCCTTTCTCTGTAGTATCACTATGCAGCTGATGCAATGCAGAAATTATTACATCATAGATATCAAGTCTTGCGCTTGCGGCCATTGAATGTGCTTCCCATCTAGTCATCTGGTCTTTGACAAAGATTTTGGAACTTTTGAATCATCTTTAAATTTGAATAAATTCATCACATACTGTCTTATAAAGATAAGATGTGAAACCTGATCCTTTATTCCCCATTTTTTTATAATATATATGTCTTGCAAGAAAAGGATCAAATTTTGCTCTAAGTTCGAGTGATGCAAGGAAATTGCCATTGTGAGGAGAACCAAAAGTTTCCTTATCTCCCCTGAAAGGTAAATCACGCTCTTCCATGGTAACTTTTTTCTAAAGCCATTGAAAAACTAGTTCTAAAACAACCTTTTGCTTACTTAAACGACCACTCTCTTCTCAGTCTAATCAGTCAGCCTATAGAAATTTCCACAGCACAGAGAAAGCTCTCTTGATGTTCAGTAATGACCTCCTGTGCGCAAGGGACAGCGGTAAGGTCTCCATCCTGATCATCTTAAATCTCAGTGCGACCTATTTGACACTGTTGACCTTGGAACCCTTTACAAAACCCTTGAAAATTACTTTGGAATTTCTGGTTCAGTTTTGGCTTGGCTTAGGTCCTACCTCTCCAATAGAACGCAGGCTGTCGCTGTCGATGGCTGTCTCTCCCGCAGTGCTGATTTGTTATACAGAGTGCCACTGGGGTCCGTTTTGGGGCCGGTTCTATTTACATTGTATACCAGGCCACTGCTCCTCTTGCTTGGGAGGCATGCTGTGGAGAGCCAGTCATTCGCAGATGACACGCAGCTATACAAGCGAACCCATCCCTCTCGTGTCGATTCCAGTGTCCAGACTTTGCGGGAGTGCATTGGTGATGTAAAGTCATGGATGACACTCAGCAAGTGGAAGCTTTATGATGACGGAACGGAAGAACTCCTCATTCAAAATCACAAATAATCCTCTACATCAACTCTCCCAACAATATTTCAAGTAGGTACCTCCGACATACAGTTTACATCCTCTGTTAGGATATATTCTTTCTAACAACATGTCTCTCAATAAACATATCTCTCACATTTGTCGTTCTGCTTACACCGCTATCCGCCAGATCATCCCCATCCGTTATTACTTCACAGTTATCGCAACAAAAACACTATTATGTGCTGTCTCTCTTCTGTCAGGTTCACCAAAGCTCTACATAAAAAACCAACAAAAGTTTCAAAACTCAGCTATGCCATGCTAAGCTATAGTTCTGAAGGCAAAAGAAAATGTGATCTCGTGACTCCACTACTCCACTCACTTCATTGGCTCCCTATACAGGCACGCATTGATTACAAGCTGTCTGTTCTATGTTACAACCTTTTATCGGATTCCTGCCCTTCATATCTAACTGAACTTCTTTCTGTCTATTCACCCCTTCGACAGCTTCGCTCCTCCGCGTATTCTATCCGTTCCCAAGACACGCACTAAAACATATGGTGAATGATCTTTCTCTTTCTGCGCCCCCAAACAATAGAGCTCTCTGCCACTACACATCCACAATATACCAACCACCCATGCCTTCAAAACTGCATTCAAAACACATTTCTTTAAACTCTACTACTCTGACTGATCACCTCTGACCGACAAACGATCATGCTGGCTGCCGTCCATGGCTTGACATGTAAACTTTCTGGTATGGTTGGGGTGAATATACCTTTATTGTTTTTGTTGTGTTGATACAGCTGTTCTTTATACATAAATGTATTTTAAGTTATTGTCACGATTATGTCTCTTCTGCTAATATTTTATGTACAGCGCGGTGAGCCCAGCCCTAGGCTGGGGTACCGCGCTATATAAGTATAAGACTTTTAACAATAATAATATTTATGACTGCCACAACTCGATCAATAACATTTTTCCAGTATTGCCGTTTATTATTGATCTGTTCTGCTAGGTGGCAGTCACTTGTTGAGCAAAGTTTTCTTGTAAGATATGTTACCGAAGATGCTCTATGGTCTACAGAGTTTTCTTGTAAGATATGCTACCGAAGCTGTTCTATGGTCTACAGAGTTTTCTTGTAAGATATGCTACCGAAGCTGTTCTATGGTCTACAGAGTTTTCTTGTAAGATATGCTACCGAAGCTGTTCTATGGTCTACAGAGTTTTCTTGTAAGATATGTTAACGAAGCTGCTCTATGATCTACAGAGTTTTCATGACTTAGAACTACATTGGTGTTGCGCCCATCACAAAATCCATCGGATGATAATTGTGTAAATGAATTGGAAACAAAAGTTTACACGCGAAACAGTATACACGACCAGTTGCTGGCGAATATACTAACCATTCTCTGCAATATTTGTCGTCATTAGTCCGTTTGGGATAGAACAAGCTTTTTGAGCAATACCTGTCTTGGTTTGCAAAAAGATTCCTTGATTTTTCAAAGAGGCATTTGAGTGCTGACAGTGTGCGGGCCTTTTTCTGCCCAGTATAAAATCTCATCTTTACTTAAATCACCCCATAGCCCGACATCATTCTGTTAGTTTTTTTTAATGCCGAATCTTCTGTGCTTGTACTACTCTCATGTTTATAAATATTAATATTTGTTGCTTCATTCGTTGAAATAGATTCTATACAACTAGATGTACCAGGTTCTGTATCAGGAGTAGAATGAATGTCACGTGGCTGCCTCACTGCTGTAGAGACTTTTGGTTCATCAGGCCCCTTATCTATCTTTGTTAAGAAACTTTCTAATTTTTTAAACTTGCTAAGCTCTTCTTCAGCTCTCTGCTTCTTTTTTTCCTCTTTTAAGCTCCGCTTTTATATCTTCTGGTTGACATCTTGCAAACTGTGGGCATAATATTTGACATAACTATAAACATACATGTAAAAGCAATATAATGCATGACATTTTTTTAAAAATTGAAATTTCCTGTGATATTACCACTACTTACCAGCAAGCGATATTTTTATAATAAATAATATATGAAAAGAGCAAATTAACCTTATCCTCTCAAGTTTTAATATTAGTTTAATTAATTAAAATTAAAAACACCAACAATAAACATATACATTAATACTTAATTCAATACAATCACAACAAAATAATATGTATTTTTAATGTAAAGTTCTTTCAAATATATATTTAATAATGACAAATTATAATTTTATATATTAAAATTACAATAAGTTAATACATTGACAAAAAAAGTTAAAAATATATGCTATAATTAAAACTACAGGTGTCCGCATAGGATCGACCTATCTATAAATTTTAAACCTATTTAGGACAATATGTCATTAATTTCAATACGTTTTACCAAGTTTTATTTGCAAAAAAATTGTTATTATCCAAAGTGTATTGTTATTTTGACTTGAAAATATAGAAAAATAGTTTGTCTATTTTCTCTATTTTTACTCTATTAAAATACGATCGCAGAAAAAAATATTGCATGCAACACTTTTACTAATCATGCTAATTATGCACAAGGTTTTTTAAAATAAAAATATTGTTAGAAAATAAAAATAAAATTAAATGCGTTAGAAAATATTCTTGCGTTAGTTAGGCTATGTGCGTACTTGTGTAAAATGCACTTTTCTGAAATGTCACTCCAGTAAGGACACACACGCAAAAAAAAAGGACTTTCCAAAAAAATGTCAACAATCAAATTATCAAAGAAGCACACTGCAAATACTAAATAAAAGGTCAGAAATATTGTATCGTCTGCCGGCTCACTCGAGCTACAAAAGGTCAGCGAAGCAACACAGGGGAATCTCCGTGTTTATAGTAAAAAAAATTATATACTTTAAACTTTCCATTTCGATTATAAAATAATAATGACATAATTTTAAAAATTACCGAAATTATTGGTCGAAAGTTATCAGTAATTTTGGTAGTCATAATTACCGGTAATACCGGTTAACCCGTTATCGGTAATGCAACCCCTAGGTGCAATAGCGCTTTTTTCTTCGAGAAGACGCGCTGAAAAATTTGGGTGAAGAGTATGGGACGGCCTGGACGTGAGACACTGGGACACATAATGCTGCAGTATATTTAAGTATTTTGGACAATTGCTCACTCGGAATTTTTTTGTAGCTTATACGTAAATCCTGCACTGGTCAAAGCTTATTTTTGCGCCCCCACTATTCTGGTGCCTGTGGAAATCTGTCCCCCTCTCCCCCACTTAGCTACCCCTCTGGCCACTGGCACGGCTCATCAGGAAATTTGAAATGCGCCCCCCCCCCCCCCCCCCCCCCCGTTTTGCGGAGTAAATTGTCTGAAAGTAAGACTGATCGCGTGGCTCAGCAACTCCTTCGGAAGCAGGAGGCCTTGGACAATTAATAGAGCACAAAAGTTGTACATTTGAGAAAGGAAAACAAAAAATCAACTTAGGATACAGAGACACAAACCTTCAAATGTCAAGCGATGGTTCCGACTGGTGGTAGTAGGAGTGTTTAGGCGACGGCTCTGAATGGTGGTAGTAGGAGTGTTTAGGTGACGGCACTCATCCTAGCTATGCCACTTGACATCTATATGATATACTCACGCTTTATATGTCCATTCCCGTCACGCATGAAGATTTTTTCAACAAAACCAAGACAATTCAATTTAGTTCAAAATGTCAGCTCCTCGCAGCATGAGTGTTTATATTGAGCTTGTTGTGCTATTTTTGTTTAATCTCCTAGAGCTAGGTCTCCCAAGCCTTTGCAGTAATCTCTTATATATACTTGGCTTCTAGTGTGTCTTGCTTCCTTTTCGAAACCTCCCTACCCCCCTTCCAAACTCCACATTTTTATATTAAATTGTACTGAGTGAACGAATGGCTCATGTCATGCGTGACTTTAAAAAAATTTTATACCGTATTTTTGCGCATATAAGACTCACCCGTATATAAGACGCTCTCGTATGTATGACGCGCCCATATATAAGACGCACCCATATAAAAGACGCGCGGCCTAGCCATCTGCCGCACTGAGAAATTTACATTCAGAGATTTCCTTGCCTTTATTATTTGAACTTCCGGGGCGCAGCTCTGCAGGCGACTCGATTTCATCTGTGCATATTTTTCAGCTTTTAAAATAGTTTAGAAGTTTTTACAAAGTTTTCTTTGGAATCAAGGCGCGTTGAATGTGGTTTGACCTGCTTTGAAGGCAGTGGCGTAGCGAGCTTAACTCGCGCCCGGCGCACAATACCTTTTTAGCGCCCCCAATACCTTTTTAGCGCCCCCCCCAATTCGAAAACCATACAATATTATAGTAAAATATACCATTTGGCGCCCCTTTGTGAGTAGCGCCCGGGGCATGATGCCCCCCTTGCCCCCCCTCACTACGCCACTGTTTGAAGGATAATCTTGTGTCTTTTATCGCAAGGTAGAGTTGTTACATTGATTTTAGGACATCGATGCCCGCAACGACGATTGATTATTCTTATCTTATCACTGGTAAAAGTATCTCTTTGCAAAGCCTGGAGAAACGCAATACACCACCAGTGTTAGGGCGGACATTCCCAAATCGTGAGAGTAGCTGAATTAGCAAAACATCTTTTTTACAGAGTCCAGGCGACAGGGGGGAGAACTCGGCAAAACACAAACCACCATGAACGACCTCATCGCGGACCTGGTCACCCATCTCACGTCTCACTTAACAACGTACCTGTTGATCTTCATAACAACGGTGGTCATCTGTTTCATCTACACACAGCTGGCCAATCGGGAGACCTGGGAGAAGTACGGGGTCAAACAGGTGTCCATGGGAAGACTTGCTTTTTTTGATTTCAAGTGAGACATTGTTTTCATGACCGCTTACCGATACTGCCCACAGCCAGGGCAGAGCGACTCGGGACAAATCGGGGCATTTACCCCGTGCACACCTTCCGGGTGGGGGTGGCGGGCTCTAAAATAGTCAAATATATTAATATATATATATATATATATCATTGCTTACAACATATTAATATAAATTATTATTTAAGCTTAGGAGGGGGGCACGTTCAGACTTCGCCCCGGGTACAGCTTTTCGTTGGCACGGCTGTGCCCACAACAAAAAAAACAAACCCACCAAGTCATTTTTAATTTCACAACCAGACTATAATTATCAGTCTGAGCTTTCTAATGCACTCACTAACATCAGTTATGGTCGATCCAAAAAAACCCACAAAACAACAACATCCTCAAACACTACATTGATAATTGATAAATGTAATATCCCAAAAATATACTAACTCACTATTAGATTGTGTGTTCCCATCAGAATAATACTTAGTGATAGTAATGCTTTTTGTTTATCTTACCTGAAATAATGTCGATCTCTGTACAAAACAAAATCAGGTTCTCCATCATATATCCATTCCAAATCCCCCCACCCCCCGCACCCACAAAAACAGCACCAAAAAAAAAAAAACCAAAGCTCACTCAACTACGTTTACTCCCCCCCCCCCCCCCCCCAACCTCCCAAAGTTGTCAACTGCGCCACACAAAATTTCCCATTATATTATTGCCTAACATCGGTAACGCTAGACATGTTCAAATATAAAAGCCTTTATCAGAAATGTTGATTTCTTTGTATAGCCTCATTTAATCTTCCATCGGCCCCACCACACACTGCACCACACCGTTTGAGCTCTAAAATACGCCTCTGCCCCCTTTTTACACGAATATACAGACGTGCATCATCAGAACTCATGGAAGAACATGGCGACACAGTTGGAATAACTCGAGGTGAGATGATCCTCATCTCACGTGACCTTGACCTCTTGAAGCACGTCCTGGTCAAAGATTTCAGCAATTTTGTCGACAGAATGGAGTCACTGACCACTAAAACGCCAATGGAAGATAGTTTGTTTTTCACCAATGGCCAAAACTGGAGGCGGATGAGGCATTTGATGTCACCTTCATTCAGGTGAGATGACATTTGACTGACTGTCAATCAGGTGAGTTGACATTTGATATCACCTGAAGTCAGGTCAGTTTACATTTAATTTCACCGTCTTCCAGGCCAGTTGACATTTGAATTCACTGTCATACTGAGGAACTTTCTTATTTATTTGCATGAACATTGACCAGTACGGTCGTTAGATCATTAGTCTACTTCAGTATTACTGGTGTTGTCTCTTACGTCTGGTAAAATGAACAGCAGAAACAAATAGCTGCCTTTTCGTTATGATTTGCCATGAACAAAATATCCATTTATTTTGAAGGTTGAATTCATGTAAACTTTCACATATATGCTAAACAAATTAATCTCAAATTTAACTTTTAATTTTTTTTTTACAGCACTGGGAAACTCAAGTATGTTGCAAGAAACATTGATAGCTCTGCCCAAAAGCTGGCAAACGTACTGGAAGACTGTGCCAGGAAAGACGTGCTGGTCCCAATAAAACACATAACCGGACAGTACACCAGTGAAATCATTGCCAGCTCAGCTTTTGGGGTGCAGACCGATTGTTTGGGCAAGGAAGACGATGAGTTCACACATTTCGCCAAATCTATTATTAAGATTAGAAGCAACGCGATGAACATGGTCATGTTGGTGATGTTCCGATTCAAGTGGCTGTTCCGTTTCCTTGTAAAGGTAAGTCACTTTATCATTCTAAATACATTCTAACAAGATATTATGTCATATTATTTTTTATCATTAAAACTGTTTAACCATAGAGCTTTTAGAATTGAATTTTGGTGGTTCTAAAACATCGCCAACTTTTTAGTTATATTTTCCTTCTATTATTTATTTGTGTTTTTTACTGTTTCTTTCCCCTAGGTTCGGGTACCGCGCTATATAAGACCACTAATAATAAAAAATAAATGTTTATGATGTTAAGTCTTGGCAATGATATTTTAACAATGGATTGAAACCTAATGCAAAGCGGAATTCGGATACAATAGATTGGCCAGTTCTTGAATTGTAATGTTGGCCTCATTAGTAAGCAAATTAACATACAGAGGCTTAGCTAGAATGTTCGGCGCCCGGCGACAAGATTCGTTTTAAAGAGCCTTCTTTTTTCTTTTTTCAACTCTCGAACCCAATATTTTCATTAATTAAAATGATCAAAGCCCATTTTGGCGCCCTTAAATATGGTGCTCAGGAACATCTGTCCCCCTCTGCACCCCTTAGCTACGCCTCTGTTAACATAAACATATATATATACTCATTCATCAATACTGGTGCCTAAGTTCAAAGTGATACAATCTCTGTATTGTTATTAATTTTGCAATATCTTGGTGCAAATCAACATGATCGCAGTCAGTTTGATAAATTATTTGGAACCAGAAACTCAAGATCAGCCTCCTTGACCAGATAAGTGTCGACACCTACAACTATTTCAATGCCGTAATCCACACAGCAGTGGCTCAGAGGTTAGAGATGGAGCGACAAGGACTGGAGAGGCCCAAAGATTTTCTACAGAGTATGATCGTAGCCAAGACTAAAGGAGACGAAGAGGCAGCTCAATATACACGTGAGCATTTTCTGATAACCCACATAGTGGAGTAGTGAGAGGGGAGGTGGTGGTTGGCAATTTGTTCTTTATATGGAAGGGTGGCCTTTTCGGAAAACAGCATGAGTTTTTTCCTTAGAAGAGTGGTGACAAAAATATTTGCCAAGCCCCAGGGGGTACTTTCCCTAATTACGTCACTGAACTCACAATTGTAATAATCTTTGGTTGAAGTTTTGACATTTAATTAATCTGTTGCATCAAAATGAAAAATATATTAATACATAATTTTATTAATTGATTGATTTATATTTCAAATAAATGAAGCTGAACATGGTAAATAAGAATACAATAAATCTGAATGGTGGCACCAGACGATGACAAAAGCTTTTTTTCCTTGAGTTGAATTCAGCTGTATTTTGTTTAAAGTGAGGCAGAGTTGCTTAATTCTTCTGGCTCATTTTCTGGGCCTTTCCTGTTTGATCCAGTCAATACTATTGGAAATAGACCAGGATGCATTATGTAGTCAGCAGTATGTGTGTGTTTCCCTGTGCTCTTTACGCGTCGCACGAGTTGCCTACAATTTCCAGCGTGTCTTTTCATAGCACCCAAGGTGTTTGATTTCAGAATGTGCCTTCTCTCATACGAGTTGCCATCCAATTTTTTTTAAGGTTAACAGGTCCCGTCCACCCGAGTTTACTGGTGAAGTTTTTGCTGTTCCAAACGTTTCATGGGGATTGAACTCCAATACACTAGCTTGAAATTGACTCAATTTAGCCCTCTCAGCCACTCAGCATCAAAATGTACAGTGTACTAACAGTACGGGTCAGTTGATTCATTTTTAAAAAAACGGTGAGGATTTGATTTTTTTCTGCGGAAAAAAAAAAAAAAAAAAAAAAAAAAAAAAAAAAAAAATCAAATCCTCACCATTTTAAAAAAAAAAAAAAAAAAAAAAAGAAAACTGGTGAGGATATGATTTTTTTCCTGCGAAATGAGTTCTTTTAGAAAAAAAAAAAAAAGAAGATGACTAATGCTCAGTTTACATTAGCCCAGTCTGATAATTGCATTTTCATGCACGGTATGTGTCTAGGTTTATGTAGATTATTTGAAAGGAGTCGGCGCTGTTTTAAGATGTTTTACGGCAATATTTAACACCATGGACATTGCGAACTATAATAATAATCATTTGTAAAAAAAGGAAGGACCTTTTCAAATACCGACGTTTGGGATAATCGACGTTCAGAAAATTGATGCTTTGCTGTAGTTAATATTCCCCATAGCTTTCAACTAATGTAAAACAAAATTCAATGTATTTACAGCTGGTTCCCAAGAAGAGTCCTGGGAACAACTGCCCAAGACGATGACGGACAGAGAACTCATCGGTCAGTCCATGCTCGTCATTTTTGCCGGCTTTGAGACCACGGCAACAACATTACAGATGTGTTTGTTTCTGTTGGCGCAGCATCCGGATATTCAGGTGTTCTTAAAATGAAAAAAATTATGAAATTTGTCTAGAAGATAATACAAACCACATGCAATAATATAGATAAAGACTATAATAATTAAGTTAATACAAATAATGTAAGAGTCGGGTTTTTAACTGCAAACGTTAATTGACAAATAATTTTTTAAATTATCATTGACCAGTTTTTACACAAAAGAATTGAAAAAATTATCTCCTTTTTATTTCATAATATATATTCCTTAAAATTTATATATAGTATTTTTGCTCGCTGCGTGTAAAAGACATACATTTTAAAATAATTGACAATTCGCAAAGTGATCATTCTTGTCCTTGTTTTCCTTGCCACCGCGCTGCGTGCTCATTCGCTGCTTTTCCCGTCATGCGCTTGGTCACGCGCGCACCAAATGCACACAAAATAAAACCTAGATCAGGCCCGCACAACTCAAAATGTAAGGTGGGCCGTAATACTTTATTAAAAATTGTGCGGGCTGAAAGAAAATGGTACGAGGGGGTAACTTTTAAGAATATAATAATATTTCGTTATTTCGCGGGCCTCAAAGTGTGTGCTGGCGAGCCATATGTTGTGCAGACCTGATCTAGATGATAAAGTTTGATGCAATGAGTGATTGTCTTTTAAAGAAACATGAAGTAATATTTGAATTGGGGCTTCAAACGTGGAATGGATAATATTTTACACGCTCAAAGCGGGTGCGTCGCCCCAGCTAGTTTTAAAAAGTTAAATTTATTAATAATTTTCGTATCAACAGGAAAAAGTTCACAAAGAGATCCAAGAAGTAGTTTCATCAGAATCGCCATCATACGAGGAACTTGGTGAACTCAAGTACACCGAGCAGGTCATCAACGAAACTTTACGACACTACCCCCCTGTTGCCATCATAACCAGGAAGGCGGAAGCGACATACCATTATGGATCTATCACCATACCCAAAGATGCGGGAGTCTTGATCCCTATGGAAACCATCATGATGGACCCCAGAAACTACCCCGACCCCACCACGTTTGACCCGGACAGATTCACCGAAGAAAACAAGGCCAAAAGAGATCCCATGACATTCTTGCCGTTTGGCTATGGTCCACGTCAGTGTATCGGTATGAGGCTGGCTTACCTGGAACTCAAGGTTGGACTCGTCCATGTGTTGAGGAAGGTCAAGTTTGAACTCAATGACCGCACGGAGCCACGCAAGGGGGAGGAACTTGTCACAAGATTTCAAGGAATTATTGTCATCGACAAACCCATTCAACTTCAGGCCAAATTGAGAAATGAATAATTTTAATGTACATGGCGGACATGATAGGCGATGTATTTCAATATTCCAAAATACCAAATCATTCTACATTATATGCACTTAAATTATATTAACCAAGACATTATTTATGTTAGAATTTCACTTTTTTTTTTTCATTTTGTTGTTAATTTTTCATCCCATAACCCAATAAATCAATCAATTTTGTTAATTCCATTCATAAGTAAAAATGATTCTGACAGAAAAATACTTATTTTAATACAGTCTCAAATATTTCTATAAAATATGCTAATACTTTTTTTTTTACTTTTCTTTGATTTTTAAATCATTAGTTGACAAACTTCTGTAGCTGAGAGCTAGATTCAAGAGGTAACACAGGCGTGGCAGTCATAAATGGTGAAAAATTGGGTGAGAAACAACCCCAAACAGGAGTGACATCTGAAAAAATCCCATATAGGAGTGCCATCTGAAAAAATCCCACATAGGAATGACATGTGCCATAGAAAATTTAAATTACACGTTCATTGATTTTCTCCATTTTTATGAAGCTAGGTGTGCCACTATGCACCTAGGTGTGCCACTATGAAGCTAGGTGTGCAACTATAAAACTAGGTGTGCCACTATGAAGTTAGGTGTGCAACTATGAAGCTAGGTGTGCCACTATGAAGCTAGGTGTGCCACTATGAAGCTAGGTGTGCCACTATGGAGCTAGGTGTGCCACTATGAAGCTAGGTGTGCCACTATGAAGCTAGGTGTGCCACTATGAAGCTAGGTGTGCCACTATGAAGCTAGGTGTGCCACTATGAAGCTAGGTGTGCCAATATGAAGCTAGTTGTGCCACTATGAAGCTAGGTGTGCCACTATGAAGCTTGGTGTGCCACTATAAAGTTAGGTGTGCCACTATGAAACTAGGTGTGCCACTATGAAGCTAGATGTGCCACTATAAAGTTAGGTGTGCCACTATGAAACTAGGTGTGCCACTATGAAGCTAGGTGTGCCACTATGAATCTAGGTGTGCCACTATAAAGTTAGGTGTGCCACTATAAAGTTAGGTGTGCAACTATGAAGCTAGATGTGCCACTATGAAACTAGGTGTGCCACTATGAAGCTAGGTGTGCCACTATAAAGTTAGGTGTGCCACTATGAAGCTAAGTGTGCCACTATGAAGCTAGGTGTGACACTATGAAGCTAGGTGTGCCACTATGAAGCTAGATGTGCCACTATGAAGTTAGGTGGGCCACTATAAAGTTAGGTGTGCCACTATAAAGTTAGGTGTGCCACTAGGAAGTTAGGTGTGCCACTATGAAGCTAGGTGTGCCACAATAAAGTTAGGTGTGCCACTATAAAGTTAGGTGTGCCACTATGAATTTAGGTGTGCCACTATGAAGCTAGGTGTGCCACTATGAAGCTAGGTGTGCCACTATGAAATTAGGTGTGCCACTATGAAGCTAGGTGTGTCAATATGAAGCTAGTTGTGCCACTATGAAGCTAGATGTGCCACTATGAAACTAGGTGTGCCACTATGAAGCTAGGTGTGCCACTATAAAGTTAGGTGTGCCACTATGAAGCTAAGTGTGCCACTATGAAGCTAAGTGTGACACTATGAAGCTAGGTGTGCCACTATGAAGCTAGATGTGCCACTATGAAGTTAGGTGGGCCACTATAAAGTTAGGTGTGCCACTATAAAGTTAGGTGTGCCACTAGGAAGTTAGGTGTGCCACTATGAAGCTAGGTGTGCCACAATAAAGTTAGGTGTGCCACTATGAAGCTTGGTGTGCCACTATAAAGTTAGGTGTGCCACTATGAAACTAGGTGTGCCACTATGAAGCTAGATGTGCCACTATAAAGTTAGGTGTGCCACTATGAAACTAGGTGTGCCACTATGAAGCTAGGTGTGCCACTATGAATCTAGGTGTGCCACTATGAAGCTAGGTGTGCCACTATGAAGCTAGGTGTGCCACTATGAAGCTAGGTTTGCCACTATGAAGCTAGGTGTGCCACTATGAAGCTAGGTGTGCCACTATGAAGTTAGGTGTGCCACTATAAAGTTAGGTGTGCCACTATAAAGTTAGGTGTGCCACTAGGAAGTTAGGTGTGCCACTATGAAGCTAGGTGTGCCACTATAAAGTTAGGTGTGCCACTATGAAGCTAGGTGTGCCACTATGAAGCTTTGTATTAGATTCAATTCCATCCACCCATGCGGAACATTGTAAAATAATTTTGTACTATAAAGTTAGGTGTGCCACTATGAAGCTAGGTTTGCCACTATGAAGCTAGGTGTTCCACAGAAAATGCCTCCAAAAGAACGAAAACACAGAGAATATAGGCACGAAATTATCAAATAACCGCGCTGATAAAAAAAAAAAAAAAAAGTGACTTTGTTAGTCTATTACCAAAGATGTCAAACACTGGGGCTGCACAATTGTCTTCAATATTGACAGTAAAAATGGACCTAGAGCTTTTAACTGCCCTGGTTCTAGTGGAAACGTGTTGCGCAGCTCGGCTATAGACCAATAGTTATAAGCAGGGTCGTCTTAACAACATTTGGAGGTCCTGGAAAAAGCAATTTTATTGTGTCCAAGTGACTCAAGAGAAAGTGAATGATGGGTTTTGGGGGAGGAGCTCATTGATTGCACCCCTCTCAAGAACATTGTTGGTGCCTTCTCGCGCGTGCTTGAATATCAGTTTGACATCCTTTTAAGCGCCTTTGAGAACAGCAGATTTACTAAGACCCCCCAGTTGTGTTACCATGCAAAAATTTTTGTCACGGACATCAATAAAGAAGTTGACAGGAAATTTTAACAAAACTATAGGTTCAATTTTTCATTTAAAATGTAAAAATAGCCCCTGGTTAAATGTCATGGATAAAAAGAGAAGAAATACTGTTTTGAATAAAATGTCATTATTACTTTTATAACATTTTTAACCTGGTCATTGTATTTAAATGTAATTATGTATATACTAGTGAGAACCCGGCATGCGTTGCATTGCCACTCAAATAAAGAAAGGATTTGTATTTTAATTACTTTTTTTTTAAGTACTTTTTATATAGATATATTTTTTCTTTTTTTTCTTTTTTCGTCTGGTGCGTACACTAATAAATTAGAAGATTTTTTTCGACGCGTCAGCAGGCCAGATACAGCTGTCTGTAGGAGAAGGGTGGATTTTCAACATTTTTCCCACACACTTGTAGCGATTGATCCACACATGCCTTAGTTCTGTTTTAAATTATATTTATATAGCTCATATACGAAAAAATGATTTAGCCCCCCTCCCCCCCCCCCCCCCCCCCGAACATGATTGTACTAATTTAGAAACCTTTGCGGACGTGCTCACAACGAATCAACAAAGTTTTATCGCAATCAGATGAATGGAAAGGAACGCATACGGGAATTATATTTATATAGCTCATAAACGAAAAAAAAATAACGAATTTAGGGCCCCTAGCCTTAAAGGGAATATTGTAAAAACGGTTGTTCTAGCTAGACATCTGCTTATTATGTCACAAACAATCTGAAATGTAATTTTTTTTTTTTTTTGTATTAGATTCAATTCCATCCACCCATGCGGAACATTGTAAAATAATTTTGTACTAAATTTGAAACCTTTGAGGCGTGACACAACAACACGCCAACGTCTTATCGCAATCGGATGAATGGTATAGGAACGCAAACGGAAATAATTGTATTTTTATAGCTCATACATAGTAAATAAAAACGAATTTAGGGCCCCCTGCTTTAAAAACGGAATATTGTACATTGGTGGTACTAATTCAGATCCTACTTACTATGTCAGATACAAACTGAAATGTCGCTCTTTTTATTTGATTAAATTACATCCACCTAAGCAATAGCTCTGTATGAAATTGTATATCTATAAAACCTCATAAGAAAGAAAAGGGGGCCCCCGGCACAAAATGGAATGGCTGCTTAAAATGGTTGTTCTAATTTAGAAACATTGGCGTGCGTGCGTACATCAATTCACACCCATTTTATCGCAATCGGATGAATGGTATAGGAATGCATCCGAAAATTATATTAATATATCTAATATAAGGGGAAAAAACGAATATAGGGCCCCTGGCCACAAACGGAGCAATGTAGAATGGTTGTACTAATTCAGAACTCTTCTTATTATGTGACACACACATTGAAATGTCGTTATTTGTATTTGATTAAAATTCTATCCAACCATGCATTAGTTTGTTTGAAATTATATTTATATAGCTCATATACGAAACAAACGAATTAAGGGGCCCTGGCTAAAAACGGAATAATTTAAAATTGTTGTAATACTTCAGAAACCTTTGTGGGCGTGCTCATAACAATTCACCAAAGTTTTATCGCAATCAGATAAATGGTATAGGAGCGCATACGGAAATTATATTTACATAGCTCACAAAAGAAAATAAAACCTAGGGCCAACGGCCGAAAATGGAATATTTTAAAAGGGTTGTAATGACTCAGAAAAATGCGCGGGCTTGTGGACAGAGACTCATTAAAGTTTTATCGCAATTGCATGAATGTTACAGGAGCGCATAAGGGACACACGTACATAAAGACATTCATTTATATATATGATATATATATTATATATATATATATATATATATATATATATATATATATATATATATATATATATATATATATACATTTATATATATAAAGTAATCAATTATATTTATTAATTTTACCTTTAAGAAGGGGAAAATGCATTATCAGTTCTGTCACGCACGGTTATTAAATCAAAGAAACTTAGAGCTATGGCTAAAATAGTCAATCGCGGTATGACGCGTTTTAGTATTAATTTAGAACAAATTAATTTTTTTTTCATCTCGCAGTATTAATAACGCAATAAAAAACGCACTAAGAATATCAGAATATATTTATTAATTTTAAAATCATAATTTTTGGAATAATTTTTTTCATAACTTTTAAATTCGGATAAAATGATTTAAAATGTTCCTAAGTTGTTACTTGAAATGTATTTGTAATTTATAATAAAATTAATACTTAAACTTGTACTAAAATAAAAGCGGATACATAATATTTTTTTGCGCATTTAAATTTATTCGATTTCCGTAAAATAATAGAAAATAACTATGATCATTTTTAGAATCCGAAAGTGTTAAATCTTTTCGTTTCTTTGGCGTTACGGTTAGTCTAGCTCGTTCTTTTAAACATATAAATAGATTTATGAATAAACCTTGTCACTGCTTAACGTTCTGTTCAGTAGCGTAAAAGTAAAATTCCCGTTAAGTGCACCAGAAGAGGTGCAATTTTGTGTCTGATATTTATGTAAAATGAACTTCGTATTTTTACAAGTAAATGGGATTTTAAAAAACAATGATTGTAATGAATTTTGGTGTATTTATTTTATTTTACTTAAATCGAAACAATTTATATCTCATAAACTAAATGTGCTTATTTTTGTAGGTAAGTATATGTGCTATTTAATTTGTAAGTACTTTTGTTATAAATTTAGATTGACAGTCTTTGCTATCACCCATCATGACCCATGTTGTTTTGTAATTAATTTAAAGTTAAATTTAAATTATTGTTGGTGAAGTCTTATGTATCTTATCATATCTTATTACATTTCTAGTGTAAACAAAATTTCGTCAATGGGGAGGCACATATGAATATCCGAATCTTATAACCTTTTACAGATTTCAACGTTGTTATGGATTTAATTTAAATACAAATAACCATATACTTTAAATATACGGACATATCAATGAACTATTTAAAAAATAATAATGTACATTCCTGGGAAAAGAGTGTGTTACTGTTGAGACCCGCTGGTCCTCACTTGTGTGAGACCCGCTGGCTCACACAACCTACCGGTCACTTGTCAGTCGCTTGTCACGTGATCGACTCAATTAGGCCAGTACTGATGATAATAATGACTCATAGTCAGAAACAATGGAAGTTCCCGGTCAACCAGAAAAATGGTCAGCGTGTGACCAAGCTTGTGACCTAGGGTCAGCTGGTGAACCATTGGTTGACCAGACGAAAAATTAGCATATAATATATTAATCATATGTATGACCCAGGGTCACCGTTAACTGGACTTAGGTCAGCGTTAGTTCGATCCGAGTATATATAGAGTTGTAAGTCAGTTAGTCGCTCTCTCTCGTCCCTGTAATTACGGTAGTGTAATTGACAGACAAGTATAAGCCTGGCTTATGACTATTTGCTTTTTGGAATGTGTCCAATCAAGTGTCGTAGGGTTGGTAACATTATTATTGTTGTTAGTTTCACATGTTTGTAATGTTAGCATTTTGTTAGAGGATATGTTAGGATTATAGTTAGTTATCAAGTCATTGTTAGAATACTACGTTATATGTATGATTAGTAATATTGTGATAAGACTGTAATTCTTAGTTGTAGCTTATGTTGTATCAATTATTCTCTTTACAGCCAGTTAGCAGTTAGTAGTTAGTTAGTACAGTTAGCAGTTAGCAGTTAGTAGTTAGTTAGTACAGTTGAAGTAGTTAGTTTAGTAAGTTAGTACAGTTAGTACGTTAGCTCAGTTCAGTCAGTTGAATGAGATTAGGCTCAGGGCTATAGAAGCATATGCCATAGCAGAGCTCAGTAGACTAGAACTCAGTACTGTATAAGACGTCAGTGGTTAACAGTTTAACCCTGACGCAGTAATTGCACAAGGCAGATAATAACGAGCGAGTAACGCACTAGAGAGATAAGGTCAGCAGACGACCCAAACAGAAGTGTTGTAGAGGTAGCAGAGCGTGGCGAGCAGTTCCTCCCAACCCCCTGCACAGCTGAGTGACCAGTGGTTTTGTTGTGTGCTGTAAGAGTCTGGCAGTGTGTATAGCAGACGAGAAGCAGGCAAGAGAGGGCAAGCCGAGACGACCGTTCCACCGAACGTCCAGCATCATAACATCGAGTTATTAGTATAGCATTGTATTTGTATCGACATTAAGTATTACTATTTGTATGTTTCTATGTATTTAGTATTTTACTAATTAAAATAATTATTTGTGGCTGAACCACTGGTGTTTTTAAGTAATAGTAACGTTATTGTTGTAACTGTTGATTGTAGTAATCATTCCCTAGACATAGTCATAGTAATACTAATCAACGTATCGCTAGGGACCTTTATCTATATATATATCCCCTGTTCTGGAAGTAATTATTCGTGGTTCGACATTTTGGGGACCAGAAAGATATAGATAAGAATAGAATTTTCGACAGTTACATTAAGATTTTTAAATTCATAACTATTGGGGTTAGAATTCTGAGGTAATATTTGTATTCATGTTTTAAATATGTGTGTTTGGAAGAAGGAGCTGCGATGTTTAGGTTTTGCCCCGGGCAGCAAAAGATACACAATAGTAAACTTGGAAGTAAAAACAACCCCATGAGCAATTATGCCCGTAACAATAGCAAATGCTTCACTGTGCCTCGGAGTAACACAGTGCAACATAAGCAGTCATTCTTCCCACGCACAATAATCGCTTGGAACCACCTGGACAATACCGCCATCAAACTCGACATCTATCGAAAGCTTCAAGGCTGCCCTGGCATCTGCTAGGAGCCGTGAGGATGGCAGCATCGCTTCCCCAACCGTTGCACATACGTCAGTACATGGATTCAGCAACGTACGCTAACAGAACCAGAAAAAATAAAACCTAAGAAATAAGTTGAGGGGTTAAGTGTGTATGAGCTAATATACAACAAAACTAAATGATTTACAACATTTTTTATATTTTACAATATTACAAAGCATTAAAAATATCTGACCTGATCAAGCAGGAAATATCTTTTTTCAAATAATATAAATTCACAAACATATTTTAAAATGGTATGGATAAATTATTAGAATTACGCCAGGTATTTTTAGCAAGCTAGCCCATGTGTACACAAATATCACGTCAGTGGATATGCACACACGCATTTAACACAACAGAGTTCCCAAGTAACCTACATGTTCATATAAAGAACTAGTGTAGGTTTTTTAAAGAACTGTTCAGGTTGTACAAAGAAATAGTGCAGTTTATACATTAGGTAGGGCTAGAAAGGTTTTTGCTGGAAAAAGGTGGGGGGCATTTAAATGTAATATTTTATAAATATTTATATAAATTAAAAATGTTTACTTAAAAAAAAACAAAAAAAAACATTTCGTATCATATATATTTTGTCGTACACAATTCAAAGTTCGTACGAATAGACCACAAATATCTTTCATCATATCATGAACAAGAGCTGTGGAATGTTTTGAGCTTTTCATTATTTAATACGAAAAGAAAAATGGAAGTTAATAAAATAAAATAAACAAACGATATCAGTTAGCAGTGGGACCTTGTATTCCATAAACCATCCAATCAGTGGCCCGTTTTGAAACTTAGTGTGGTTCTGTCGTCAGCCAACCATTGGAGAACTAGGTCAAGAAGTGTAACAAAAAAAAAAAAAACGAAAATAAAACACGCATTACTTGCACTGTGCTGCACGGATGGTAATAAATAAGTTGAGCTAGAACAGACTTAGTGGTGGAGTTAAGCCGTGCTTACAGTCAGTAAACATCGTAGATTCTCTTTGTATAGACGTGAGTACAATAATACAATTACATAACGAAACTTTAAAAAATAATGGTATTGTGTTGTACAAAGTTTGGGCTCCGGTCAGTTAAACGTGTCCTTATGGAAAATTTTCATAGATCTATCATTAATGCGTCCTAATTATTTTGTAATTATTAAAATCATCACTTTTTTAAAAAGCATATTTAAAGAACAAATAGTTAGCATCCCTTGGCCAGTATGGGGATCGAACCCACGACATTCGCGTTATTAGCACGACGCTCTAACCAACTGAGCTAACCGGCCGTAGTGAAATTAGGCTGCTCTTATCTTTGTTTTCTTAACCCTGACACGGTCTTAAAGCTAGGTGACAAGTTATACTAATAATCACAAACACATATATCTAATATCAATTAAAACTATTAAATTGTGACATTTTACTCTATCTGAAATGCACTTGTGCTAATTGTGAGCAAGGGATGGTACCTAAAGGGGCCCAAAGTTGGGAATTTAAAAAAACAACAACGACTGAGTTGAGTATAGGAACACAAAACTGGTGTGGCACCGTGTGGAAGGGGGGCCTCAAAAAGTCAAGCGCTCCGAATGTTGGTTTAGATGAAGGTGTTATACTTAATGGCAATATCTCTCAAACTTTTGCAACAATTATTTCTATTTGCAATACTATTGTAAGCATCCTACCATTTAAATAAACTTTAAAAAGAAAAACACGTAGTGTCAAATGCAGCCCTTCAAATCGGATGAGCATGTTGATAGTTTCTGTCTTGTTAAACTCTCTTTGTGTGCAGCCCGGAGAACCGCAATACACCACCAGTGGTAGGCCCTACATGCACCAACCATAGAATGAGAATCGCTGGTCTATTAAACTTCTCGTCTTGTTTTCACAGAGTTCACGCGAGACGTGGAAGCCACAACAAACACGAGCCACCATGAATGACCTCATCACGGAGCTGGTCACCCATCTCACGTCCCACTTGACAACTTACCTGTTGATCGTCGTAACAACGATGGTCATCTGTTTCATCTACACACAGCTGACCAATCGGGAGACCTGGGAGAAGTACGGGGTCAAACAGGTGTCCATGGGAAGACTTGCTTTAATTGATATAAAGTAAGATTTTGTTTTCCCGACCAGCTGATACTCAACAGCCATTGCCGTGCGAATGTGGATGAAACATTCAGTGATATATACCCTTAAATACCCGTTATGTACATGTATGGGTGCTGGGTGCTTGAGATCTATAAATTGATTCAAGACCAAATTTTGACTGAAGTTCAAACCCATGCAAAAGTCTAGACAAACATAAAAACTACAAACACAAAATTAACACTTCTCTCAATTTATTGTCTAACACTGTGGTTGGCAAATTCATTAGTCAAAAGAGCAAAAAATCAGCAGGAGGTCGATTAAAATAAATTGAAAGCCACATTTCTTTCCAATAACCTTTCAAGATCCATGTTTTTCGGAGTCAAAACCGATTTGTGACCAGCTGGTCAGGCCACACCCAGGTCACTAAAGAGCAGCATGCGGCTCGGGGGCCGCATTTTTCGACCACTGGTCTAATATCAGCAATGCTTGTCTATAGGCTAAGGATTTCATTGTATTGTCATAATTAAACCACAAACGACTCCCACCCTTTGTACCATTACACCGCTTAACATCTTAAGTAGTCTTCTACTTTTTTTTTACATGACTGTACAGACGTGCATCAGCAGCACTCATGGAAGAACATGGCGACACAGTTGGAATAACTCGAGCAGACATGACCCTCATCACACGTGACCTTGAACTCTTGAAGCACGTCCTGGTCAAAGATTTCAACAATTTTGTGGACAGATTGGTAGTTCTGACCACTAACACTCCAATCGAAGATAGTTTGTTCTTCACCAGTGGTCAAGACTGGAGGCGGATGAGGCATTTGACGTCACCTTCATTCAGGTCAGTTGACATTTGATGTCACCTTCATTCAGGTCAGTGGACATTTGATGTCACCTTCTTTTAGATCATTTGACATTTGACGCCACCTTCATTCAGGTCAGTTGACATTTGATGTCACCACCATTTAGGTAAGTTGACATTTATTGATGTCACGGTTATTCGGGCCTGGTGACAGTTGTTTTTACTATCATTAAGATGAATTTTCATATTTGTTCTTACTAACATCAGAGTGTCTGCTTAGCCCTCATAACATCATTAGGCTCCTTTATTATCAACAGAGAGGGACGAATCTATTTTATCTTGTAATATGAACAGCAGAAACAAATAGCTGCCTTGTGGTTACGATTTACCATGAACAAAATATCCATTTATTTGTAAAGTTGAATTCATGTCAACTTACACATTTTTGCTAAACAAAATAATCTCAAATGTAACTTTTAATTTTTTTTTTAACAGCACTGGGAAACTCAAGTATGTTGCAAGAAACATTGAAAGCTCTGCCCAAAAGCTAGCAAACGTACTGCAAGACTGTGCCAGGAAAGACGTGCTGGTCCCAATAAAACATATAACCGGACAGTACACCAGTGAAATCATTGCGAGCTCAGCTTTCGGGGTGCAGACCGATTGTTTGGGCAAGGAAGACGATGAGTTCACACATTTCGCCAAATCTATTATAAAGATCAGAAGCAAAGCAATGACCATGCTTATGTTGGTGATGTTCAGATTCAAGTGGCTGCATCGTTTCCTTGTCAAAGTAAGGGACTTGATCATTCCATATGTTAACACAGAATAACTTTTAGAGTTGAGTTTTCCTTGTCCAAACACATACCGCGAATTTTTAGTTCTGGGGCGAAAATAAATAGAGTGTACCTCAAAACATTTAATGTTTCCCTGTATTCAATATTTGTGTTTGTCTAATTCAATGTTTTAAATTCTCCATTTCAAATATCAGCTATATTATGGTATATATTTATCTCTATATTGAGTTGAGGCCAGTTTTCTCTGTTCAGTGTGAATTATTTATGACGTTAATTTTTGGCAATAAAATATTAACATTAGATTCATAGCCAAATGCGAAGAGTAATGCAGAAGAGAAATAATATTTTCTTTTTCTTGTTTCTATCGTTGTATTCATTAGTTAGAAAATTAACAAGTAGAATAAAAATAATTACATAAACTTTTTCTTTTCCATACCTAAGTTTCACGTGACATATCCTCTGTATTGCTATTATTTCTAAATGGTATACTATGATGCAATTAAACATAACCAAAATCACTTGGATATTTCGAAACCAGAAACTCAATATCAGCCTCCTGGACCAGATAAGTGTCGACACCTACAACTATTTCAATGCCGTAATCCACAGAGCAGTGGCTCAGAGGCTAGAGATGGAACGACAAGGACTGGGGAGGCCCAAAGATTTTCTCCAGAGTATGATCGTAGCCAAGACTAAAGGGGACGAAGAGGCAGCTCAATATACACGTGAGCATTTTCTGATAACTCACACAGGGGAGTAGTAAGAGGGGAGGTGGGCACTTTTGTTCATTATATGTAGGGGTGGCCTTTTCAACGAACTGCAGAGTTTTATTTTGTGGCAGAGTGGTGACAAAAAATAGTTGCCAAGCCTGAGTGACACTAACGCTAATTGCGTCCCTGAAATCAAGATTGTGATAATTTTTGGCTGTAGTTTTGAAAGATAATCTGGTGCATCAAAATAAATATATTAATCAATAGTTTGATTGATTGATTGACTTTTTTTTTTCAAATAAATGAAACAGATCATATTAAAATGAAGATGTTAAGCATAAACATTGTAAATCTGAACACGGTAAATATAAACATGGTGTGTATGCAAATTCTTTTTTTGTGACACGAAACAAATTATTTTCTGCAAACATGCATTTTACGGTATAATTATTACAGTGGCGTAGCGAGGGGGGCAAGGGGGGCATCATGCCCCGGGCGCTACTCACGAAGGGGCGCCAAATGGTATATTTTACATATAATATTGTATGGTTTTCGAATAGGGGGGCGCTAAAAAGGTATTGTGCCCCGGGAGCGAGTTAAGCTCGCTACGCCACTGAATTATTATCAGTTCACTTGGTCACAGTGTACACTTAGCTACCCCCGATGTCTATACCGCCCTTCATGATCAGTAGGGCATCAATAAAACCCACTGACCCTTGTAAACACTGTGATTTATAAATTGCACCAATTATTTATATGCTTTATCTTACTTGTAAATGTCAGACAGTTCTTAAATCATGTTCCAGTGTATTAATTTCTGTTTTACATCTTCGTATTATTAAAAGTACAAAACAAAGCAATATAAAACGCTTTTTTAAAATCATTTACTGTTTATTCCTTTGAAAAAAATGGTTTAAAAAAAGTATAATACATTTTCTTTTATTTTAAGTTTTTGTGACCAAAAACTAAATATCTTGTGGACCCTTCAGAGGATCATGTGGCCCACACGGAGAAACAATGCTTAATTAACATTGTATTAACCAAACGGGTCAGCTCGATTATGTCATAAACCTGGGAGGACTGGATTTTTGTTTTCTTCTACGAATCGTGTTCTTGAAAGAAAAATAGATGACCGTTGATCAATTTTCAATATCACAGTGTGTTCACTGTATGTGCAATGTGTATCTATGTTTTACCGGGCTTCTGTGACAGGAGTCGGCATCATTTTCACCGTGTATACCCCAATACTCCATGCCTACTCATTGCGAACGATAATAAAAAAACAAAAATTAAAAGACAGGGCATATTCGTATGACCGATGTTCGGATAATAGGCTTTCGGAAAATTGATGCTATGTAGTAGTTAATGCTCCCCACTGCGATTGTCTAAATGTACACACTCGATATTTTTTACAGCTGATTCCCGAGAAGAGTCCTGGGAACAACTGCCCAAGACTATGACGGACAGAGAACTCATTGGTCAGTCCATGCTCGTCATTTTTGCTGGCTTTGAGACCACGGCAACAACATTACAGATGTGTTTGTTTCTGTTGGCGCAGCATCCGGATATTCAGGTGTTCTTAAAAGGAAAAACAACAACAAAACAAAAAAAGACACAAAAAAAAAAAAAAAAAAAAAAAAAACAAAACAAATGAATATTGCCGAGCAGCTACTTCGGAAACACTTGAAATAAATTTATATAAAGACATTAAATACAGTTATGACAAATCGGAAATGTTATTTTGACATATTATTTCCAGAAAACTTTTTGGTTAATTATACTACAAAATAACTTCAGACAATGCAATTTCTCTTATTTTTGTTATACTATACTACTGAAATGGTTCCATATTACCATTTTTGCTTTCTGCATTTAAAAGACATACACTTTAAAATAACAATAAATATAAATGAATTTTAAATTATTTATAATTTCTAAACACTTTTTGTACCAACAGGAAAAAGTTCACAAAGAAATCCAAAAAGAAGTTTCATCAGAATCGCCAACATACGAGGAACTTGCTGAACTCAAGTACACAGAGCAGGTCATCAACGAAACTTTAAGGCACTACCCCCCTGTTGCCATCATAACCAGGAAGGCGGAAGCGACATACCATTATTGCTCTATCACCATACCGAAAGATGCCGGAGTCTTGATCCCAATTGAAACCATCATGATGGACCCCAGAAACTACCCCGACCCCACCACGTTTGACCCGGACAGATTCACCGAAGAAAACAAGGCCAAAAGAGATCCCTTGACCTTCTTGCCGTTTGGCTATGGTCCACGTCAGTGTATCGGTATGAGGCTGGCTTACCTGGAACTCAAGGTTGGACTCGTCCATGTGTTGAGGAAGGTTAAGTTTGAACTCAATGACCGGACAGAGCCACGCAAGGGAGAGAAACTTGTCACCAGATTTCAAGGAATTATTGTCATTGACAAACCCATTCAACTTCAGGCCAAATTGAGAAATGAACAATTTTAATCTACTGGGTGGACATGATAGGCGATGTATTTCAATATTCCAAAATACCAATTAATTCTACATCGACAATGTTTAAATTTAAACAAAATTAACCATAGCTTGTTTCCATTATAAAATTGCAATTTTTTTTTTTTCAAAACTTTTGTTAAAATTTTCCTTATCACATTGAACAATCAACGTTATTAATGCTAGTCATAAGTATGGATGTCTAACTAAACGATGCTTATTTTTTTACAGTCTCAATTATTTCTATAAAATAATCAACTACTGTTCTTTTCTGTCCATCGATGCTTTAAAGGTGAATTTTTCAAATGCGTTAAATTTCATTGTTACTTGCAATGGACATTTTTGCTTAAATAGAATACTATTTGTGTAAAAACTATACGTATTCAATAGTTTCTTTGCATTGAAACTATTGTTGTAGATAGGACATGGATTATAACATTGAATCATGCCAGGATACATTTCTGCTTCACAATAGTACACTTAATACTCCTCTCCAGAACCATGAAATTGAAAGTTACATTTTTTATAGTATTATAAGGATGGCGACATGTTATAAATATATATACAGCTGTTCAGATGTGAACTTACTTATGTCTGATTGATTATACGTTTGTTTTAATGTTTTATTAATATAACTATAACATTATGTCTATGGTAAAACTTCATTGGGATGCCAGATTGCTAAGGGTTGCAATTGTGTCCAAAGGTGTGAAAAGTGGAGGCCCTGGACAAAGAAATCCAATGGGCCTAAAAGAGGTTTCAGATTTACTTTTTAAAATCAATAAATATGTTTTATATTACATATTTTGAAAAAGACAGTTCAAGCGCGTTATCATAGTGTGGGCACACATCCATAAGAATACCCATACCTCGAAATTATATGACGTCGGAAAAGGGAAAATAACAATAATTTGTTAAAACCTAGGACATCGAGACATCCCCATTTTGTGCATAGTTAACGATCAGGGGCGGGGATAAGGGTGGGCAAATTTCTGTGAAGATAACATTACTATATATTTATATTTAAAAAACTGTTCTGTAAATGAATTTCAAGTGAGAAATAAATAAATAGTGAACATTTTTATGTGGATAACAATTTCTGAAAACTACATCATATTTACTCATGCGAACATTTTCTTTTTAATTAAACAATTCCTTAAAATCAAAGCTTTTCGAATAAATAATTTATATGCGTTTTTTAAGATTTGCCCTTATGTAATTTTACTTGATTGATCATGTATGTGATTGTAGCAGATGATTTTTAGTAAAAGGTTTGGTTTTTTATCCAGCTTTGTGCGTGTAAAAACCAATAGACAAAAGATATGTTTGAACCAATATACTTCACATATACAAGGTGCATAGCAACAGCTACACACTTAATGTCCGCACCAAAACACGCACAAATTGAACAAAAAAAATTCATTCATCTTCCCCATGAAAAATAGGAAAAACAGATTTTTTTTTGGGGGGGGGGGGGCTGAAAAAAATGATATAATGTGTTGTCATCGGCAACGAGTCTATGTGCCAAGTTTCAGTTCGATAGGATGACAGGAAGTGATTCAATTAGCCCGTCCGAAGATTGTGCCGCAAGCACAGAAGCGGAGCTAATATGAAGGATTTAAAATACAGTCATACTTTTTGTTTTCTTTTAGTTACCCAAAATACCGGCTAAGGGCGTAAACAAGGATTCGTTAAGTTTTTCTTTAAATATAAGGGAAACATTTTTGTTCAGATTTTTGCGCAAAATACAGTTTTTGGAAAAATGAAAGTAATTTTTTTTAAAAACTTAAATACTATTTCTAAGGCTGTGAGAGACGTGAAAATTGGTTAACAAATTCTTTAGATTTAAGAGTGCTGTGCTTTTTTGGTAATGTAGATCAGTAGTGACACAGAATGTTGGATACATTTTTAATGCAGATACTCAGATACCAATATCCGTTAAAGTTTCAGATAATCAAAATGGTACAAAGATTTTGATTTTACAAGTTATCAAATGTGTTTTTTTACAATCCGTGAAATCTTTTTCTTTGGAACTCAGTGGCGTGAAAGGATTTTGGGTAGCCTTATATGATTTAAAGGAAAACAATTCTCAAAAATCAATGGTGCTAGAAGCATAAACATCTAAAGAGAGATACTTTTTATTTGTTTAAAGTCATATTCCTTATTTCCTAAGTATACATTTCAAGGGTGTGTGTAAAATTGTCACTTTTTTTGGAGGATACAATACACAATGTTAAGTTACATATATTCAATTCGGATTTTTATATGTTGAGACTTGACAATAGCAGGTAGAAAGTTACGCAATTAGTTTATAATTATTGCCTCAGTAACACCATGTCATTTTTTCTAATTCGGTTTATCTGGAGGAGGCCCTCGCTCAGAGGCCCTAGAAGCCTAGGGTCCTTAGTGGACCCATTCTTTAAGATGGCACTTGTTGTAGTTGTTTGTTTATGGACAGCCCCCAGGTGCACCGCTATACCGTGGTCGGGGTAATTCCTTCAAACTCTGCCCTTGCGGGCCTCTTGGCCTTGTGGCTCCCTTATCATACCACCTATCTTCCCGGCTATGGCTAGACACAACGCAAGATACCACAAGCCACCCAAACAGGTTTGTTAAACTGACGGGGAAAAACTCTAAACTTTGATCTTAGTCTGACGGCCAAGAAGCCACCTGTAAGCCACAATGAGATTGAATTTTGAATAAGGTCGATTGTAATGGGAAGCGAGATAGCGAACCTGCTATTAAGCCCAATCAATCTGTTTTATCTCACCCCGTTTAATAGACATGGAATACATTCGACCAAAGTATTTTATTGATATAAATTAAATACTTTTTTATAAGTACTGAAAACAGTTTTTTTATTAGTGGATAGTTTCAGACGTAAAGGTGTGCGAAAAAAAATAGGCCTAGCCTGCTAACAAGTTTTACGACAATTCTATGGCGTGTTGCTGTTACAAAACAGTGCTAAGGACTGTGGGCTTGTGTCAAGGTCATTCCCTTTCGCACTGAACTGAAAAAAAACGGGGTTACGAGCTACACAGGTATTTAGGCCTGCAGCTGTCTACAACGGAGGTGCCGTGGTTGGAAGTTAGACGGTGTACGCCACTGAAGTCGGAGTGGTAAGTAAACACAAACTTACTACTATAGTGAAAAAATGAGGGCAGGGACATTAGTCGTACCTGTCACGAGTCACGCATTGATGAAGTTTTGTTGTTGTTAAAAGTTACAGTTCTCTTTAGAAGTTATGCTGCAGCATGTTATGCTGGTCATTTCGTTGAATTTAAAACTTGATTAAAATTTTAAAAGACATATATACACATATATATTTGTTTATTGTTCATCGTGATGTCGATGTAAGATAAATGAATATAACCGCCGTCCTCTTTGAAATTTCAAGACTAATGAGGAGTTGAAAATGTAACGTTGTCATCCACAGTCTTTCCCTAACACTCTAAACCTGTTATACCCTATGCATACTACTCTATGTCTAGAATACACTACTATATCATCTATGTCTAAAACACACTACTCTATGTCTAGAACACACTACTCTATGTCTAGAACACTCTACTGAGCTATGTCTAGAACACACTATGTCTAAAACACACTACTCTATGTCTAGAACATACTACTCTATGTCTAGAACATGCTACTCTATGTCTAGAACACACTACTCTATGTCTAGAACACACTACTCTATGTCTAGAACATACTACTCTATGTCTAGAGTACACTACTCTATGTCTATAACATAACTATATGTCTAGAACACACTACTCTATGTCTAGAACACACTACTCTATGTCTAGAACATAATACTCTATGTCTAGAACATACTAGTCTATGTCTAGAGTACACTACTCTATGTCTAGAACATACTACTCTATGCCTAGAACACACTACTCTATATCTAGAACACACTACTCTATGTCTAGAACATACTACTCTATGTCTAGAGTACACTACTCTATGTCTAGAACATACTACTCTATGTCTAGAGTACACTACTCTATGTCTAGAACATACTACTCTATGTCTAGAGTACACTACTCTATGTCTAGAACACACTACTCTGTCTAGAACAGACTACACAGATTAACTGATATTTAAAACACAATTCCTCGGCACATGACGTCACATGACATGTGTAGCTGATTCAGTGTAGCATGGAATGGACTAACCCCCACCGCCCAAACCTTATTTTCCAAGCTGAATAGGCGCGATGCTAAAGGGCCGCTAATGCTCCCCACTCCACAATCGATTCGATCCGTCAGTGCACAAAAGTCTATGCACTGCACTATAAAGAAATACAATCTCACAAAGATTTTTTTCTATCTATTCAAATCTTGTTTACAATAGTAAATAGATGTGCAGCCCGATTAATGAATGGTTTGATGTGTTTCTTCAATGTTTTGGTAGACAACGTGCCGGTACCTTTGCAAGGGAGCATCATATACTAGATGGTCAAGTCATGGCTGAACTTGCGCATGACCTGGTCACACAACTGATCTCCAACCCGTCCACGTATCTGTTGATCTTAACGATCTCCGTGGTCATCTACTTCGTCTTCACCAAGCTGGCCAAGCAAGAGACCTGGGACAAGTACGGGGTCAAACACGTGACCATGGGGAGAGCTGCACTAACTGATTTCAAGTGAGGCTCTGTGCAGAATAAAATGTTAAATTAGACAAAAGCCCAACACAGTTTCTTGTACCAATAAATCCAGTCACAACCCCTCTGATATCTTCAGATAGTTTTCTTTTTCTTGCCCACAATCTTATACTGAAAAAACTAAATCACTGAGCGAAGTCTCAGTTTTATTCTGTTACATTCTTAGTGCAAGAAATATAGTGTCACACGAATACACCACACAGTTTTACAAACACACACACGCTCACACCACACAGTTTTACAATCACACACACTCGCACACCACACAGTTTTACAAACACACACTCGCACACCACACAGTTTTCAAACACACACTCGCACACCACACAGTTTTACAAACACATTCGTACCGTTTTTACCATGACAGATCTGGAGTTTCGGAGACATCTACCCTAGTTAGTCGTTAGTTGTAACCAAAACAGCCAAAAACAAGATACATTTTTTAAATTAATTTAAGAAAAGACCGGGTACGCCGGGTCCGGGTATTTTGATAAAGTACCCCGTTGGTCCAAGTGTTACAATAAAATTTTAAAAAAATTTAATATTTAACTTCTAATGTTATATAATATATGGCTTAATCGAGTGCGTTTTTTTTTACACCAGGTCGGGCATTTTGAGAAATGACCCGGTAGGTCCAAGGGTTGCAAAAATAGAGCTAATTTCTCTCTCTATCTCTCTCGCTCTCTCTCTCTCTATATATATATATATATATATATATATGAGATTCACCCGAATTAGCATCATGATAATTTTTTTTTTTGCCAAGAGAATGCTGAACTGACAGAAGATTTCTCTGTTCAGCTACAAATAATTGTTAAACTTTAAATTTTCTGATATTAAATGTCCTCATTTTAAATGTCCTCATTTAACGGTTAAAATGTATTTCTTTAAAATGGTAAGAGTTAGCCATCTTACACAAATGTCATCTCATAGTTGTATCATTTCCACTCTCTATTCTAACCACACCAAACCCTTAACGCCGTTCATCTACACAGACGGGCTATAGCAGAACTAATGTCTGAACACGGGGACACTATTGGCACATCTTTTCACGGGCTCATGCTATTCACACGAGACGTCGAGCTCCTGAGACACATCCTGGTCAAAGATTTCAACAACTTTGTGGACAGGACTCCGGTGCTGACGACAAGAACCCCCCTCGAGGTCGGCTTGTTTTTTGCCAACGGTCAGGACTGGAGGAGGCTGAGACATCTCATGTCCCCTTCCTTTAGGTCAGTTCCTGCTGGGTCAGGGAATGCTAAAGATAATTAATGTCTCCCTATCTCTAGGTCAGTTCCTCCTAAGTCAGGGAATGCTTAAGATATTTAATGTCTCCCTTTCTCTAGGTCACTTCTTGCTGGGTTAGGGAATGCTAGAGTTGAAATGAGCTGGATGTTTAATCAAAAGAATAGACACATTTGAGGGATAATAAGAACTAAAAAGTGACCGATAACGCAAGGCTGATATGAAATGATTTGTACAAACATGAAAGCATCAAAGGGTTTTGGTGACATCCGAGGACCTGACTATCATTCTATTTCATCTAATATTTCTCAGAAATGTGGACGAGTGAGTGTAACAATTACGTCCTGCCTAAATATAAAACTGTTTGGAACATTTCGTGTGTGGTTTGCGATCTCCAATGTATTCATCAAGTGATCCAAGTTAATGTTAAACCTTATGAGGCTTGGGTTAGGGAGGAAAATTGTAGAATTTTTAAATTAATTGTTTTGCAAAGGTATAATGAAGTCTGTAAAAAAAATGAAGTTTTCTGTCTAAAGTTAAAACAGAATATATTAATGAACGAATGAAATAAGATTAATGTTTTTATATGCAGATTGAGACATGCAGACATTAGTTGCAAAAGTATGTCTGGATTGTATCATTTGTAATGAAGAAAACGTGCTATATAAGACCGTTGTAATAATAAAAATATTATGTATGCAATCATTAGAAAAGAAAAATAAAATCCAAAAAAATATTACATGTAATAATCAACTTTATCCACGGTGGGACTCATTTTTTGTTGACAGTACAGGAAAACTTAAGTACGTGGCCGAAACTAGTCAGGACTCTGCCCGGAAGTTGGCCGGAGTTATAGAGGAGTCTGCCAGGAGGGATAGATTAGTTCCCATCAAACATCTGAGTGGTCAGTACACGAGCGAGGTCATAGCCAGGTCAGCGTTTGGGGTGATGACCGACTGTCTGGGCAAGGAGGACGACGAGTTCACCCACCACGCCAAGACGATCATCAAAATCAGGAACAGCGTCATGAATTTCGTGATGCTAGTGATGTTTCGCTTCCACTCGCTGCACATGTTTCTGGTCAAGGTAAGTTACTGGATACTTCTGATCAGCGTCATATTGAGATTCATGGGACCCTAGGCAGTCGAAATATCGAGGCTCCTACAAAACATTTTGATATTGGCATTGGTAAATCAATTTTACAAAATAGCACCACCGGGTGAAAAGTGTTGTCTTATACCACAGAACATCTAAAATACACGATGCCCAAAGGCTGATGTCTACTTTGCATCTAGGTTATTTTGAAACTGCTTCTGATAAGTAGAATATTATAGATACTATAAAAGAATTATTTAACACCAATTATATCTATCGGAAAAAAGTTTGAAAGCGTTAGACGTGGTTGCAAGAGACGGTAAGGCGAGGGAAGATACTGTTAAATGGTCAATGCGTCGCTAGGGTTTGAAAAAGAAAAGAAGAAGGCTTTGTTTCCCCCAAACACATATGTCCTATTAAATTAAGTTTTGTGGCAGAAAGCCGTACTGACAACGTAGTGCCGCTCGTGGGTGGTTGCCCCTTTGCACTATAGGTACGCTTATACTGGTGGAGTCAAAATTTATACTGGTTTTAAACCGGCATTGCTTTTGCACCTGAACTCAATAATCTTTCCTCCAAGCTTTACCATGTGACATTTAGCAAGACAGAGGATTACATATTAAAATAGTATATAAATTGACACTCTTCGATGTCAAGGAAATAATTTAGCAGTAACGAGGTACAGAAGATTAAGCTAATAATGCAGTTGTTATCTTGCGGCCTTAATGTGCCAAGTGTGAATTATTTCAACATTAATTTTCTATTCCTAGAAACTCAACGTCAGCTTCCTGGACCAGGTGAGTGCCGGGGCAAACAATTACTTCAGTTCCGTTATCCACACCACTGTGGCTCAAAGGCTGGACATGGAGAGGCGTGGGCAAGCGAGGCCCAAAGATTTTTTACAGAGTATGATTGTTGCGAAGACGCAAGGGGATGAAGAAGCCGCCAACTTCACTTGTGAGTATCTACCTCTGCATACGGCTCGATTAAAGTCTTCTTTTATTCCTACATACATGATATGTATCATATTTCTTTTATTTGTATTTTGAGGCTACTATAAGTAACCTGTTGAGATAAATGAATGGAGATTGATGTTGATTTTATTGAGTATGTTTCCACATGACTGTCAGAGGTGTATGTGCGAGTTAGTTAAGCTCCCTTACTAACTTCCAATTTCTGCTCCATCATTAATCTGTTCATTGGTAACCCTCACCCTACACTACCACACTCTGCTCTCTCACACCTATTCTCACCCTACACTACCACCCTCTGCTCTCTCACACGTACCCTCACCCTACACTACCACCCTCTGCTCTCTCACACCTATTCTCACCCTACACTACCACCCTCTGCTCTCTCACACGTACCCTCACCCTACACTACCACCCTCTGCTCTCTCACACCTATTCTCACCCTACACTACCACCCTCTGCTCTCTCACACGTACCCTCACCCTACACTACCACCCTCTGCTCTCTCATACCTATTCTCACCTTACACTGTCACGCTCTGCTCTCTCACATCTATATTCACCCTACACTGTCACCTTTTGCTCTTTCACACCTACTCTCACCCTTCACTGTCACCATCTGTTCTCTCACACCTACCATCAACCAACACTGTCACCCTCTGCTCTCTAACAAATACTCTCACCCTTCACTGTCACTCTCGGCTCTCTCACACCTACACCACCTTACCATGACTTAACATTAGTTTAACTAGAGCTCTAACACTGACCCCTTATACTCTCATTTCCTACGCCCAGTTTTCACTAACGACATTCCCCCAATCTCCTGTACACCCAAATCCCAAACTCTGTCCTCTACCCACCGGGCCTTCCCCCCCTCTCTCTCTCCCTGTTTCCTTCTAAACCTGCATGCACCTCCATGATTAGAATTCTATGTGTGTAATTCAGTCTCATATTCTCCCCAGATGACACCCATGCGAAATCATGGGAACAACTGCCCAAAACTATAACAGATAGAGAGCTCATTGGTCAGTCGATGCTCGTCATATTTGCCGGCTTTGAATCCACGTCGACGTCATTACAGATGTGTTTGTTTATGCTGGCTAAGCATCCGGATATTCAGGTCTGTTGTTCTTTAAGCAAAATGCGCCTTGACAACAGTTTGCCTTGTGGAGATCTTTGTCCAATCCCTTAGCGCGGCGGAATCTTTGACATTGTAAAGTAGCTACAATTCTTGGATTAAGGAAAGAGGCGTAATATAGGAGGGGGTGGAGATTGTGGTACGCCGTGAGTGGCGCCTTTTGTCTTTGTATTGAGGGGCGGCATTATCTGCCAACTGCATGGCTTGTTTTTTTTCGTGGAAGGAGGGCGTCAAAATGCTATGCACTTACCCTTGATACGCCACTGATTTAGTAAGTCACAGACACAGGTTATGAGGATTTCAAATGTTCAAAATTGCAACACAAAGTTTGCTTATCTAAAGACTATTGCTGTTTGGGTATCTTCACTCCCGTAACGTTAGGGTCTTCAGTGGGAAGTGGCGATGTTATCGTAATAATATTCATTTACATAAGTATATTTCTAACATCATATCGTGTATTTTTTTTTTTTTTTTTTTTTTTTTTGGCATTCATCCATTACGACAATTACAACTACAAAACTTAAATCATATTTGTCCATCAAGAAATTGTTTGGGGTCTGGAGAAATAAAAATGAGGAGCACGTAATATTAGCTCATGTAATACACGTATGGTTTAAAATCCTTTAATTTTCTCGAATTAAAATGTAGATGCTATGTGAAGGAGACAATTCACATAACTTTAGAACTTGCAGTTTAAATATTTTTTTCCGTTATTTAACGCTGATTTTTAACTACATGCATAAATTAACATATATCATCACGTTATTACTATAGCGTTTGAGTTACTTTGATTCAAAAACGGTCCCGTTTGACTGATTTTCTCAAATCTTGCTGGTACAGTTTACGTGAGAACCTCTTTGATCTAGAGCAGTGGCTCTCAACCTTCCCAATGCCGCGACCCTTTTGAACAGTTCCTCATGTTGTGGTTACCCCCAACCCATATAATTATTTTCGTTTCTTCTTCATAAACATCTGTTTTTCGATGGCCTTAGGTGACCCATCAGTAAGGGTCGTTCGACCCCGAAAGGGCTCGCGTACGACTTGAAAACCGCTGATTATGGAATTTTACTTCAAAATTTGACACGCAATAAAATTTCTTTAATTTTTTTTTTTTTTCAATTTTAACTTTTCTTACTTATTTACACGCAGGAAAAAGTGTACCAAGAAATCCAAGCCGTGGTTTCCTCAGAATCGCCGACATACGAAGAACTTGGGAAACTCAAGTATACGGAACAGGTCATCAACGAAACCCTGCGCCTCTACCCGCCTCTGATCCTCTTCACCAGGCAGGCGGTGTCCACGTACCAGTATAAGAACATCACCATACCGAAAGGGGCCGGGGTCATGCTGTCTCTTGAGACCATCATGATGGACCCCAGGAACTATCCCGACCCCACCACGTTTGACCCGGAAAGATTCTCGGATGAAAACAAGGCGAAACGGGATTATCTCACGTTCTTGCCGTTCGGCCACGGTCCACGTCAGTGCATCGGTATGAGGCTGGCTTACCTCGAGCTCAAAGTTGGACTCGTCCATGTGTTGAGGAAGGTCAAGTTTGAGCTCAATAACCGGACGGAGCCGAAGAAGGGCGAAGACGTTGAAATCAAATTTCAGGGCATCCTGGTCATAGAGAAACCAATCCAGCTTCAGGCCATTTTAAGAAACTAACGTTTTAAATTTTCTCCATATTGAAATTAAAAATTTTATTTGCTCAATACTCTTGTGAGACTGAAGCTTCGTAAGGGCCACAGAAAAGAAAAATCAGACTAAAATGCAATATATTTTATTGTAATGTATAATACATTATATTATGGAACAAAACTGATATTTGATGTTATTGTGTCCAATGTACATACTTTGTTTATCTTGTTGTTGCCGCTCATTTGGGCTAGAAAATGTATGAATTTAAAGTGGACAGCCTATTTCACAACTGAGCAAAGACCGTTTATTACAATGTCCTCATAATCGGCAACTGACCAACCAATTTTACCATTGACCAACCATAGCACCACTGACCAACTTTTTCACCACTAACCAACCAGTTCACCACTGATCTACCATTTCACCACTGAACAACAATTTTTACAATTGACCAAACAATTTCACCACTGACCAACCAATTTCACCACTGTCCACGACGATTAACCCTCTAACCACACATTTCAAAACTGACCACCGATTACGCAACTGACCATACGATTTTTTTCCTCGAGCTCTCAGCATAATCCAGATGGGCTGCAACTAAATATACTGGTTCTCACGTAATAATCTCCCCCATTTGACCCTTCTCTACCATGTCCCACGTGAACGACACGATACTGAGTCATGAAATATATGTTATATTAGATCAGCGCTTCTCAACTTGTGGGTCGCGACCCCTTTTGGGGTCGAAAGACCCTTACACAGGGTTCGCCCAAGACCATCGGAAACACATATTTATGAAGTAGCAACGAAAGTAATTTTATGGTTCGGGTGTCACTACAATACGAGGAACTGTATTAAAGTGTCGACTCATTAGGAAGGTGAGAACCACTGTATTAAACTGTTATCATTTTCGCCCTGGCAGATCTTCTTTTCTTAAATGATAGTAAATGAGTTGTTTTTTCAGAAGTAATATTTCATTATTTCTTTTACTTTGAGGTTGTGCACATATATTTTTATGTACAGAAAAAAATAAAATAAATATATTTACTTTTTAATAATAATTTTAAAAAAGTTGTTGAAATTGTATAACTTTACATGAAAAACGAAACAAAAATAACACGTTCTCCATAGAAACCGAGCTGAGACTTCTTGGCGTCTTGATTTCAGTGTTATCAACGTTCATATTTCTTGTAAATATTGATATGTATATTTTTTTTTAATTGTTGAAAAGATGTAATGCTTATACAGAGTCTTTGAGGTAGATGGTGCCCTAAATTTTTGTGTACAAAAACAGGGCCCCGAACACATGTACAATATTGCAAGTGCTGATTTTACCGTATGTTTGTACTAGTTTGTCAGATTTCTTAAAAAAAATCGAGTTCACGTTTGCGTCATCACTAGTGACCTTTGAGTAGAGTAGCTCACAGCACAACGGGCCACTCCCAATAGATCTTTAGTAAGTGTCGTATCTTATGAACAGAAAAATCGATACGGTACACCATTGACTTCTAAGCTTTGATATGTTTTCAATGATTTGAGATGTTTCTATGCGTTTAAGTTCTGAGATGGTTTCAGTAGTTTGAGATGTTTCTATGTGTTTAAGCTCTGAGATGGTTTCAATAGTTTGAGAGGTTTCTATGTGTTTAAGCTCTGAGATGGTTTCAACAGTTTGATATGTTTCTATGCGTTTAAGGTCTGGGACCCATTCACTCAGAAGAGCATCGACAGGTTGGAGGCAGTACAGCGACGGGCAGCACGCTTTGTCCTGAACCGCTACAGAAATACTTCTAGTGTTGGCAGCATGCTGGAAACACTGGGCTGGTCACTATTGGAGGAACGACGACGACAGTCCATGCTCTCCATGATTTACAAGATAAATAATGGGCTAGTCCACTGCTCTGGCATTAAACTGAAACTCGTCCCTCTCCCCCATAGACAGCGACGAGGCCATGGCAGGCAGTTCCGGCTCATACCAGCGAGAAGTCAGTATAGGATCTGCTCATTCCTACCAAAGACTATCAGGGACTGAAACAAGCTTCCAAAAGGAACAGTTGAGGCGACAACACTTGACTCATTTGCGTCTATTGCCTCAGGCCTTCCAACCCCTAGTGCATGATACCCTCAAACAGTTACTCTTGTAATGCAGTGAGATATCCTCATCAACACCAGGCACAGAGACATTGCAAATCCCATCTACATTCATAGGAGCCATAATGATCAATAAATTGATCGTGGGCCCTTAATATATAGAAGAAGAAGAAGATGGTTTCAATAGTTTGAGATGTTTCTATGCGTTTAAGCTCTGAGATGGTTTCAATAGTTTGAGATATTTCTATGTGTTTAAGCTCTGAGATGGTTTCAATAGTTTGAGAGGTTTCTATGCGTTTAAGCTCTAAGATGATTTCAATAGTTTGAGATGTTTCACTGTGTTTAAGCTTTGATGTGATTTAATCCGGTTTGACGGAGATAGTTTAAGATGGTTTGATGTTTTTAGATGTTTAGTGAGGTTTGAGATTTGAGATGTTCGATATGCTGTGGTGGTTAGCGAGGGCTTGCGAGAGTTTCCGAGGGTTTGAGTTGTTTGGAATGGTTTGAGAGAGTCTTATCAAATCATATTTTTTTAAAAAAATCTATCCCACAATATCAAAGGTTTTCCTTTACCATGTGTACATTTCTTATTCCTGTACCCCGTGTACATCTCTTATTCCTTTACCCTGTGTACATCTCTTATTCCTTTACCCTGTGTACATCTCTTATTCCTGTATCATGTGCACATCTCTTATTCAATTAACCTGAACCCAGTCCTCGGCGTATTCCTCTTCAAACCACACATCCACCTCAAACCACACATCCACCTCAAACCTCACATCCACCTCAAACCACACATTCACCTCAAACCACACATCCACCTCAAAACTCAAACCACCCCCGACACCCTGGAAATCCTGACACCACCCGGTCATTGGTTAAAGTTGGTTTCGTGTATCACCAACATTTAAAACCTATTATTCTGACGGGCGGGAAGAAGTGGACTTGTTTAGAAATCGGAAATCTTTTCGTTGAATCTATTCACCAAGGACTTGATTATTTCCCCCCTAGACTGCCCGAGAAAATGTGTATTGCTGTAACGCGAGACACGCCCCATGCTATCCACGGAAAATATTAGCGAAGCTCGGGTTTCCATGAAAGTCTGACGTGGCATAAGAGCTGACAATTAATCGTGACAGAGATTTGTCTGCCTGTGTTCTGCCCTGACATTCTGCGATAATATTTGCGTTTGCCGTGATGGCCGGGAATGGGGGGGGGGGGGCGGGTGGAGGAGGTGGGGGTGGACGGCGTTCATAAAATCTATTATAGTGTAGTGACATATTTTTTAACTCAGCTGTCATCAAAAATGTTGACTTGAATCATTTATTTTAAAAAAAATAATAACTAAATCATCAATTCTTGGTATGAATTTTGCTTGATTCTGCCACCTTAAATAAACAATATATATATATATATGAACAAGATCTAAGGAAAAAATCTGGGAGAGGGTGGGTAAAACACCAGGTCACAAAGCTAGCGATGTGACGTGGACGAAACGGCTACATAGCAGAAGCGTTCTGAACGGGGTTGGCAATTTTCGTCATAGATCTGTGATCTACGAGCCTTTAGCGGCAGGCCACAGGTGTAATCATTTTCCCTAAACACTAGCTCTTAACATTTTTTTCCAGCACCTCTCCCCACATTATCCGTGTGGCGAGGCAGAGTTAGGCAGATGTGCAGGTCGAAATGCCGAATCCAATGACCTATTCCACATCAGCCGCCATGATGGACAGATTGCACCCGGAACGGTGAAGAGGGGGGCGGGCGGGGAGTTTGTGTGAAGGAATAAATAGTGTAGGCTATATTAACTTCAATGAAAAAATATCAACATATTAGCACATAGAAAGATGCACCAGAAACTTGTTCTTTAAATCAAACTTGTGCCGCCTTTGTTTCCCTATCCCGAACCGCCCCTGACATAGTCACTGTACGATGCCCATAAATAAATATTCTAAGGATCCCCCAAATGCTGGTTACTGGTGCATGTTGTTCTATCATCAGCAGCCCCCAAAGTCTTGCCTATCCACACGAAATTCATTTCCCGAAGCCCACCGACCTAGACGGTCGCGGCGCGTGTCTAGGGCTCAAATGACCCTCCAATGGACAGCCAGGCGACGGTCAGTTGACCCAAGATGACCCAAGGCAACGTGAATGGCGTCCCGAAATAATGATTCTGATCGTCTTTTTATTGTAGACCGTCGTACGGCCTGCCATGAAACGGCTTCTTAAGACAGCGTCGCCGCCCCTGACTGCGGAGTGAGCTCAATGAAATGATTATGTCCGCAGCTGTTGGGCAGTTCGGCTGAAACTTGACAAGTGGACGACAAGGAGCGTTGTCGTTATGACGCTGACATGTCAGAGCTGTCATGAGATCGTTGACATAGAGGCAAATGCCCTGGCAGTGGCGTAGGAAGGGGGTGTGGAAGGAGTGGTCTGCCGTGGGCGGCACTTTTTATGTGGAGGTGCGACATTTTCGACCAACATTTAGAGGGGTGTTTTTGGTGGAAAAATGGGGGGGGGGGCGCGGAAAAGATCTTGGCCCGCATAGGATGGACTAAACTTTACTAAGCCACTGTGCCTGGGCGTGACATTTGAGGATGGGGTAAATTACAGTTTATATTTAGAATAAAAGAGTAAAGGAAACAAGAAGATTTTTTAACAGTGTATTGCTCATGTCGTAATGAAGGATCTTTTAGTTCAACAGACTTAACCCGACATAAGGGTGAATATAAAAAAAAAAAACACTTTAATCTTAAGGTGATATTATTTCAAATTTAAAGCCATGACATTTTAATATTTTCGATTAAATTCATTTTGATGCTGTGTGTGTTTCTAAATATAAACAAATATTTAGGGTTACACGGATAATTCTTCTGTCTGTGAAGAGTTATTTAGAAAAAAAAATATCATGATGATATTGAATTGTATGACTTATTTATTTGGCTAGTTAACTTATTTTATTTAGTCCTGAATATCAGATATGCTCGATCTTTTGTTAAATGTATCATTTTTTAAAAAATTTCTTCTTTAACTGCACTGGCTAAAACTCACGACTACCAAGAACAAAAGTCTAAAAAAATAGAACTGTATTGGTAAAAATACAGTACGAATGGTCACCTTACTTTAGTTACAATGGCACTTGTCAAGCTTCAATATTATTATTTTTTTTTCTCTTAATTTTCCTTCCCAAAGTTTTCACGGTAGGCACACGGTAAAATATCTTATTCCTTTTATGATAAAGCGGATTGATAATGATTGTAACAATGGAGACTGAAAAATTGTTAAAAATAAGTCAATCCTCTAACCTCACTTGGCTCATGAGGCGTAATTTATTTAAAAGAATGACGTATGCGCCTTAGACTAAACTCTCTACAGTTCTCGCTTTGTAAAATATTCTCAAATCTTCAATTGTCAAGTCTATGCATTTAAGCTTCAGACTTTTTTTTGTGGCTATAATACAAAGGCGCAAAACATTCTCATCTCACTATTTTCAATGTTAATGTAGATGCAAAAGCAAGGGTGTTTGTTTTTTTATTGGGGGGGGGTGTCTTTAAAAAATAGCTACCATATAGTGGTGTAGCGAGGGGGGCAAGGGGGGCATCATGCCCCTGGCGCTACTCACAAAGGGGCGCCAAATGGCATATTTTACATTGAATATTGTATGGTTTTCGAAAGGGGGGGCGCTAAAAAGATATTGTGCCCCGGGCGCGAGTTAAGATCGCTACGCCACTGCTACCCAAGTGTTTTATTACAATTAAGATGTGACTGAGTTCTGAAATCCGAGATTTGTTGACAAACGCAACAAAACATGTTATCGTTGACACCAACTTGAGTACAAATCCTAGTGTCACCCATATCTCCACCCACCCACCCCCCTCTTTTACTCCCTTTCAGAATTGCCACGCGATATTGCTTTGCGAGATGCCTCCACGAATGCATAAAGAAAACTACCCATCATCCCACCACCCGATCCCCCCCGCCTGATTATGGGGTCAAACCGATTCGGGTTCAAGACATTTTTCTCGGAGTGTGACCGAGATTCCGAAGACAGTTATCGCCGAAGGCAGACCCCATTTAAGAGGGCGATATTCATGAAAGTTTCGAACCCAGGCCAATCAGGTTAAGACCATCTTCACGGCCACTGCTTGTATTGTGTTTCCGTCCCGGACTCGGGCATGCTCTCGGTGAGGTCGGGGAGGTCACGCACGTGATACCGCCCCATCAAAACACAATCAAACATGGCGGGCGACTGGGGCTGGGGGTGGAGCCGGAGCTATTGTTAGGTCCACGCGCCGATGACGCTGGAAGGCCATCGATCTCTCACAGGTGGGCGAGGACGACGGGACAGGGCACGCGACCACCCCCGGGCCTGGAGATCCACACAAGTTTAAATGCAAAGAGCACGCGCCGATGTCGTTCACCCCCTGAGCCTGCCGCTCTCGCTCCCATGTCATGCTGCTCTGTGCGAGACTAGCAGTAATCCTTGCACCGTCCCCGGCCCCCGTGCCGTCAAAGCGCGCTGATGACTCTGTAAGGTTGTGAGAAGAATACCATTAGGTCTCAGTTAATGCTCACGTCTCTTTTAAGCAAAGTGTGAGAAATGTGCGGCATGACGCAGTGTGTGGGTAGGCGTAAGCCAGTCATTTGTAGTGGGGGTTCCTCGCAGATTTACCTAAATCCCCTGCCTCCCCCCTCTCTCCCGAGGACAGCCGAGGGTAGAGGACGGGCTCGGTCGTGATGATGGCTTGTTTAGACTGACGTGTCTCAGAACATAACTCACTGTGAATGGACGTCAGAACTGACACACATAGCCGTTAGCTCAGTTGGTGGAACGTTTCGAAAGGATCGTTGAAAAGAAAACGAATTAACTTTTGGGTCCAAGAACAACTCATGTACCAAAGTGGGTGTTTAAAAAATCTGCTTTAAAAAGTAAATATAACAGCGTTTACCTAATTGTTTTTGTGCAGCTTATAGACATCAACGAAACAAACATAAGAGATAATGATGTTGACAGGGACCTTTAAGGAAGTTTGGACAAAAGTCGAGAATCAGAAAGAAAAAACAAGGAGTCATACCATTTAGAAACTTTCTATCTAAGTCCCAAATCAATAAATGTCATCGCCACTATTTAAAGTGATTATTATTTTTCACATTGTTTGATTGATGTATTGTTTCAAGGATTCAATCAGCTTTTTGTGACAAAAGATTTAAGAACATTCATTGTGATCTCGACCTTTTAACAAAAGGCTCGTTAATCGCATTTTTGATAAAATTAAATTGCCATTTGAACGTTCATTAAAATCCGTCTTATTGATTATGTGGATTTAAAACAATAGAGTCAAAAACATTTAGATTAAATGCATGGTATTTCCTAATAAACTCATCAACAAAAGACAGTTTCATATCCTCTACGGCTATTTAGTTCAAGTGAGGAGGCATGTCACACAACTAGTCTTTGTCAAAAATTGATGCTTAAGATTACAGCAAGAAAGAAGCCATTATTAGATTACTACAGGCTTCCCCACCCCCCAACGTCCACACTCGACATCTAGTCCCAGTTGACAACTGATGACATCTAGTCCTAATTAACAACTGATGTCATCTCGTCCCAGTAGACAACAGATCCCTAAACTCAACGATCAGAGATTTTTATAAATAAAAAGGAATTTCCGATAAAATTGATTTTGAATTTAGTTTTCTAACAAAAATAACGTATTATAATTAATTGTCACAGTGACAGTGACAATGCCATTTAGAAAGTAACGTTATATTCAAAATATTGATTGGCTGCATCTTTCGTCCAACTCTCTGTCTATCAACATGTGTAGTTCTAAACATGTACTCGGTTATTCGTCCCACTATTTATTTATCTGTATACTTATGAAGAGGAGGGGGCGAAAAAAGAATAGAAAAAAATTCTTCATTAGGGGACGGGTATAAAAGGGGCGTAATACTTGCAATGGTTCTTTTAGTTGACGTAATGTCTTGTGAATAGATGACTTAAACAACAGACAGTTTTACTCTAATTATGTAACATGAAGTAAATCGCATAATCAGTGATGTAGATAGGGCTAGGCCACCCGGGGCGGCCCAAGATTTTTTGCAACCCCAACGAAAAAAAAAATGCAGTAAGCTGAACATGCCGCCCCTCAATATGTAGCAAAAAGTGCCTCTTGGGGCGCACCGCCTCATCCGTGCACCCTTACTACGCCGGGGGGGGGGGGGCGATTATGTGACTTTGATAAAACTAAAAAAAATTCGTTTCACAATGCGATGTCACACATTATGGCACAGGTTAGTACATATCCATGTACATTTATATCTACAGAGTAAATAACTATACAGCTATAAAATTCATGAACAAGATTTGGATTCTGACAACTGGCAAGAGAAATTACAAATTATGGACGGACCGCATCAGTAGTAAAGTACAAAAGATGACTGTTTACTGATATAATTTTTTTTTATAAATCAATCGACAATCTAAAATTTCGAAATATAAACTTTGACTTCTCATAAGATATGTGACATTATATAAAGCCAAATAATAAGCCTATAAAAATTTTTGATTTTACAATAGTCAAACATTGGTAGAAACAAGAGCTCTACTAAAAATACTAAAACTCTGTGTCCATTAATCGAACAATTAGCCCCTGACGCTGGCCGCTAACAATACAGCTATGACATTAATATGCAGAGAATGACTGGCGCATTAAATGAGCCTCCAGCTTAAACGTACACACGGTGTACACGATGTGTACTCACTTGAAATCAAAGAGAGGATCTTTCCGAGGGGCCGCGTGCCGCTATTGAGGTCATCTTCCTGCGCGCGCTAGGACTCGGGCGCGCCCGCCGCGTGCCGTCGCATTGTCACAGAGGGTTCGGTACTCATCGGTGCACGCGAGGCGACGTTTAACTGAGTTCGGGCCATTATCATCCGTCAGGCTAGTTTTACTCAAGTGTACGTCAAGCGTGAACGATCTAGCCAGCCATTCCCACCACCCCCAACCCAATATGTTGGACTTACATGTACAACCAAATACAACAAAACAACTCACAAAAGGGGTATTTTTTAAAAAAATTATGTCACCAAGCGAAAAATACGTGTTCCAACGATAAGAATATTCCTATTAATATTTCTTGGTATGCAGTTTTGCAGGCTGTTCGCAGGATCTCGCGGTGGTACACACACGTAGAGAATACAGCATAGACATGAAGGGTGTCTTGTGGTGGGAAATATACAAAACACTGGCGACCACGTGAAATCAGTGGAGTAGCAAGCTTAACTCGCGCCCAGGGCACAATACCTTTTTAGCGCCCCCCCCCCCTATTCGAAAACCATACAATATTATATTAAAATATACCATTTGGCGCCCCTTTGTGAGTAGCGCCCGGGGCATGACGCCCCCCTTGATCCCCATCAACACGCCACTGCGTGAAATTAAGTTGTCCCTAAAAAATATGAACGTTCTCCTATGAATGTCTACATCCCATTGCATCCTCCATCAGCGATATCATTTCAGTAGATCTCCTTTTGACTATGTATTTTTCTGGTATTACACAGTATATCCCCCCCCCCCCCAACCCTTAAAAAATTAATAGTAATAATGACGTACAGTTTTAAAAATATTTAAAAAATAATGAATAAAATAAAAATCACAGACTAAAAATCAATCAGAAAAAAAGCAGCCAATAATATAACATTGGAGCAACAACAATTGAACTGTTCAACTATTTACCTTTATGTTTCAGCTATATCATCTGTCAGAGACACCAGGCCTCGACAATGTTAAACCAATGACGGGTAATGTTGTGAGACAATGTTTGACAAAAATTTGACCCATGTTAGAACAATTTAAAACCAATAGATCAAATGTCAGAAAAATCTTAGACCAAAATTAGAGAAACTGTACCACCTTTTGGACCAATGTTTAATACGATATCATAGGCCAATGTTGGACAAAATTTTATAAAAATGTTAGACCAATGCCCTCACGACGGCTGTTGTTTCATAAAGTTTAAGCCCATTTAACACTGATCTCAATGGGTATGTTGTGTATGAAACATCCAGATGATATACAACAATGATCTCAATGCGTATGTTGACACATATTATATCCAGCATGTTTTAAATATAAGTTCAATTTCATTTTAAACAGATGTCCGCCTTCTTTGGCTAGACGTTAAGATTTATATACTTGAATGACACAAAAATTATATAAACTTGGATGTGTCATATTATTTATTTTCCTCTATTTGTAATTTTTAAAAAAATATCTTAATTGTATAATGTGACTTTCATTTAAAATTATGTCCATAAACTGAATTATTTATTTGCCGAAGCACACACAAAAAAAACCCAAAAAAAACAAAAACAGTCGATTTGCTGTACATTTTTTTAAAAATAAATGTGTACACTTTTCTGTTTACTTCATACAAGTTTTAAAATTCTAAATAAAAATGCCTAAGATTAAAAGTGTATAGTAAGGAATAGAATTCGTCCATGCCCTTTTAGAAATAGTTAACTTGTTCAAAGCGATAGAAAATAACTCTCATCAGTTCTTAAGTCAACCCACATGCCCCCTTTAGCAATAACACACACAAAAGGTCCCTTACATATATTATTATAAGTCGTCCCCCCTTAGATAAACAATGAAAAGGTATTTACTCTCACGGGGCGTCAAGATGACAACCTAAGAACCTTTGAGAGCAGTAGTGGGAAAATCGACATCCCGGGCCATATCCCTTTTGTAAGGGCAGACACATGCCTGAATGGGCGTTCAGTAGCAGCGCCGCGCGTCTCTGCGCAGGGCCGCACCGTGGTGCGTCCATCTTCTGACTAATGATCTGTAAGCGCTGTCTCGGTGAATTCACGACGGAGCGTGCGCACCACAATAGCCGAACCCCGGGGCAAAATCGTGTTGGGATATTTTCTTAACGAGACACCGCATTGTCTGCTCCGCGGAGGGTGAAAATGAAGATAATGATAGTCTATTATCACCCTTCTTGTTAATTTGACGCAATTACGGCCCCTGGCATGTCCGAGCATCAGGCAATTAATTTATTCATCCATTCACCTATCTCTCTTGTCCCCTTCCTGTCACTGCTATAATCGTATATTTTTTAAAGTTAATTAAGTAGCCTTTTTAAAATTCTTTTCCGACCACAGTCATATTAAGCATTATATCAGATTAATATCTTTTAAATATACATTAAAATAATATTACATTTCAATTTCAATAGTACCTAAACTTTGAAATCTATTTAGATATACATTTAACACCGTGACAAATCCCAATATGTCAATCCATACGATATAACACCAACAATAAGTTGCTTGAGAAACGAACACACACATGCATCTAACTATTTTTAAAATTTATATTAGCAAAGAATAAGTTACGTAGGACACCCGAAGCAACATAAAACATATATCAAACATCAAATACTAGTTAAAAGTATAGCTTTACTCACTAAGTCCCTGGTTGTTAATTGTTTCCACGGTGTATGTACCAGCCTCTCAAACTGGACTTACTCCACATCGACTTCACTTGGCTTAACACCTAAATCCTCGGCCAAAAAAAACACCATTGTTTTTCCAAGCCAATTATGAGTTGAGTTATTTTTTGGGGGTTCGTTTTCGTAATTTAATCTTTAACAATTTTTTGTAGCATGTATGCAGCTCATCTTTAGAGGTTTAGCTATAGTGGCTTGTGTTCTGACAGCTTTGTCTTAGATAAGGCGCATGACCTTCACAACTACCTCGACCACAAACACAGAATGTGGCATGCCTTCATAACAATCTTTGTCGGCTGTCATCATGAAGCACGACCTGGTGTAAATTATTCTTCCTGCTTCACTTCACCGGGTCTTTCCCTACGTCTTACCCTGCGCGTTTCCCTGTGTATTTCCCTGCCGTCTTTCCCCTCTGTCTTTCCCTGTCGTCTTTCCATGTGTCTTGCCCTGCGTCTCACCCTGACATAATCCGCTGCCAATACAAATCTGATTGGCGATTGGTGCTTGGACACATTTTCTATCACTACTCTTTGTAGGTTCTACAGAAATAAAGGATTTAAAACGAACACTGTCATGATTAAGGCAAGATGTTTTTATTGTTCATAATAAATGGAAATGTTCTTTTTGATTACAATGGATTGGAGAACAAAATAATATTTATATGAATAGTGACACTGCTAAAAGTGTCGCCGTACTGAACCTTACAAAATGTGAAGGCGTCCGGGTACAGATAGACAATATTAACATCGGCGGGAAAAGCTGAAAATAACTAAGAAGTGGAGTGCTGAACAATGGGGAGGTCAGCGAGGCGCTGGGAGGGGGGGGGAAGACCGACAGAGGAAAGAGTAACGTCACCTTGCTTCATCTGTAGACAGGAGGGAACCTGATAGACAGAAGGGACACCTGATAGACAGGAGGAACACCTGATAGACAGGAAGGACACCTGATAGACAGGAGGGACACCTGATAGACAGGAGGGACACCTGATAGACAGGAGGGACACCTGATAGACAGGAGGGACACCTGATAGACAGGAGGGACACCTGATAGGAGGGACACCTGATAGACAGGAGGGACACCTGATAGCTAATTGCCCTCGTCATTAATATCTAAATATTGTATTTATGTTCATTGGATTAATGCTCGTTTTACAGAAGGCAATGTTGATGGAAGTTTTCGTTTGTCGTAAATAAAAGATAGTCTTGATGAAATATTAGATACAATGTAAGTGGAAAATATTGGCTAGATATTTGCAGTTAATCTTTCTCATGCCTTTCGAATTATTAACTTAAATTAAGACCTTTATTCCATTTTAAAAAACATTCTAGCTCAGGAAGAAATGAAACCGCATAATATTAAGAAAGGTTTTTGAGAATGCAAAGGGCAATAACTAGAAATAACAAAAAATGCTTTTTAAGGTAAATTCCCTTTCTTCATTTATAATTGCGTAATACATATATCGACTTTTAAAAAAAGTGGATCTAACAATATGATTGTCCGATATTTAAAAAAAAAAGAAACATACAATTTTAAAATTTAACAATTAATTATGTTGAAATTTATTTTAGTAAATAAGTATCGTAAAATTGATTTAAACGTTTTTATTCTTCTTCTTTTCTGTCGAAAAGTAATTCCAAAAATTATTTTTAAAAAGCACGAATTACGAGTAGCTATCGCTTGTAAAGTGCTAGTATACGAAACAAGTAACAAACAATTGACTTCCTATTTACAAATATCATATTATAATTATTTGGTGGTAAGAAAAGCTAGAAATAAACTCTATACATTATATTATATTTGTATCAGGAATTACATCGCATGCCACTGGAATGTGAATATGTTGAATAATATTTATTTTAAAAAAATATAAGCCATCTGGTTGTGAGCTAAGCTTTTGTGAGGCAACTGTGGCAGAACATGGATCTCGGCGTAGAAAGCACGGAACAACCTTCTTGGAGACACCCTGACAGTCACGAGTAGTCGAGAGCTTGGGGGCCCAGCATCAGTTTGAGCGTCACTGTCAACAATTTTTGATTATTTAACAAAGCAATGGCTCATATGACAAATGTATTTTCATTAAATAAGCACAGCTTGTCTTCTTTCATTCCATTCTCACTCTGCAAAGCAAATCCATTACTAACACTTTAAAAAAAACCCATAACATTTTACAATGTCATGTCCCAAACACAAATACGTCACAAATTTTTAAAGCGCATAGAAACATCTACGCATATATTCTCGGCACCAAACACACACCCACAATACAAGAAAAAAATCATTAATATGGATATAGGAGAGCGGGCGGTACATGAAGGGTGGTTATTGTGAGGTACCAGATCGAGACTAAGATGGCATACTCAACCAAGGTACCGTTAAGTTGAGTTAGTTTGTCGATGCCGTCCTGTGTTGTTTGTCTAGTTCGTAGTTATCCAGAGGTGTAGAGGGTAGAACCACAAAAGAGAGGGTCTAGAGGTAGACGGATATTGCGTTTTTTAATTATTTTTTTTTGAGGTCTAGAATAGATATTTCTTGCAGCCGTATTAAAACTAGACAATTCATATTTACATTTTGTATATAGCCTGCAAGGAACAAGCATTGTGTGGAACGTGGCATTCAAATATTTTGTCATTTAAATATTTTGTCATTTAATTATTATGTCATTAAAACATTTTGTCATTCAAATATTTTGTTATTTAAATAGTATGCATTCAAACATTCTGTCATTCAAATATTTTGTCATTTAAATGTTTTGTCATTTAAATATTATGTCATTCAAACATTCTGTCATTCAAATATTTTGTCATTTACTCCACACACCATTATGTTTAGTGTGTTGAGACATTTTTAGACGTCATTGCTCATGGTGATAGTCTCGTATGTGGATGTCTCCTTTAGTATAGCACATTATAAGTTTCTTTTTTATCCACTGCACATGTAGTGTTCTCTTCAATCTATTCTTTATGGTGTGGAAAGTATTATTAGGCCTGTGGTTTCCAAAACTATTTTTGTTCTAAAATATTGAACATGTTTAGCTTATTCTTGGTGAGAGATTGGCTCCGTGGTAAGCCTACACACATAATCCTATGCTTGCATTAAAAAGGCTACATCCGATGGTTGAACATGCGCAAGGGTTCAGCCCCATTTTATGCCCATGTGCTGATGAGCTGACCTTTAACCTACAACCTTTTGGTTCTCATGAATGTGGTATTTCTACGCAGCTGTGGTTTTTGATCGGGTCAAGGTCCCTGGCGTCATCCGGTCGACCTTGAACTTGCCGAGTTTCTCCGCAGTAGGTTTATGATGAAGGTGGCCCATCTGAAGCTCAGTGACCTCATCGTTGGTCAGTCGAGCGGTTGGCCTGGCAACGCTTTTGAACCTCGGCGCCTCCTCCAGCGCCTCGTCCCACACGTTCTTCTTCTTCTTGGACTCCACGGTGTACGCCTCAATCGTAGTCAGTGTGGACGGCGTCTTGCTCCGGGACACAAGGGGTCGCCTGTAGCTAGGAAGCATCACAGTTACCGGGTCAATGCCATAGCTCTTCATAAAGGCCGCTCTCGTGATCGCCTGAAAAGCAAAGGTTCTCACATAGATACACTGGGTAATAAAAAGCGATTTATTGAAAAAATAAAGTTTTCCATATTATTTATTCTATTACATTTTTACATGTTTTTTTTTTTTTGCATTATCTTGAGGTTAATTTCCAGGATTGAATGTTAGCTTTTTTTTAGTCTTTAGCAGTGGTTCTCAAGCGGTGCTCCGGATGAAATGAATTTTAACTTCGTATTTCTGTTCTTCCCGATACTATATTTAAGCTCAGATTCTTTTTCAAATGTTAATATTTTTTGTTACTATTTGTTTGCACTGTTCACCGACGAAGACTTTTTGACGACATGATTGTTAATTAGTTGCGTCTTTTTTTTTTTTTTTTGGGGGGTGGGCGGTGGGGGGTGGGCGGTGGGGGGTAGGGGGTTCCATTTTCTTTTACTTTATAGTTCCTTGAATGACAGTAACAAGAAAAAGGATAAAATACAGGGAAAATATTGAGGCGCAACTCGAAGCCTTGAAAGACTATTTTGAAAATTATTTGCTGACAACTCAAGAGAAGGTGCTGGTGATTTTAAATGGGTACTGAATATGTTATTCATGAAAAAACTTAAAAAACTGGGAAATGAGGTCCTCATAGATTTAAAATCTGACAGTGAACTAAAAAATATCATTGTAGACTAAAAGTCCACCGGCATTTTGGCAGATTTTACAAGATAAAATAAAAATATTCCCTGAGAAAATAAAATTAAAATGGCTGCTGCCTCAATAAAGTTTCCTTCTGATGCCGCTTAAGTGCAGAACCAACCATTCACCTGGTAACCTGGTACTATCATCTACAACCATTCGCCCCCCCCCCCTAATTAATCCAAAGCAAGAACATTGCGCACAATAATACAACTACGGGAGTCTTTAAAACAACAATTCAAAATTATTTCATGTCATGCTAAATCTTGGTTAATCTCTCACTTCCAATCGTAGCACTACTCATACAAATCGTTAGTGTGTAATACACAGGGTAGGCCTCAAGCACCACCCCCCCCCCCAACCCCGCAAATAAAAATTGATTCCTAATAGGCGCTACGCGGGTTCAAAAGGTTGGAACCACTGATTTATAGTATTGCAATTATTAGTCCACATAAATAAAAATAATGTACTTTAACAGCCTAAAAGTGCAAATCAGTTTTTTATTTACTGCTTTTCCAGCGTCATCTGAGTTTATCCAGTTAATATATATAAATATACTATGCTCGTTTTGACGAAATTGTAGATTGTAGCCTTAGTCTTATTCTTTTGTTACATAACCCCAGACAACTCCATCCCACAGCACCAGCCCACGTAAATGTATACCACAGAACAAAAATTCCCATACGCTAACCAAGCACCAAAAAACCTATTACACCGACCATCGAATGTATGTACATGCCACGGCACAGCTCATCTTTTCGACCAACCCTCAACCCTGGTATCTGAGTATACCACAGCACAGTCCATCTATTACACCAGCCCTTGTTTTGGGTGTCTCGGAGTTTAGAGCAGGAAGACACGGCAGGTGTACTCACGTTGTCCGACGGAGCTCGCTCTACCAGAATCATCGGCTCGTAGTTGAGACACTGAGACTGTCTGAGAAAACTCTGCCTGGACTGGTGCAGGCCGTGCTCGGTCCTCCTCTGTTCCCTGAGAGAAGAAGACAACTCTCACGTTATATAGTCACGTCTCTAATACCCTAAATATATATTACATTTATATTTAAAAGTTCAAACGTTGAACAAAAAGTAAAATTTAAATTGTCACTGGTTGCAAACTCTATTACAGAATACAGTAATCTGTTTATAAAAAAAAATATTTAAAAAGAAAAATTAAAAATACAAAACAATATGTTTTGGTATTTGCTACACTTAAGATATTGCAAATATTGGGCTGGATTTAGTCTTACAGCAATTTAAAGATGCCACGGACCCAAAAGACTGGACTGACACCAAAAGTAGACGCATCTATTGTCGAGTTACCTGTCAAGTTTTCCAAGGTGTGGCCCGAGACCAGGGTCCCCTCTGATATGAACATTCAGCAAGCACTCCCCCATTTTAAAGTCCTTTGGGCTCCGTGCTGCTGTCACGGCTTTTTCCTTGTCCTTGGCCGAGACCCTTGACGTGGGCCTTAATGCCGTCCTCATCTCGCTCATCACGAGATTTCGACGCTCTCTGAACAGATTCACAAAAGGAAACAAAAAACGTTAGTGTACAATGCAGTGCACATGTTTAGATAACATAACGAGAAAAGAAGAAAAGTTAGAGAGGCGGATTACGGGGAAGTTAATGGGATCTAAAAGCTTATTGGAATCTTAGTTTAGTTCTATTCATTTCTATACTTTCATGGGTACTTTCTCTAAATACACCCTTCATAACCCTACTGGGAACATGATCCCATCGAGGAACAGAATCCTAACTGGATTTCCCAGTTTACTGTCGGAACCTACCGGTAACGCGATCCCATGGGGTAATGTGATCAAACCGGCATCGGGATTCTATCGGAGATCAGGATCCCACGGGTAAACAGGATCCCACAAAATAAAGGATCCCATCAGGATTGGGATCCCACCGGTAATGCGGATCACACCATGATAAAGGATCCCTAAGGGATCGGGATAACGATGGGATCGGAATTCCACCGGGAAACTGGATCCAACCGGGATTGGGATCTACCGGTGTCAGGATCCCACCGGGATCGGGATCTTACCGAAATCGGGATCCCACCGGGAAGCGGGATCCCCAAGGGATGGGAAACCCACAAGGATCGGAAACCCACAATGATCGGGAACCCACCAGGATCGGGATCCAACTGGGATCAAAACGGGATCATAGAGCGGTCTTTTTGTTTGCATGGCACTTAAATTCAATGTTAATTAAAAGGCTGTAGAAGCTGCTTCTCCCGAATGCTATCCCGGCAAATTCAGGGTATATCGGCTTGTATGATACATAAACGTTTAATTTACCACTTAAAAATAGATCAATAATCATTGTAGGTGTAAATCAGGTGTTACAATCTCATTGTTTTAAAAAAAATTAATAAAGTTTTTAACGCTGATACCACCCTTATCGGTCTGTCGAAAATACGGAAAGGTTCTACTTACGTGATAGGTAGACGGTGGCGCCATGGCACCGGCTGAGAGTCCCTGTCATCATGCTTAATCAGGCCAAGTCTGTTGATCGCTAGGATGTCTTTAGGTGAGCAGAACTCTGCCAGGATTGTTTTGACCTTCGTCATGATCTTCTGGTATTATCCTATACAATTTGTTTTTTGTTTTTGTTTTTTTTTACAATAAATCTCCAGACGACTTCATTTGCTATGACTGTCAACACGCAATCAGAGCTGCTACAATGAGCTTCTCTTTCGTTAGTGGTAATATTGAAAAATACTCCATGTTAAATGTGAAACTCGTCCATCACAGTAAATCGTGCACTTGGAGAAATTCCAGTATAATATATAGTTTATATTTGAGTCACCAACTCAAAACTCAATTCTTTTTTATCGCTTAATTTATTCAAATTTCCACCTTTTAGGTCACGCGGCACTAAATGAATATTCACCAATTAGCATAAGGCCCTAAAGCTTTGAGGAAATCCTCACGGTCACGGCCGGATCCTCTCTCGTGACTTTAATATCCTTAACAAACCTTCCAGTCATGAAAACGTCACAAAAAAAACATGGCACATCCACAATCCACTAGGTGTGGTGCGCAGTAGTCTCCAACAGCTACAAACTGCCAAAACAGAAGTATATTAAAATAGCGGAGGAGAAAAAAATACGAGGGAAAAGTTTATTGGATTTCAAAGGCGGAAACGTCATCCCCTGGGCTGGAAGCATGTTTGAAACCAGAGGCATAGCGAGCTTAACTCGCGCCCTGGGCACAATACCTTTTTAGCGCCCCCAATACCTTTTTAGCGCCCCCCTATTCGAAAACCATACAATATTATAGTAAAATATACCATTTGGCGCCCCTTTGTAAGTAGCGCCGGGGCATGATGCCCCCCCTTGCCCCCCCCTCACTACGCCACTGTTTGAACCATACAAAAAAATATGTGGAGCCTTGATTGTGCGATGTTATGTTTAAATTCTATGAAATTTATAAACTTTTAACAGTACATTAATTATTTTAAGGAAAAAAAAAACACAAAATGGCTGACATATATCCAGACATTTATGTATGATAATGATATTATTTTATTATATATTATGTTTTAAAACACAAGCGTGTTTGCTCTACTACGTATTCTAGATTTACTGTTGGTACCGGTGCGTTTGAAAGTACTTACTTTTCAATAAGAATAGACTACCTCGACTTTATATTATAATATTAGAGAATAGTTTAATTCTCCCACGCAGATACGCCCCTAAAACTCATATGAAAAGACGTGTACTGTCCGGTAGCAAATCAGACAAAACCAAAAAATCGATTGATCCCGGAATAGTCGATCAATGAGGAAGGGTTTGCTGGTACTCTGTCGTGTGATAAGCCCAAGAAAAGGCGAGAGCGTACAAGGGGCCTAGCCTGCCAGATTTATTACAGTGCGAATCGAAGGCAATACAAAGCCGTGGCTGTTTGTAGTGGATACTATGGGATCTATAAATAACCTATGCACACAAACAAATGTTAACCCATAGATCGCCTTTCTGACCTGGTACATTTCTCATTTTTAAATGATTAATTCAACCCTTACACCAAGGAACCATCATCAAATATCGCTATAGTCAGTCCCTTTTCGTGTGATCCACGGGGCGCTAGAAAGAAAGGAGACGAATGAATACAAGAATGGCCCTTGACAGAGAAAGAAAGAGAGAGAGAGATTGAGAGAAAAAAATGGAATGACCTGGAAAGGAAACGACTTTGTAAAGGACTACGCACAATTAGCCGCCAATAATAAAAGTAATTGTTAAAATAATTTAACGGTGTGCCTGGACATATCTTTAAAGAAGTTGCCTTCAACAAGATTTCAATAACAAATAAAATAAATTTAATGGAGAGTTTTTTAAAAAAAAAGAAAGAGAGATAGTTTCATTTTTTCTAATAGATATGATTCACCCTTTAAATAATTTTATGATACAAGCTAAATAGTAACTGCCATTTTAAGCGGTTTTTTACACCCCCCCCCAACTGCACCCCTTAAAAAATACTCTTATGCCCCACGTCACATCCACCATTACACATTTAAAAGTATAAATGATCTTTCTGGAGAAGAAAAATTGCCAGGCTCCAAGAACAGTGGCTACACCATTACGTTGACCAATATAAGGACAGAGTGCATGTTCACAGTGGCTACACCATTACGTTGACCAATATAAAGACAGAGAGCATGTTCACAGTGGCTACACCATTACGTTGACCAATATAAGGACAGAGTGCATGTTCACAGTGGCTACACCATTACGTTGACCAATATAAGGACAGAGTGCATGTTCACAGTGGCTACACCATTACGTTGACCAATATAAAGACAGAGTGCATGTTCACAGTGGCTACACCATTACGTTGACCAATATAAAGACAGAGAGCATGTTCACAGTGGCTACACCATTACGTTGACCAATATAAAGACAGAGAGCATGTTCACAGTGGCTACACCATTACGTTGACCAATATAAGGACAGAGTGCATGTTCTCAGATTCTATGTAGTTGATTAAAAAAAATATTTGATAGAGTTCATTCTCATCCCACGCTGCAAATCCCAAGTGTTATAAATGAGATTTTTCTTTCTAAATTCTATAATTATGAGAATCCTTATGTACTTTTTCTGTAGAATGTACACATATATATGTGACAAAGCGTTCGAAATTTTTCTGTATACCGCATATCAATACGTCATGGCATATATGAGTTTTTGTATGTATTGGCTGTCGATGAAATGGCTGTCGATGAAATGTCTGTCGATGAAATGGATGTCGATGAAATGGCTGTCGATGAAATGGCTGTCGATGAAATGGCTGTCGATGAAATGGATGTCGATGAAATGGCTGTCGATGAAATGGCTGTCGATGAAATGGATGTCGATGAAATGGCTGTCGATGAAATGGATGTCGATGAAATGGCTGTCGATGAAATGGCTGTCGATGAAATGGCTGTTGATGAAATGGCTGTTGATTAAATGGCTGTGGATTAAATGGCTGTGGATTAAATGGCTGTTGATTAAATGGCTGTTAATGAAATGACGTTTGATGAAATGGCTTTTGATAAAATGACCTGCTGCCAACTTACTTGCGTCACACACCAATCAAAAGTGTACATTAGTAAGAGATCAAAAAAGATTCTCTATCTATGTTTTTGGAAAGTCTTGTAGAAACGGTTCATATTTCCACACCGGCTTGTGCTATCGCTAGTTGCAATTCTATGTGCGTACTGGTTGGGGACATTTAATTTGTAAAAAAAAAAAAAAATTCTGTCTGATGCGGGGGCTTCTTACAAACCCAGCTATTAATAGAGGCTTGGACTGGCAGAGGTAGTTTAATATGTAGTCAATGCATACACGCATGATGCCGGGCAAGTTGCCGTGATCCCCGCAAGCTTATAAACCACCATTAAAGCCAGGACTCAATTAAGTGGCCGTGATCTCGGGAGGCTTATAAACCACCATGTAAGCCAAGACTCAATCAAGTTGCCGTGATCCCCGCAAGCTTATAAACCACCATGTAAGCCAGGACTCAATCAAGTTGCAGTGATCCCCGCAAGCTTATAAACCACCATGTAAGCCAGGACTCAACCAAGTTGCCGTGATCCCCGCAAGCTTATAAACCACCATATAAGCCAGGACTCAACCAAGCGGCTGAAAGATTAATTTTTTTTTAAAAATCCAAAAAATTACCAATATCTTATCGTCTATTTAAATTATATCCACACTGGCGTAGATATCAATATAAAAATTGTTTTTAAATGGAACCTTTAAAATTTATATCGCAGGGGAACAAACTTGGTAAAATACTCGATACAAATATTTCATTAGTTGCTCCCCTTGTAAGCATCTGAACCACATTTTAAGAGTTATTTTATATCTTTATGTAGTCTCCAACAATCAATATTAAATTTATTCCGTTTTTTAACCATTTTTCAGTTAGATACGTCTTTATTCTTACTGTATAACGCTTCCGAAAACCAACTGAAGTTTTAAGGGGCACTGGAATTAATGTTGTTTTTGACTTTAAACTTCAGAGGCAAATGTAGAGACGTTTGAGTTTGACTATTGAACAAAAGAGTTACGTGTCTTAATGGTGCAATCGATTGATATTTTTTATGGCCTGTTGAATTGTTATGCATATTATTAGACACTAAATAAAATTAGACCAGGTCAATGTGTCAAGGTTATTGGGATATCTCCTGCGTTCGGATGTCCGTGATAATAAAAGTTTATTCTTTTTATCGTCAAATTTTAACTTTATAAATATGTTGTATTAGATATGATGGTCTTATGAAACTCGTAAATACCCGCTAAATACATGGTAATACGATGTGAATACACGATAAATACATGAAAAATACATGATAGATACAAAATAATCTAGACTAAATTGGTTTGTTCAGCAAAGTAGTGGTCGTCTGTGTTGACAGTTTCAACCACATTATCTTTTTACTTTATCTCTTGTCCATGTTTTGAATATTTCTATATCCTTAGAGGTGTCTTTTATCCTGGATATACACTACAGACGGTGCTAAAGATTTGTCAATAAAATATAAGGGCACGTTATGTGAAATCCGTAATAACGACGCTGGATCATCAAAGGACCGTTTCTGCAGAACGCCTGCCTCAGCAAAATCAACAATATAAAAAAAGAAGAAAAAAGACAGTAATAAAACATGTAGATGAAGAAAGACTTGAAAGGAAGTAATTTACATCCAACACGAATATGGTACCAAACGTTGTATAGTATGGCTTCTTGGGTGTATCTGATGGTCACTGGTTGCTTATGATGTTTTCTATGATAGTCACTGGATGTCAATGATCGTCACTGGATGTCGATGATCGTCAATGGATGTCAATGATCGTCACTGGATGTCGATGATCGTCACTGGATGTCAATGATCGTCACTGGATGTCGATGATCGTCACTGGGTGTCAATGATCGTCACTGGTTGTCAATGATCGTCACTGGATGTCAATGATCGTCACTGGTTGTCAATGATCGTCACTGGATGTCAATGATCGTCACTGGATGTCAATGATCGTCACTGGATGTCAATGATCGTCACTGGATGTCAATGATCGTCAATGGATGTCAATGATCGTCACTGGATGTCAATGATCGTCACTGGATGTCAATGATCGTCACTGGATGTCAATGATATTCACTGGTTGTCAATGATATTCACTGGTTGTCAATGATATTCACTGGTTGCCTATGGTATTCACTGGTTGCCTATGATGATCATTAGTTGATGCTTTTTGTGTGTTTCTTGGTGTGTTCAAAATCTTCGGCAGGCTATTTGACACACTTCCCGTCCGTCATCCTATCAGGCTGAAACTTGAAACATAGACTCATTGCCGATGACAACACCCCGAAAAATACGTTTTTCCTGTTTTTTCAAGGGCAAGTTAATAAGTAAAAATGTGATACACTCAGTGGGTGCGGTTTTTTTTTGGTGTGGAGATTGATTGTGCAGCTGTTGTGCTTATTATTTGTGACGTATTTGGGTTTTAAAATACCATTAAACCATTAGGTTTTACAAGGTCTAAGTTTGATAAAAACCATTACCATACCAAAAAAACGTTTCTAAAATCGCATAAACGATAAGTCACACATACAAAAAATGCAAGGGACTTGTGTAGAAAGTTGGTGTATAATGATATACGTCTATAATATTACAAGCCCATGTTTATATGATAAACGTTCACTTTTCGGCACTGAACTTTTGAACGTACCCCTGAAACATCTGGATAATTGTAGAAAGTAATAGGACAGATAACCAGGTCAGACGACGACCCCCCCCCCCAACCCTCATCCCGCACATTGAACATAAGATAATCTGCCTTATATGTGATGGAGTCAGCAAACTTTGCTCCGTAAGCGCAGTCTGTGTATCTGGTGATAATCAGATAAAACGGACAGCAACAACCGGGTCACAGGTCCTAAAGTAGACACCACTTGTCTCGGGAAGTGAATAGTGGGCTTTACACACTATGCATACTGTCCGACAGAAGTGTGTTTTAAAAAAGAAAAAGAAAGAAAGAAGTATTGAAGTTGTCAAACCAAGTGAAGTCTTTTTTTTTAATGCTGTTGGAATCTTGTGACCTCGTTCTGAACGGCTACGACCTCATTTTCGATGGATATCAATTCATTTTAGTGTCATATAAAGATGTGCATCATTTTTTTAAGCAACCATGGTAATTGTAGATGTTATTAAAAAAATTACAGAATGACTCGATATTCTGGGGACACAAGATACACCTGAGTGATAATTATAGAAGCTGAATTTGTGACAGTTTTTCTATAAAGTTAAGTACAGAAGTTCCAATTTGTGAGACATCACTTCTCATTCATGATAATTTTAATACCATCTTTCAAAAATCAAAAGGCCAATTTTATACTGGTCGCGTCTCATTGTCCAATTCATGAAAGTGAAAAGGGCTGACAATATAAATTAAAAAACCTTTGGCATCTGTACCGACTTACACTAGAAACATACAAAAAAATGCCTTACAGACGACGACTGGCCAAGCTGGTTATATGTTCGCTGATATCTCTGTCCGTGATGGGGCTGTATGTGAAATACTTCAATAGACCCCCGGCCGATGTTTTGTTGAAGATGAACAAAAAATCTCAAAGTCAGTTCCATTTCGGCGAGGACAGCCCCGTGTCGTTTAAGCCGCTGGACACACGTGATAGGGGAGCCGAGTACGACAGTTATGTGGACTACAAACGTGAGGACACAGTGGAGGGTGACGAGTACTGGCAGGGCTTTCTGGACAGGAACAACTTCGTCTCTATTGGCGCTGTGTATAGCGCGTGCGGTGGGTTTGTTGTAGAACATACTATTATGGTCCTGTTTGTAACTTGTTTAGCTGAATACACTAGGCTTAAATTTTGTGTTTTTTTTATGTAAACACCGTCAGGTAATGAAGCGCACTTTTTTTATATTATAAAAAATTTAAAATTAAAATTGATTAAACCTGCATGGTCACTTGCCATATTACAAATGATTACATCTCCGTGGTAACTTGACATATTACAAATGATTACATCTCCGTGGTAACTTGATATATTACAAATGATTACATCTCCGTGGTAACTTGATATATTACAAATGATTACATCTCCGTGGTAACTTGACATATTACAAATGATTACATCTCCGTGGTCACTTGACATATTACAAATGATTACATCTCCGTGGTAACTTGACATATTACAAATGATTACATCTCCGTGGTAACTGACATATAAAAAATGATTACACCTCCGTGGTAACTTGACGTATTACAAATGATTACACCTCCGTGGTAACTTGGCATAATACAAATGCTTACACCTCCATGGTAACTTGACATATTACAAATGATTGCATTTCAATGGTAGACTCTCCGTTGTAACTTGGTTTTACAATATGATGCATGAGACATTTTATTTTTATTTTATTTTTTTTGAGCCGTAAGAATAGTTGATTATGAAGTACGTTTTTTCAAGAAAGGACATTACTCTGAAATGAATTCTAAATTGCTTGATTCCTACTGAGATTTTCTGCTTGTGTCCTTCGATGTGTTCTTAGCTTAAAGGATTTTTTTTTAGTAGTATTTAAATCGTCTTTCGTTATACCCACGTATATATCCAATGTTATTTTTTTTTTGCTTACCTCATTTTGTTAAATGGTGGTTCGCATCTCAACTTAACATCGGGCGAAATAGTATTTAAACATTTAAAAGTTCATTCAGGAAACAGAGTACCGACCTCGTCTTTTTTTAGTATATTTAATTGTAATGTTAAATGGTATTAATATAATCGGAATTTTCCAATAGATCTATAGATATATATTTAAAAATCTATTTATAGAAGGTGCTCGCAGTCAGCTAGGGAGTGTAGTACTCCTTGAGGACAACGAACGGGGCGGTGTGCTGGCAAGGACCTACATCAACATCACAATAGGTAACTTAACAGTGTTAACATCTTAAAATATATCATGGTTTATACATAACTCAACTTTTTGACCTGACACATATTCAGTTTCACGGTTGGTCAGTGTCACTTGATTAAAATTTAATAATTGAGTAGCCTTGTGTAGGTTTTAAAATGAACACACTAAGCATACTTTGTTAAGTTCATGAATTTTTTTTTTTTCGCGGTATGAGAAAGTAGCATAGCCTAGCCCTACGCACATACATCAACTTTACCCAAGCGACACCTCTAATGTAATCGTAGATTGGATAAGCAGTGTCAAAGATCTAAGTATCATGGTTCAAAGATAATATAGCAGTGTTGACTAAACGGCTATCGGTACGTTGTAAGTCTTTTAATTCAAGTAGGAACATGTTTACCTTTTTAAACACATTAAACTTGTGTGTGGAGAGACTTGTGTGTGGAGAGACTTGTGTGTGGAGAGACTTGTGTGTGGAGATACTTGTGTGTGGAGAGACTTGTGTGTGGAGAGACTTGTGTGTGGAGATACTTGTGTGTGGAGATACTTGTGTGTGGAGAGACTTGTGTGTGGAGAGACTTGTGTGTGGAGAGACTTGTGTGTGGAGATACTTGTGTGTGGAGATACTTGTGTGTGGAGAGACTTGTGTGTGGAGATACTTGTGTGTGGAGATACTTGTGTGTGGAGATACTTGTGTGTGGAGATACTTGTGTGTGGAGATACTTGTGTGTGGAGATACTTGTGTGTGGAGATACTTGTGTGTGGAGATACTTGTGTGTGGAGATACTTGTGTGTGGAGATACTTGTGTGTGGAGATACTTGTGTGTGGAGATACTTGTGTGTGGAGATACTTGTGTGTGGAGATACTTGTGTGTGGAGATACTTGTGTGTGGAGATACTTGTGTGTGGAGAGACTTGTGTGTGGAGATACTTGTGTGTGGAGATACTTGTGTGTGGAGATACTTGTGTGTGGAGATACTTGTGTGTGGAGATACTTGTGTGTGGAGATACTTGTGTGTGGAGATACTTGTGTGTGGAGATACTTGTGTGTGGAGATACTTGTGTGTGGAGATACTTGTGTGTGGAGATACTTGTGTGTGGAGATACTTGTGTGTGGAGATACTTGTGTGTGGAGATACTTGTGTGTGGAGATACTTGTGTGTGGAGATACTTGTGTGTGGAGAGACTTGTGTGTGGAGATACTTGTGTGTGGAGATACTTGTGTGTGGAGATACTTGTGTGTGGAGAGACTTGTGTGTGGAGATACTTGTGTGTGGAGATACTTGTGTGTGGAGATACTTGTGTGTGGAGATACTTGTGTGTGGAGATACTTGTGTGTGGAGAGACTTGTGTGTGGAGATACTTGTGTGTGGAGAGACTTGTGTGTGGAGATACTTGTGTGTGGAGATACTTGTGTGTGGAGATACTTGTGTGTGGAGAGACTTGTGTGTGGAGATACTTGTGTGTGGAGATACTTGTGTGTGGAGAGACTTGTGTGTGGAGATACTTGTGTGTGGAGATACTTGTGTGTGGAGATACTTGTGTGTGGAGATACTTGTGTGTGGAGAGACTTGTGTGTGGAGATACTTGTGTGTGGAGATACTTGTGTGTGGAGAGACTTGTGTGTGGAGATACTTGTGTGTGGAGATACTTGTGTGTGGAGATACTTGTGTGTGGAGAGACTTGTGTGTGGAGATACTTGTGTGTGGAGATACTTGTGTGTGGAGATACTTGTGTGTGGAGAGACTTGTGTGTGGGGAGACTTGTGTGTGGAGATACTTGTGTGTGGAGAGACTTGTGTGTGGAGAGACTTGTGTGTGGAGATACTTGTGTGTGGAGAGACTTGTGTGTGGAGAGACTTGTGTGTGGAGATACTTGTGTGTGGAGATACTTGTGTGTGGAGATACTTGTGTGTGGAGAGACTTGTGTGTGGAGATACTTGTGTGTGGAGATACTTGTGTGTGGAGAGACTTGTGTGTGGAGATACTTGTGTGTGGAGATACTTGTGTGTGGAGAGACTTGTGTGGGGAGATACTTGTGTGTGGAGAGACTTGTGTGTGGAGAGACTTGTGTGTGGAGATACTTGTGTGTGGAGAGACTTGTGTGTGGAGATACTTGTGTGTGGAGATACTTGTGTGTGGAGAGACTTGTGTGTGGAGATACTTGTGTGTGAAGATACTTGTGTGTGGAGAGACTTGTGTGTGGAGATACTTGTGTGTGGAGATACTTGTGTGTGGAGAGACTTGTGTGTGGAGATACTTGTGTGTGGAGATACTTGTGTGTGGAGATACTTGTGTGTGGAGATACTTGTGTGTGGAGATACTTGTGTGTGGAGATACTTGTGTGTGGAGAGACTTGTGTGTGGAGATACTTGTGTGTGGAGATACTTGTGTGTGGAGATACTTGTGTGTGGAGATACTTGTGTGTGGAGAGACTTGTGTGTGGAGATACTTGTGTGTGGAGATACTTGTGTGTGGAGAGACTTGTGTGTGGAGATACTTGTGTGTGGAGATACTTGTGTGTGGAGATACTTGTGTGTGGAGAGACTTGTGTGTGGAGATACTTGTGTGTGGAGATACTTGTGTGTGGAGATACTTGTGTGTGGAGAGACTTGTGTGTGGAGAGACTTGTGTGTGGAGATACTTGTGTGTGGAGAGACTTGTGTGTGGAGAGACTTGTGTGTGGAGATACTTGTGTGTGGAGAGACTTGTGTGTGGAGAGACTTGTGTGTGGAGATACTTGTGTGTGGAGATACTTGTGTGTGGAGATACTTGTGTGTGGAGAGACTTGTGTGTGGAGATACTTGTGTGTGGAGATACTTGTGTGTGGAGAGACTTGTGTGTGGAGAGACTTGTGTGTGGAGAGACTTGTGTGTGGAGATACTTGTGTGTGGAGAGACTTGTGTGTGGAGATACTTGTGTGTGGAGATACTTGTGTGTGGAGAGACTTGTGTGTGGAGATACTTGTGTGTGGAGAGACTTGTGTGTGGAGAGACTTGTGTGTGGAGATACTTGTGTGTGGAGATACTTGTGTGTGGAGAGACTTGTGTGTGGAGATACTTGTGTGTGGAGATACTTGTGTGTGGAGAGACTTGTGTGTGGAGATACTTGTGTGTGGAGATACTTGTGTGTGGAGATACTTGTGTGTGGAGAGACTTGTGTGTGGAGATACTTGTGTGTGGAGATACTTGTGTGTGGAGATACTTGTGTGTGGAGATACTTGTGTGTGGAGATACTTGTGTGTGGAGATACTTGTGTGTGGAGAGACTTGTGTGTGGAGATACTTGTGTGTGGAGAGACTTGTGTGTGGAGAGACTTGTGTGTGGAGAGACTTGTGTGTGGAGATACTTGTGTGTGGAGAGACTTGTGTGTGGAGATACTTGTGTGTGGAGATACTTGTGTGTGGAGATACTTGTGTGTGGAGAGACTTGTGTGTGGAGATACTTGTGTGTGGAGATACTTGTGTGTGGAGATACTTGTGTGTGGAGATACTTGTGTGTGGAGATACTTGTGTGTGGAGATACTTGTGTGTGGAGATACTTGTGTGTGGAGAGACTTGTGTGTGGAGATACTTGTGTGTGGAGAGACTTGTGTGTGGAGAGACTTGTGTGTGGAGATACTTGTGTGTGGATATACTTGTGTGTGGAGATACTTGTGTGTGGAGATACTTGTGTGTGGAGATACTTGTGTGTGGAGATACTTGTGTGTGGAGATACTTGTGTGTGGAGATACTTGTGTGTGGAGATACTTGTGTGTGGAGAGACTTGTGTGTGGAGATACTTGTGTGTGGAGAGACTTGTGTGTGGAGAGACTTGTGTGTGGAGATACTTGTGTGTGGAGATACTTGTGTGTGGAGATACTTGTGTGTGGAGATACTTGTGTGTGGAGATACTTGTGTGTGGAGAGACTTGTGTGTGGAGATACTTGTGTGTGGAGATACTTGTGTGTGGAGAGACTTGTGTGTGGAGAGACTTGTGTGTGGAGAGACTTGTGTGTGGAGATACTTGTGTGTGGAGAGACTTGTGTGTGGAGATACTTGTGTGTGGAGATACTTGTGTGTGGAGAGACTTGTGTGTGGAGATACTTGTGTGTGGAGAGACTTGTGTGTGGAGAGACTTGTGTGTGGAGATACTTGTGTGTGGAGATACTTGTGTGTGGAGAGACTTGTGTGTGGAGATACTTGTGTGTGGAGATACTTGTGTGTGGAGAGACTTGTGTGTGGAGATACTTGTATGTGGAGATACTTGTGTGTGGAGATACTTGTGTGTGGAGAGACTTGTGTGTGGAGATACTTGTGTGTGGAGATACTTGTGTGTGGAGATACTTGTGTGTGGAGATACTTGTGTGTGGAGATACTTGTGTGTGGAGATACTTGTGTGTGGAGATACTTGTGTGTGGAGATACTTGTGTGTGGAGATATTGTGTGTAATCATTGATTATTGTGAACCATCTCTCTATGTAGTCTATGTAACCTAGAACAGAACAAACTGATACATCATTACTTTTAAAATCCTTTGAATACCACATACACAAAAAAGCCATCCCTAATTTGTTCCACAAAAACACATTGTTACACGATGGCATTATGGTGTGTAGAAAGGGAATTGTTACAAAATGACATTACGATGTGCAGAAAGGTAATTATTATACTATTACATTATGATGTGTAGAAAGGGATTGTTACAAAATGACATTATGATGTGTAGAAAGTGAATTATTACACTATTACATTATGATGTGTAGAAAGGGATTGTTACAGTTACACGATGACGTTATGAAGTGTGGAAAGGGAATTGTTACAAAATGACATTACGATGTGCAGAAAGGTAATTATTATACTATTACATTATGATGTGTAGAAAGGGATTGTTACAAAATGACATTATGATGTGTAGAAAGTGAATTATTACACTATTACATTATGATGTGTAGAAAGGGATTGTTACAGTTACACGATGACGTTATGAAGTGTAGAAAGGGAATCGTTATATGAAATACTTATCAAAATCCAACATAACATCTCTGGAGTTTCTCAGTTCAAATTTTATTTTATTTTTAATCTCTGAATCGTTCGTTGACTCCAAGCACAACGTTTATGTTCTAGATTACATTTAACTTCTGGATTGACTTTGACGACGCATATGGCAGGATATAAAAACCATCAGTGCATTAGTTACTTTCAACTAACCTTACATGACCAATTCGCTCTGCTGTCTCTATATTTATTCATTTTTTTGTTTAAAGGCCGGCATACGTAATAGAAAATGAGACTGTAACTTTGTTTTTGCAACATTTGTTTCCACCGGGTCTATTCTCAAAATACCCGGACCCGGTGTACAAAAAACAACTGCCCCCAATTAAGCCCTAGTAGTCAATATAACTTTGTCAAGTAGACACGAGGTCAAACATTTACTGGGAAATATTCTCTTTTAATAATCCCGGTTAATCGTTATATTTGTAATCACATAGACTGTAATAAAAATTTTTGATAAACGTGTCTTGATAAACGAGTTTTGACAAACGTGTCTTGACAAACGTGTCCTGACAAACGTGTCCTGACAAACGTGTCCTGACAAACGTGTCTTGACAAACGTGTCTTGACAAACGTGTCTTGATAAGCGTGTCTTGATAAGCATGTCTTGATAAACGTGTTTTGACAAACGTGTTTTCACCGTGTCACCAGATCACGAGATCAAAGAAGGGACCTTCCACCTTGAGGTCAAGTACAACGGTCAGGATCTGTTCACCAACTACTGGGAACTCTGCGAGCTGGAGGACGAGCTGCCAGCGGTCAACAAGACATTCACGTGTCCCGTCACGGCGGGAAAGTGGAGCAAGGTCAAGGATAAACACATTCCCGGGTATCTGCCCGCTGTGAGTTATGCTGAATATTGCATCAGTATAGCGGTACATTATTTAATATGACACCAGTACAGCGGTACATTATTTAATATGACATCAGTACAACGGTACATTATTTAATATGACACCAGTACAGCGGTACATTATTTAATATGACATCAGTACAGCGGTACATTATTTAATATGACACCAGTACAGCGGTACATTATTTAATATGACATCAGTACAACGGTACATTATTTAATATGGCATCAGTACAACGGTACATTATTTAATATGACATCAGTACAACGGTACATTATTTAATATGACATCAGTACAACGGTACATTATTTAATATGACATCAGTACAACGGTACATTATTTAATATGACATCAGTACAACGGTACATTATTTAATATGACATCAGTACAGCGGTACATTATTTAATATGGCATCAGTACAGCGGTACATTATTTAATATGACACCAGTACAGCGGTACATTATTTAATATGACATCAGTACAACGGTACATTATTTAATATGGCATCAGTACAACGGTACATTATTTAAAATGACATCAGTACAACGGTACATTATTTAATATGACATCAGTACAACGGTACATTATTTAATATGACATCAGTACAACGGTACATTATTTAATATGACATCAGTACAACGGTACATTATTTAATATGACATCAGTACAACGGTACATTATTTAATATGACATCAGTACAACGGTACATTATTTAATATGACATCAGTACAACGGTACATTATTTAATATGACATCAGTACAACGGTACATTATTTAATATGACAGCAATACAATTTTATTTGATTGATTAATACATCAATAAGAATAAGACACATTGACAATGAGTATTCCTTGATAATGAACTAAAAAAAAAAAAAAAAAAACAACCCACACAAAAAAAAGAAAAGAAAGAAAACAACAAACAGAAGAACGGGTTGGACTAGAGCAGGGGTCTCCAAACTTTTTTCACGGCGGGCCGGATAACAAACAAAAAAAAAAAAAAAAAAAAAAATGTCGAGCGTGGGCCGGATAATGATTACGTACAATAATTTCAAGCCAGAACGAAATTTCAACGAACCGTCGGCGGGCCGGTTGAACTGGCCTCGCGGGTCGGATCCGGCCCGAGGGCCGTAGTTTGGAGACCCCTGGACTAGAGGGAGAGTTCACTCCCCGCAGTAAGATTTGTGGCTATCCCAAAATCACCGAACAAATTTGATAAATAAAATTTTTCCAAATGGCATTTCAGTTAGTAAACTTGACGTAATTGAAATTAATAATAATAACAAGGTGGAGCTAAAAATGTGTCAAGCCAAAATAGAACAACAACAAAAAAAAAGTAACACTATTTTAAAGAGTTAAGAATGCAAAAAAAAAAAAAAATACTGAAACATAATGATGCAAAAAAAATATAATTAATTGTGCAAAAAATAATTCCATAAATCGGCCCATTTTTATTAATTACTTTCTTTTTATTGAATTATTATTCTGTTAAAATGTAATTAGAATGTTTTTTTAAGGAGAGGTAATTAAGGATTCCTAGCGTCTAAATGTTTTGTTTTTTTTGTTCTGCCCAGGGCCGTTACCAGACGAAAGCTTGGGCCGTGGACGAGAGCCGGAAAGTAATTGCTTGCGGTTTTTCAGATTTTAACCTTTGACCCTGGAGTTAATTTAAATGGCTGAGAGGCATTTTGATGTTAAAAAAAAATAAGAAGACATCTTTTAACGGAAGCTTTCTTCAAGTAGCTTGCCCACATGCTTGCTGTCAGTTAACGGTGTTTGGCACAGTTAACAGCGTGTAGTGCATTTTACAGTGTGTGGTACAGTTAACATTTTGTGGAACAGTTAACAGTGTGTGGTACAGTTAACAGACTGTGGTACAGTTAACGTTTCATAGGCGTGACTACACAAACTTGCTATGATATTATTTTTTTGCCCCCTGAGATATATACATGACGCTCTTGTAAAAGATTAAGTTATCATATAATCTAACATGTTTAATTAATAAGACTGTTTTATTGATCCAAACAAATGGAAATGTTTTTTTTTTATTACATTGTACTTATACATTTTAATCAAATAAATAAATACATATTTTGATGAAGGCACATTTTTCAAATATTCCAACTAAAACAATTTTCAAATATTCCAACTAAAACATTTTTCAAATATTCCAACTAAAACATTTTTCAAATATTCCAACTAAAACATTTTTCAAATATTCCAACTAAAACAATTTTCAAATATTTCAACTAAAACATTTTTCAAATATTCCAACTAAAACATTTTTCAAATATTCCAACTAAAACATTTTTCAAATATTCCAACTAAAACATTTTTCAAATATTCCAACTAAAACATTTTTCAAATATTCCAACTAAAACACAATTTAAGCACACGACATCTACATTAAATTGTTTCTCCGGCGTACAACACAAAAAACAGCTCATCGGTGAAATCCCCTTGTCATAATAGGGACTAAATTAGTGATCATTAGATTTTGTGGCCTCTGGGGGAGCACGTTGGTAAATTCGTAAATATTGGGGAACAAGATCGATGGGGAACAATATCGATGGGGAACAATATCGATGGGGAACAAGATCGATGTTTTCAGTGAAAAGTTTATACGTATATATAAGGATACAGCTAATTATTTGTAAAAAAGAATTTATAAAACAATTTTAAAATATGATTTACGTGCAGTGGTTCTTACAGACAGCCTGTTCCGGAATGGGATGACATTCCAAATCTTTGTTCGAACAGCGCCATGGGCGTAAGAATGGGGGTGTGGATTAGGCGGTTCTACTGCAAAGCTTTTATCGTGTAATGGGGTGGGAAAATCTTTGCCCATCCAAGGCGACCTTAAGCCTACCTACGCCACTGAGCAATTCATTTTTTCTTCGCCAAAATTAGGCATAATGGCGACCACGACCTGCTGTAACTCCGCCTCCTTCGCCCAATATCAAATAAATTCATTCCAGCTGTGGCGCCCCCGAGGGTATGAATTGGACCTCAGCTAAGTTGCACCCCTATCTGGCCCAACTAGATATACAAAAGTATAGTTCAATTGTTAAGATTCATTGATGTTAATTTTTTTTTAAAGGTAAAAAGGTGCCACCTTTTCATTTTGATACAGGACGTTGGACTGAATTCGAGGGCGTCGATGGCTTCTGATTGAAAATGGGGAGGGATCGGGGCAGGGGGCTCATAAGCTTAAAATGCAGGGATTGTTCGTTGTGTCTCCATCCCCGGGTTTGATTTCAGAGCTTGCCTTCTCTTACATTAGTTGCCATCCGAGGTTAACGAGTCCCATCCACCAGGGGTGCTGGTGATGTTGTTGCTTATGTTTGAGATAGAACTCCAGTCCTTCCACAACATCAACTGTACTGAGCGTAGCTATATTTGATTGGTTTCACCATTTCACTAATCTTGATAGGTGAATGGCACCATGATACGAAAACGTTTTTTTTGTTTCCGAGCGTAGCATTTAACACATATTTTCTCGTGTATAGGGGGTGGGGGAGTTGCTCCAATTTGCCACCGCCTCCCACCTCCCCCTCCCACCATTTCAAGCTGACTGAAAGAAAAACTGGTGTCAAATAAAAATAAATACAAATAGCCATAGCGTACGTGAACAACGGGAATTAAAGACATCTCTTCAAATCAGGAGGGGATCTTTTTTTTATTTTAACAACACGGTATTGAGAACCCCTGAACCTGGATTTTTGCATTAAACATTGTTCAGATCATCAAACGTATCGCGCATATGTTTGACTAATTTTAATTGCTGAAGTTCACCCTTAGTTCTTGCTTTAGAAATGTTCTCAAAATATCAATATAATAATTTTTTTAAAAAAATATATATAAATTATTTTTACGCCTTATTGTAGTACATATTTTTTTCGAAAGGGGGGGGTGCAGTAGAATTTCTCCGGGATGGGGCACTTCTCCCCCCCCCCCCCCCCACTGGAGTGACGCCTGAAAGAAACATTGTTTACATGTGCACCACGCTCCTCATACACACTTAACATACAGCGATGTGATTTAACATAAACAGTTGACCGTACACGGCGGACAAGCAAATAGAAATCCTTCACTACCTCAGAGCAAGTTTTTGTTTGTTTTTGTTGTTTTTTTTATTTGGGTTTGGGGGGGGGGGGAAGGTATATTTGTACCGTTAAAGAATGAATGAAATTTTAAAAAAACTGATTTGGCAATACTTGTCTTCTTTGTGAGATGAGTTTTTAAAAATGTTTTAAATTATATTACATCACATACAATAATAGCATCACGTGGACCTATATTTAGATTTACTGGATGTGTGCGTGCACCACATGCGCATGATTGTAATATCAGCCTCAAGGACATATTTCTCTGCTGACTTTTGTACAAATTATGTTGATAAAATGGACCTATGTTAGAGCGCATATGGAGGTGTTCAGCGTAAGTTTTTCGTATGATCACATAATATAATACCCGTTGATTACGTTTGGGAAATGTACTAATGTGTCGTCTCCTCATATGATAGCTCTTAACCCCGAAATCGATTACGGATTTAAGAGAAGCTACAAAATCAAACTGATTTCTCGTCTCCAAATATTCTAGCTCTTAACTCCGAAATCGACTACGGATTTAAGAGAAGCTATAAATCCAGAAGGATAATATATGGGGGACTACGCCTCAATAAACAGTGCAACAAAGACATGTTTGGGCTTGAAAATAAAAAGACAAGACGATTAAGCGGACGGCTCGGCTGTGGTGATCCTCTACTTCGCCCCCTTTCTTCTTGTTCTGAACATTGTGCCAAGTTGTCATTGTTGCGCTCTTGAAAAACGTCTGGCCGAAACTTACGCTGAAGAAGGCAGCTGGCCGAAACTTACGCTAAATTGACTTATAGTCTTTCAAGCATAAACACATTTTTTTTTCCATTGTTTATGTAAATCCTGACCCCAAATAAAACCCGTATGTCTTGATTCCCGACTCAAACTGATGAAAATAACGTGCTTATAGTCCCAAGTCCCAAGTCCCAAGCCCCAAGTCTCAAGTACATTGGTAAGTAAAAGCTATATATATATTTATATGTATTGTGGCAATGTGCTGCTTCTTGTACCGGAATTTATGTATCATTTTTTATATGTGGCTGGGTGCCACATAGGAGGCAAAGATAACTCGCGCGATGTTTAACGCCAGGCATGTTCAGATTCAATGAGCTGGTATGCCTGTCTCACGGGGGACCGGTCAACAGCTCATGACGTGGACATCATTTCGACTACATAAGGCAGGTGGAATTTGAACCCGGGGCCTTGTACTTTCTGGGCTGTGATCGAGTAGTCAGCTGTGTTACTGAGTGTGTGCATAGATGGTTTCGTGTGTGAAAACGGCTACTTCGAGTCGGCTGACAGGTGTGAGAGATTCGACTGTTCAACGGCTTGTACCTCAAGAATAAAAGCTATTGTTCTCAGACCTGCATTTCATGATCTGTTTATTTAAACTGTAAGCTACGCCAGCACACGGCTACGCTACCACACGGCTACGCCAGCACACGGCTACGCCAGCACACGGCTACGCCAGCACACGGCTACGCCAGCACACGGCTACGCCAGCACAGGGCTACGCCAGCACAGGGCTACGCCAGCACACGGCTACGCCAGCACACGGCTACGCCACCACACGGCTACGCCACCACACGGCTACGCCACCACACGGCTACGCCACCACACGGCTACGCCACCACAGAACCACAATATTATATGTGGTTAGACAATCAAACTTCGGTGGAATATTAGTTCAATTGCCAGCATAACTTGTTTATAATAATAACTCTACAAGACAATAAAGAATTCATGTATTATTATGTACTTCATTCATTATACTGTGTACATGATAATTAGACTGACTTTGGGAATGCCGATAAATGTAAAATGTGCTTATAATGTCTTAGATGCAACAATGTGCTGTTTGAAGTTTTACCTTGTGTAACTCAGTGTTCTAACACAAACAAAAAATTTAGTTCATTAAAATATAGCTATTTTCAGCATTTTCAAAATTAATTTTTCTTTTATTCCCCGTTGGATTAATTAATGAAATTATTTTTTTGTTTAAATTTAAGAAAACTTATTAGTTTGAAAAAAAAATGCAAGGCAGAAAAAAAAAATCAGGGGAAGTAATTTCGACAGCTGATGCATGAAAATAATTTCACAGTTACCTTGTTTTGTAAACAATCTCTTCTTTGAGGTTCCTCCAATTTGTTCAAGAGTTTGCGATGCCAAAAGTAACTGATATGCTGCCTCCAAGGCAAAGACAAAACTCTTTAGGGCACCCATTTTTTTAAAAATCTGTCGTTCAAAGTCATGTATCCTTTGCAACCAAACGCATTTGGCCCAACACATTATTCATGACCCCACACATTATTCATCGCCCCACACATTATTCATGGCCCCACACATTATTCATGGCCCCCCACATTATTCATAGCCCTACACATTATTTGGCCCCACACATCATTCACTGCCCCACACATTATTTGGCCCGACACATTATTTGGCCCCACACATTATTCATGGCCCCACACATTATTTGGCCTACACATTATTTTGCCCCACACATTATTTGGCCCCACACATTATTCTTGACCCCACACATTATTTAGCCCCACACAGTATTTGGCCCCCACACATTATTGGCCGCACTGTGCAATGATGGCATGTAAAATATTTATTTGAAATTGCATGTGTTATGTTAAAATGGCTGGTCTAAGATTGCTGTGTTTTATCTACTACTGAACAGGGGCACAAACAATCATCCTTATTGTGTTAAACCAGCAAACGGTTCTAATACGTACATTTTTTTCCGCTCCTGAATTTTGATTTTAAATATAAACAAATCTAATATTTTTGTGTGAATTGGAAGTTGGAAACTGTTTCAAACATTTGACATATTTTATAAAAAAATAGATAAAAATTCTAAGGAAAATGGATGATGCCGTTAACAAGTACGGAACTACTTGAATCACTTTGGCAAACAGACAGAATAATATATTTGCACCGAGTGAGACGCAGCCAATTATGATTATAAAACGAATCTCAACCCAAAAGGTCGTTCCAGCCTTTTATATTTCATGATGCTCCGTGGTCACTAACTACTTGCAGTACATGTTTGATATCATATGGGATGTTCATAGAACTGCACCGGAAATCCCCGATCTATATTTACTTAAATTTCCATGAAAAGTATCCTATGTCTTACCTTCACAAAAAAAAAAAAATAATTAAAAATAAATTAAACACTCATTACCCCGCGTTGAAACTAAAAAGAACAAGGAACAACCAACATAAATGTTGTGTTTGAGAATCAGTCTGTCTATTATCTAAATCCCTGGTTCTATTGTCGCATTTCAACTAGTATAAATGAGTAGGCAGATATTAGTGCGTCATTTGATCAAGCAGTTCTTTCCTATCCGCTATGACGCATATCGAACATCTTCAAATTAAATTTGAAACTTTACTAAACCTTGTTTTTCTTTAGTGATCCTTTAAGGCATTCCTTGAACAAACAAACAAAAAAAAAAAAAAAAAAAAAAAAAAATATATTTTTGTAGAAGCACAGTCCTATTATCTGTTCTGACCACTGGACAGCGCTAGTTAAAAAGAAGCTGTCAGTTTATCCCTGAGACTGTCTGTGAGATTGTGTTCCATTCGGACCAGACGAATGCAGACGCCGAAACCCCGCTTTGTTACGCAGAGACTCTGTTCCCTTTGTTCCCTCCGCAGCGTTGTTCAATCAATGACAAATGATTATTTCCGAAATTCCTGGGGGGTTTTTTGGTGTTTTTTTTCCCTCCCCCTACCCCCCCCCCCCCCCCAGGAAATTCTCAAACAAATTTTGGGCTGTTGGTAGATCCCTAGCACAAACACGAATAGCAAATCAAATAGGATTGGGGAAAATCAATGCGCGTGACGTGTTCCTTGGTTAACTAGCGCGCCAACCATTGATGACGTAAGCTTGTTTGGCTGGCCAAATCTGTTGGGTAAAGTAATGGTAGCCATTAATTAAAGTTATCCCGTCTAACGTAATCCCTTACTACATCGACCACAGCATTTAGGTAACTACCGACAGCGTCTGGACTGGGAGATTAGTTAGCGGTAAGAAAATAGGGGCCCAGATTAGGTTGAACATCTTTTTTACAGGACTACTGCGAAAAAAAAAAAAATTCCACAAGATGAAAGTGTGGCTACTAGAAGATGGTGTCGCTACCAGGAGAAAGTGTCGCTGCCAGGAGAATATGTCGCTACAATGAGAAAGTGTCGCTACCAGGAGAAAGGGAATCTTTAAAAGACATCACAATCAAACTAAGAAGACAATTTTTTCAAAACGGCAAGCCAAATTAAATTTAATGTCGATAACTTTAACATTAAGAAGGAGAAGTTTTAAAAATCTGGACACTTGCTTTATGGGTTTTTACCCTTAAGTGTTGTACTTTAAAGTTATAAAAGAAAACGATAACGGAACATATTTTACGCAATGATAAGTACATCTTAGAACAATAATAACAAAAATAATAACAAATAAATAATATTTTAAAAAAATTTAAGCTCCAGGGGGAAAAGAGTTATTTTTGTTGCCTGCAAAGGGGACGTGGGGGGTGGGGAAAAAAAGATGGGGTGGGGTTACGTTGTGAAATCTCACCAATACTATATCACAACCAAACGTTTACAATTTGCCTTCAAACCGCGTCTCTATTTTTAGTAAACCTCCCGCTAATAAGTTTAAATGTCAAACGATTGGACGGGTCGATGGGCGCGAACGGCACTGCGTGAAGTGATGACGACATTGCTCACATTTCTATTTGCATAGACGTCTACTCTCGTTCACACCTGCTAACTGCTCTGCGATAATCACGGCTTCACACTTCTATTTATAGCCCAGTCAAAAAAATAAGTTGTTTATATGCTAAAATAGTACGCGTCTTCTGACAGAGTCAACAGATATTATGCTTAGCGGCGCAAAGAAACGATCTTTGAGAGAAAATTGATGAACTCTTGTGTTTATACTTTTAAAGCTCATGATATGTCTTATAACCATGTGATACAAACAATGAACCACAAAAGACAACAAACATAGAAAACGAACAATATTAAAAAAAAAAAAAAACTATCAACAAATTATAGTCATAACAATTGGGCAGGCTGACATTAAAATAATTTACAGAGTTCATTTAAAAAAAATAAATAAAAATTACAAGAAAGTAAAGGATATTTTAAAATGAACAAAACACTTATATTGTTTTATAGACCAGGAGAGAAAAAAAAAAGGTGTGAGGAAATTCCGTACGAAAGACTCATCAGTTTTGAAACGTATTAAAAATATTGAAGTAAGATTACAAGAAATCAATTCAATAACACAAGAATTGCTTAAAATTTATCATTGCTCCTCACACTCATCTGTCAGGTCCAAGATGTTAAGATGTTGGAAAATGGAAAGAGATTATGCTGGGTTCTAATCTGAAGCGCAATTAAAATTGACGGCTGGAACTACACTGTCACGTTGCCAGCGTTTTTCAAAACTTTAAAATTATTTAGTATTGAAAATAAATCTATACTGTAACACAGAGGTTCTCAATTTGTGGGTCACGACCCCTTTTGGGTGGGGGGGGGGGGGGTCGAACGACCCTGACGCACGGGTTGCCTAAGACCATCAGAAAACACATATTTATGAAGTATCAACGAAAATAATTGTATTTATGTGTTGGGGGCACCACAACATGATGAATTGTATTAAAGGATCGCGGCTTTAGGAATGTTGAGAACCACTGCTATAACAGGAAGTGTAGTGATATAAATAGGTCACGATAAATTTGAAAAAAAAAATAAAGACCATAGTTAATGGACCACTTCCAGTCAACGTAGACACTTGAACATTGACAACATTCTGGCAGAGACCGTAAAAATTACTTGAAAAATATAAAATTCCATTTTAAAAAAATACTTCGTGCGTCGTGTTAGGGGGCTTCGTAACAATTAAAAAAGACGTGAATTAATAAGGCCCTCCTAGACTGCCAAGAAGAGTAACTCTTGGTGCCATCCAGGATGACACCCACAAGATGCTCCCCAACCCCTAAAAATTTTGAGATTTTAAAAAGACTTGAGGATCCCTGTAAGGGGCGTGGGGTTCTTACTTTTTTATATAAACAAAAATAGGCATCTTCACTCATCCTAGGAGATTCCAATTTGACATCACTGAAGCTGATTTCACTAAAATACATAAACATTTTAAAAACATTTTTTTTTAAATAATGTCAGACTGGGGAGACTGGTTGGGATTCTCTGATTTATCTGAACCCAGCGAACATTGCTTTTTCCATCTTCTAAATATTATTTTTTAACAGGCACGACTAAGGGGCCCGCGCTAGACAGGTGCCCGTCCTTTGTCCAGTTTTTTTATATATGCGCACATGTTTGAACCAAGAGGCAAATCATTTACTGCCCTCTTGGACACTACTTCCCAGCTAAGTGCTATTTTTAAATATTTTTTAAATATTGTTTTACATTATTTGATATTTTTAAATGTTTTTCGTTTTTACTGTTTGTACGCTGATGAAGGCTTCCCGCCGACACGTTCGTTGTTTTGTTGCGTTCCTTTTTTCAGGTTTAACCTTACTGTCTTTTACTAATTTCCTATTGTGTTAACCTGAATGCAGTCTGTCCCCTTATTGCCCCACATGTTTGAAACACGAAAGGGGCCCGAACTCTGTCAGCTGCCTGGGGTCCAGAATTTCCAAGTTGCGTGCTAGCTTTAATACTTATTTAAGTAAAAAAAATTTTTACGAGTTTCAAAAGTATCCATCACTCGATACCAAGTTAGGGACTAAAATTGTAAAGCATGTTTAGATCTGAAGGATTCAAGGATCTCAAACAAGCAATGGAGAGGAAAATAAGGTTGAGTTGTTTTGGGGAAACTGTGCAGTGCTAATGGCATGTATTAAACTAAGTAAGCTTTATTTAGACGAGGGACATGCACAGCAAGGTGGACCAAATGGAGATAAGATTGGCAAGAGATACAGTTCTGTAGTCATCGCCCCGAAGCAATGAAACCGTTTTCATTGTAGGCTTCGAGACAGCTTCTGAATTTTTTTTTAAAAATAGTGGTTTTATTAGAAGGGTAATTATGGATTGGATTTTGTTCCGTAAAATTTAATATGAAATTATCTCAAGTAAATGATGAAATGATCAGGATTGGTAAAAAGGTGGAAACTAATTTAAAAAAAAAAAGAAATTCTTTGTTAAGAAGGTAGGTTTCTATTTTGATTTTTGATTTATTTTTTTTTTAATTTGATTTTATTTTTTCCTGACACTAAGCAGATTAACTCAGTTGTTTATGAAATAGTTTTAACTAATAAATCATGCATCCTGTTAAATCTGTTTTACATAATGCTGTGGTACAACTAAAATATTTCTTTAAAAATCAATCTTAAAGACTCTCAGTACGTGATAAAGCGCAAATTGAAAAAAAAAATTAAGAGAACTCATCATACTAATATTACATTAACGTATTCTTTCTCCTGAGAAAATAATATCTCATCCATGACATCAAATGTCATAGAAAACAAGATGGTCGAGAACTCGACTACCTGCTTTATATCCAACATTAGTTCAAAAACTCTTAAGATGCCCCGTGTCTATGTTAAGATGCCCCATGCCTATGTTAAGATGCCCTCGTGTCTATGTTAAGATGTCCTATGTCTGTGTTAAAATGGCCCTTGTCTATGTAAAATAGTCCCGTGTCTATATTAAAATCTCCCGTGTCTATTTTAAAATGGTAGAACGACTGCTTGAATGTTTAAGTGGAAACTCTTTTACCGACAGAATGAGACTTCCACCAGGACTCGTTCAAAGTATGTTTGATAATGTCAAAAATGGAATAATGGAATTATGAAGTTTTATCAGGATGTAAAGAACAACAGACTTGTACGAGTAGGGAAGCAATCCACATGTCTGCTTTACAACAAAGACCTCTCGTAATCCTTCATTTCTGTAAATATTTTAGCATCTCCTTGATAACTGTATCGATTGAATTTGGTTTATTTCACTCGCGGCTTCGGGAATTGTTCCGTGTGATGTTTTTTGTGTTCAAGATATTGTATGCACTAGCGCGATTCCGTTTCCTCGTTTGCTGTTTTACGATCGTACATGTGCGTTGCGATGAACTCCCCGTAGCCGCTCGTCGCTCTACAAGATGGCCCACCTTCCCGTTGGCAGCTTACCATATTACGCACGGGTCCGGTAGCGTTATGGGCAAATCTGACAAAGGCGGGCCCATCTAACATATAGCGGCCCTGTCGTACATCAGGGTTGGTTTGGCCACAAACGTCTCGACCTCCTCACAGGCTGGTTTTATTTAGTGGTCCCAGGGGAAATAAACCATGTCAGAAAGGGGAGTCAACTGACCAAGGCAAAGGGAAAGAAATTGGGGGGGGGGGGGATTAATTGTGGCACACGAAACATTGGATCGGCTTAAAAGTTATCTCTTATACGTTTGATGTAGTGCAACTCGCAGTACAGCAGTACAGCAGTACACAGGTACAGCACGTCAGCAGAGCTGAGAGATGGTCGCGTTCTAGGTGGTCAATGTATAAAATCTGCTTCTAACGTCTCGATGCGTGACTTTTGTTGACTGTCGTGTTTTGGGGGGGGGGTGGGGTGGGGTGGGGGGGGGATCATACAGTAGGTAACCCAATTTAACACAGACCTAGACACATTTTTGAGCTTTGAACAATGTTATGTTGAACCTTTATTTGTTTTTTAAAATGCTACGGTAATGACAGTTGAGAGGCCACACAGGGATTGACAACGCTAAAGACTAACAGTATTATTATATGGGTAGTTCCCTTGACATCGGGATGTCATTTCTTGCAACCATCATTTGTTTAGTTGCTTTCCTGGCCAAACTACAGATCACAGACTACAGAATACAGACTACAGATTACAGACTACCGATTACAGACTACAGATTACACAGATTATAGAACACAGATAACATACTACAGACTATAGATTACAGATTACAGACTATACACTACAGATTACTGATAACAGACTACATACTACCGATTTAAGATTACAGACTACAGATTACAGAGTACAAATTACAGAATACATACTACAGTTGTCTCAGATGAGACACATTGAAATGAGGGCAACAGCGTTTTATTTAGGTATTTTTTGCCCAGTTCTCTTGAAATATGATTCAGCGAGTGCAGTGGCTCCCAACCTAGCTTGCCTAAACCCCAAAGGGGCAAAAATGGTATTACAGGGGCTGGGAGGAAAAGCAATTTAAGAACAGGGCAGCTATTGAGTTTTAAAATTTGATGTACGAAGAGGTTCGCATGCGGTGTGCAGTGACACAATGAAATGATGCTACGCGTGCCGTGAAAAATGTCTACAAGATAAAGAAAATCTCAAAGAAATAGTTTGACCCTTTCATATTAAAGTACTCTACTTGAACGTTTAACTACTTATGATTGGCATACATTGCATTGCCTAAAAATAAAAATTTATAATAAAATCCTACAAATTTACAATAAAATCATACATGTTTATGATAAAATCCTACAAATTTACAATAAAATCATACATGTTTATGATAAAATTCTACAAATTTACAATAAAATCATACATTTTTATGATAAAATCCTACAAATTTACAATAAAATCATATATGTGTATGATAAAATCATAAAAATTAACAAGTTTCATAAATCTTACTATAGGACGAGGACGTAGAAGAAAAAAAACTATTTTTAAAAAAAGTTTTAAAAGAAAAAGACTTTCAATCAAAGACTAGTTAAAACGCATTAAAACTAATAATATTTACAAGTCCTTAACCATATATTACGCAAAGAAAGACTGGGCAGAAGTTATTTTCTATATCGATTATGGATCCCCACACAAAACATACCAGTAACTCAAATATTCGACAATCAAACAGTCTGTGTGTTCAACCAGATACCAACCGACAGTTCAATGGACCAGCTGTCATGTCAGAGTCCGTACTCTCGTGAAATATCCCTGGACCAGTTCCTGCCCCCGTGACACCGCCGCCTCAGTAATGCTGTTATTTGCTCCCGATCCGGCGCACCAAATGTGGACTATTAGAGAGCAATTATGAGACTACGCCTTCGTATCAGACTACGCCATCGGTACGGTGGTATTGCCAGGGGCTGGATATAAATAGAAACAGAGGAAAATTAGTTTTAAGTATAAGTTTTTAAAAAAAAATAAGTAGATTTATTGTACGATGGAAAAATATGCAGACCAATTTTGACATGTCCAGAAATTCTTTTTTTGCAAGTTTGACCCAGTTCTAACAAACTTAACTCTTTGAATAGATACTCGGTGTACATGCCTCCAATACGACAATAATTTCATAATACATTAGAGCTTTACACGAAGAAAATAGATCTCACAAGTCACTAGCGTACTCACCGTGGAGTACAGTCTGGCACTAGCGTACTCACCGCGGAGTACAGCCTGGCACTAGCGTACTCACCGTGGAGTACAGCCTGGCACTAGCGTACTCACCGCGGAGTACAGCCTGGCACTAGCGTACTCACCGTGGAGTACAGCCTGGCACAAGCGTACTCACCACGGAGTCAGCCTGGGTCATCTTCGCTTGGGAAACACAAACACTTTTTTTAAAAAAAATATATTACTGCATAAATTAACACAAAAACATTCGTTATCTAATTATTGGAATTTCAAAACGTTTTGTTGGACTATTAGTAAGCTGTCTTCTGAACTTTTTCTTCTCGTTTTACATTTTGGAGAAGAGCTGCTCGCACATAAAAGTAATTTTTAAACGTTGGTGAATTTCTTTCGCACAAAGTCCCTAGTTAGCTTTCAGTTTGAATTACGTACTGTGCTCACACTTACGACAAATACGGTGCCCAAAAGTAGTGCCAAAAAGTAGCCTCAAAAAGTACTGCCAAAACAACAATTATTTAAACCGACACAAGTCATTAGACGGGAAAGAAGCTTAAGTCGCAGTGATCTAAATTATCATATCACATTTACAAATAGGTTTCTGATTACTGGAGTGGATCTGCTTAGGTTCAAGGAAATGAGTGTAACACACAGGATGGCATTGCCCACAGTCGTGATTTCTTTCAAATGCGAAGATGAATTTTTTTTTAATTCCATGCAAAGAGTTTTTTTTTCTCAGGTTTTCATAAAAGCTGGTCAGAGGTCTCTGCTGACTCTACTAACTCTGCTGACTCTGCTGACTCTATTGACTCTGCTGACTCTACTGACTCTAATAACTCTGCTGACTCTACTAACTCTGCTGACTCTGCTGACTCTATTGACTCTGCTGACTCTACTGACTCTAATAACTCTGCTGACTCTACTGACTCTGCTGACTCTGCTGACTCTATTGACTCTGCTGACTCTACTGACTCTAATAACTCTGCTGACTCTACTAACTCTGCTGACTCTGCTGACTCTATTGACTCTGCTGACTCTACTGACTCTAATAACTCTGCTGACTCTACTGACTCTGCTGACTATGCTGACTCTATTGACTCTGCTGACTCTACTGACTCTAATAACTCTGCTGACTCTACTAACTCTGCTGACTCTGCTGATTCTACTGACTCTGCTGACTCTACTGACTCTGCTGACTCTACTGACTCTAATAACTCTGCTGACTCTACTGACTCTGCTGACTCTACTGAATCTGCTGACTCTACTGACTCTACTGACTCTACTGACCCCTTTCTTAACGGTCATCTTCTTAAGATAGACTTAGACGTCAGGAGAAACAAAGGTCTCCAAAATAACTGCCTGACATACATCACCCTGACATACATCACCTTGACATACATCACCCTGACATACATCACCCTGACATACATCACCCTGACATACATCACCTTGACATACATCACCCTGACATACATCACCCTGACATACATCACCCTGACATACATCACCCTGACATACATCACCCTGATATAAATCTACTGAAGGCGATGTTTGTATAAATGAGTTGTCTGAATGTATTATTAAAAAGAAAAATATTCTTTTAAGAAAAGTAAATATCATGACGCAGCTATAAATAAAAAGGGAAGAAAAAAAAATGGGGGGTAGTCATTGCTCTCGCGGGAGACTCGTTCCGTTTGTTTTTCTTTTTTATATAAATAGGTCGATGATTTATGACGAAAAGAAGCTGTTGTCATACAATGACACAAATGAGTCCTAATGTATGAATTCAGATATTCAAAGAGTAAGATGATTGAAAGGAGACTCCAGAGACTCGAACCCAAGTATCCGACTTCCATCATTTCTCAGTGACCCCAGAATACGAATCCAATATCCGACTTCCATCATTTCTCAGTGACTCCCAGAATATGAATCCAAGTATCTGACTTCCATCATTTCTCAGTGACTCCCAGATATGAATCCAAGTATCCGACTTCCATCATTTCTCAGGGACTCCCAGAATATGAATCCAAGTATCCGACTTCCATCATTTCTCAGGGAGTCCCAGAATACGAATCCAAGTATCTGACTTCCATCATTTCTCAGGGGTTCCTAGAATACGAACCCAAGTATCTGACTTCCATCATTTCTCAGGGGTTCCTAGAATACGAATCCAAATGTCTGATCACATCATTTCTCAGAGACTCCAAGGCTAATTGAATTCCAAGTATCTGACTACCAGCATTTCTCAGAGACTCCAAGGCTATCTGACTTCCAAGTATCTGACTTGACGAATGACTCCGAGATTGAAGCATTCAAACTCAAAGACCCCAGAAGTCCCGATCCCCAGAAAGAAAAGCCCAAGTCCAAGATAAAAATAACGCACAGATTCCGAAAATGTAACGTCAGTATTTGAAAATTGTGATCCCAATACTCGCCCACCCCCCAGGCCTGACTCTCTAACCGATGTGTCTGTGACCAACTATGGGTCCGATTTCACGGCGGTGTCACGTGATAATGGCGGTCTGTTGTAGAGTATGACTTGATTTGAATGGAGTTGACGTTCGGGGATACCCTGATAGTATTGTCATAATGGTTACGGCGTGTGAGAAGACGAGATAAGGATGCAATTTATTAAGTGTTACGGTTGCGGGAGAAGAATCAAGAAGAACACACAACAACTCTTGAGTAATATAAATATACTCATCATTTTTTTTTTATAAATGACTGTTATTTGAAATATATTTTGTTAAATGAAAAGTAAAAGGAAAAATATTTGTTTCTCTTAGCCCTAGGTTGTTTCTCACTCCCCCTCCCCCCATGTCATGCAATATGTAAAAAAAAACAATAAAACATTGGAGCGCAAATGTTGAGGGGGAAAGTTTTTTACGGTTAGGGCATAAAATTTAGGAACGAGTAATGTTGAATATCTTTATAAATCACGGCAAGTTTATAACATGTGGCGTGCCTAGTCTTGACTATGGCGCAGTGGAGATTTTGCCGCCTCATGCACGAGGATCTACTTATAAAAAATGACCCAAGTTGCGAAACTTGGTGTGTACCTTCATCAATGTACGTGCCCTCCCGTCTGTTATTGTGTCTGGATCATCTTCTCTAGCGACAATTCAACCCACATTATTTCCAATATACAACAGAGGAAGTATTTCTAAGTTTGGAAGTTAGTCCTACTCCCCCGCCTCCCCCACCCCACTCGGGCCACACGTGTTTGAAATCACTATTTAAAAAAAAAATAAACGTTATCTTCAGTTTTTCTCTCGTTTCACAAAAAATATACAGCGTGCCCGAACTTAAATAGCTGAAAAATGTATATATATAGTATAAATATAGTATAAATATAGTATACATATAGTATAAATATAGTATAAATATAGTATAAATATAGTATAAATATAGTATAATATAGTATAAATATTGTATAAATATAGTATAAATATAGTATAAATATAGTATAAATATAGTATAAATATAGTATAAATATAGTATAAATATAGTATGCTCTAAGAAAACCATTTCATTTCAGTAATATGGAAGGGTCATTTCTTATTATTCATCCACTTTTCGCCCCGCTGCCCGGCATCGCTGCTAGGCGACCAGGGTGGGTTATCAGAGTTGAAAGGTCACGCAATTCGACCCCTTGCCACTCTGTCGTTAGCCCCCACGACGGGGCTTAATCAGGCTTCCTCACGTAACAAAGCCATTCGTTACCAGGCGGACTGGAAAAGTTTCACCTGCGGATATTGGCCTGACAGTGCGACACTGGCTGGATGGTTGTCTTAATGGCTGTAAGAGTGGTCGGGAAGTAAAAAGGTACAGACTTTGAAAGGGAAAAGGGGGTGTAGAGAAGAGTTGACGTGTAGGGGAAAAATAGAACTCATAGTGAGAGATTGTTGTGACCTGATGTTGTGAGATGATATACATCTGATGTTAGGGTGGGGTATATGAATCTTATGCTTAGAGATGGTATGAATCTGACTCTGTGGGATGGTATGCATTTGATGCTATGATGTGGTATGAATCTGACGCTGTGAGATGGTCTGAATCTGATGCTGTAGGATGGTATGAATCTCATGCTGTAAGATGGTATTAATAAATGCTGTGAGCTGGGCCGTGCGAAGGAGGGCGAAGGGGTCACTCGCCTCGGGCGCCATCTTCATCGGGCGCCAAAATTGTTTTTAGATATGACATTTAAGAGAATCAAACGATGAAACGCCATGTACTTCACAAAGACAGAGGGTGGAATAAATTTATTTTACCTGGTCCGCCCCCGGTCCCAATTTGTTTGTCTGGATATTGGTGGGCGCCACTTTTTAGGCTTTTCCACCGGCGCCGCTTTTCCTCGACAGCGCCCTGTCTGCTAGATGGCATGACTCTGATTATGATTACTCATAAGAAAAAGGATGCAGTAGAATAATATTCTTTCTAATCTTTTAAATGACATAAACACTATGATGTGAAAGAAACACTATGATGAGAAAGAAACACTATGATGTGAAAGAAACACTATGATGTGAAAGAAACACTATGATGTGAAAGAAACACTATGATGTGAAAGAAACACTATGATGTGAAAGGCTATGCGCAATGGTAGCCCCGGTTGTCTATTTGTATATTACAGTTCACTATGACAGCAATTTTAAGTAGCCAAAGACGCGTTTAGCTGTATTCTTTCGCCGAATGTATTCCATGTAGTTCCGGCAGCGGTCGTCAATGTTAATAATTTCGACAAGTGCTCATCGAAAACAGTTTGTTCTCCACACGGATTCTAATCAGAGGATCGTTGCACCGTATCCTAGCAAGTCACCCTCAGCAGCTACGTCTCTCACCTTGCACTTCATATAGCCACCGCAGTGGTGAGACTCACCGCAGTGGTGAGGGTTTCTTCTGTCCTTCCACCATTTGACTGACTTAGGTAATTGATAAGAAATTGCTCTATTACCAGCAAGAATGGTTTGGATGTGTGAACTTGGCTCAATTTTTTTAAATCGATCTGCTTCTGTGTCAAAATACCATGACGTAAACCGTGACCTATAACATACAAGGAGGCTACATATGTTTTAGAGAATCTTTTCCACTGCTTTAAAAAGAAGTTAGCGCTATTTTGAGCCATTAACGTTTTTTTACAGTCAAGTAAATGACTAACATTGTCGGACATTGCTGGACATTGTCCAATATTGCCGGACATTGTTGGACACTGTTAGATATTGCCGGATATTTTTGGACATTGTCCGACATTGCCGGACATTGTTGGACATTTTTGGACATTTCCTGACACTGTTGGACATTGCTGGAAATTGTTGGACATTGCCGGAGCTTGTTGAACATTGCCGGGCATTATTGGACATTGTCGAGCATAAACAAAAAAAAGACAAACTATATTTAGATTTATCGGCCATTTTATGAACGAATCTGAAAGAATAAACACATCAGTGGCGTAGCGAGCTTAACTAGCGCCCCCAATACCTTTTTAGCGTCCCCCACCTTTTCGAAAACCATAGAATATTGTAATAAAATATACCATTTGGCACCCCTTTGTGAGTAGCGCCCGGGGCATGATGCCCCCTTGCCCCCCCCCCCCTTTACTACGCCACTGAAACAGATGCCTCAAGAGAATTTATGAAATGTAATTAGTCTAAAAATAGTATTGTTTGGCAATGCTAAGTTATCTGTTAGACTGTCTTCAATTTAATTACAAAGCCTTATACACAAGATGTATCCCGTAAGGTTGAAATAACACGCTGTAGGACTACGCGCAAGTTTGTAACGGATATTTTAGAGGTGTTCAGGTTCCCGGCAAAAAAGTTGGAAGCAACAATTCCAATGAAAACAAATAAATATTACATTATTTTTTTAAAACTTTATTTTCCTATGTCAGCAAAACGTAAAGGGTTCAGCTCAGTGAAACACTGCACCACGTCCTACGAGCACTACTCCATTTCCCGACCCCCAGCATGACGTCACTGTAGTGGCTAGATGTCCGACAAGTAGCCCTCACTGACCAGCTGCTGACGAGACCAATTTGGCAAATTGTTGTGGTCCGGAGACCGTGAAAAGGGAGCGAATTTTTGCCGGCGCACAGACCAAACAAACATTACTTCCCCCTGACTTCTGGTGGAAATTATGTGGACACTGCCCTGAATTTGTGGGCTTGACTTAATTTGGCGCCCAGTTGGGACTCGGGGTGGGGGTGGGGGATATTCACTGGTGGTGACCTAGTTGATACTTGGGGGAGGGAAGAATTCAATGTTAGTAGTCTTTTTTTTCTCTAAAAAAAGGTAATACTTGCAATCAAGATTGAAATACCACCCTGGGTTAGAATTAAGAGTAACGAAAAATACTGAAATTTCGTCTACTTATTTGCATAACCGAAAATGAACTCAACAAATTTTCAGAGAACATCGCAGCGTTAAAATGAAGTTCAGCCAAATAAAGTAGGTCATTCAAATAAAGTAGGTCATTCAAATAAAGTAGGTCATTCAAATAGAGTTGGTCATTCAAATAAAATAGGTCATTCAAATAAAGTAGGTCATTCAAATAAAGTTGGTCATTCAAATAAAGTAGGTCATTCAAATAAAGTAGGTCATTCAAATAAAGTTGGTCATTCGAATAAAGTTGATAATTCAAATAAAGTTGGTCATTCAAATAAAGTAGGTCATTCAAATAAAGTAGGTCATTCAAATAAAGTAGGTCATTCAAATAAAGTAGGTCATTCAAATAAAGTTGGTCATTCAAATAAAGTAAAGTAGGTCCTTCAAAAAGTTGGTCTTTCACATAAAGTAGTGGATTCAGTTCATTTAGTTTCACATCTGATTTAACATCAAGAGGCCACCGTCTTCGTGACAAGGTGGATTTCAGATATGTCGTCAGCTTTTTTTGCAGATATGTCGCCATTTATGTAAGTCATCAGATATGTCATCCGATATGTCATCAAATGCGTCGTCATATGCGTCGTTAGATACGTCGTCAAAAACGTGTTCAGATATGTCGTCAGATATGTCATCATAACTGTTGTCAAATATGTCGTAAAATAAGTCGTCAGATATGTGTTCAGATTTATCGTTAGATATGGCATCAACTATGTCGTAAAATAAGTCGTCAGATATGTGTTCAGATTTATCGTCAGATATGGCATCAACTATGTCGTAAAATAAGTCGTCAGGTATGTGTTCAGATTTATTGTTAGATATGGTATCAACTATGTCGTAAAATAAGTCGTCAGTGTTCAGATTTATCGTCAGATATGGCATCAACTATGTTGTAAGATATGTCGTCAGATACGTCGTCATGTATGTTGTCAAATAAGTCGTCAGGTATGTGTTCAGGTATGTCGTCAAATAAGTCGTCAGGTATGTGTTCAGATCATGTTCCCCTGAAGCTTGTGATAGTTTCCTTCCATGAGTGATGCTACTTGTGGCGCAGGTCACTCACATTGATTCGCTAAGTTCACCTTTCATGGACCGGAGTGAGATATATTCCTCTTCGCGGATACTTGTGCGTAACCAAGTGTACTAACCATTACGTCATGTTTAAGTATAAATATTGCCTGGAGATTTCATTAACAAAAAAACCCAAAAAAATCATTTCCAAGTTTACAAACTGTTTGAAAGCATGTGACGTCAATCAGTTAACGTTACCTCCACTAAGATCAGTTTCTCGTGTTAAATAAAATTTACGTGTGCAGATTAAAGGATTTTTTAAAAATTTAATCATGAAAAAGTAAGTAAATATTTGTATTATAAATTGATTATAAGTTGATAATTGTAAATGCCGATAAATGATTTACCCTTTTTATTTCAATCGCGTGATCCGTATTTGTATCCCGGAACAACGCCCCTTTTGGAACAACGCCCCTTTTGGAACAACGCCCCCTTTTGGAACAACGCCCCCTTTTGGAAAAACGCCCCTTTTTGGAACAACGCCCCCTTTTGGAACAACGTCCCCTTTTGGAACAAAGCCCCCTTTTGGAACAAAGCCCCCTTTTGGAACAAAGCCCCCTTTTGGAACAAAGCCCCCTTTTAGGACAACGATCTCTTTTGGAACAACGCCCCCTTTTGGAACAACGCCCCCTTTTGGAACAACGCCCTCTTTTGGAACAACGGCCCCTTTTGGAACAACGCACCCTATTGGAACAACGCCCCCTTTTGGAACAACGCCACCTTTTGGAACAGCGCCCCCTTTTGGAACAACGCGCCCTTTTTCTCTCAGTGAAGCCCACACCGTAACAATCACGCGTCGTGTCAGGATCAAACGACTATCATACTATTGTTATAGGACCAATGTTACTCGTGTATATTGTTCGAAGTAAGCACAGTCTCCGAAATTTTGAACCAAGATTGAGTATACTCTTATAACATGTTTGTGTTTGTCCATTTCTTTATTTCACAAGGGCCACTAACAAATCATGCACGTCTTTGCTTGTTTAAGTATCATTCATTAATTAAACTGTTTCATGATTGAAGGGTTAATAGGCAAAGGAAAACAATGTTCTCTTATTACATACATACATTCGTTGAAATTACCATTGCATGCACTCAACTAATTAAAGAAAAAAAATCGTGTTAGGGGTCACGCTCCCATGTCAAACACACTAACGCTTTAAGTGTTAAACATGCTAATCACTCCATCACCACCAGTCCTCCTTCACTCCATCATCACCAGTCCTCCTCCACCGTCTCAAAGAAACTAGACAGACATTAACTCTTTGTCTCCGGATCAACACCCCCCCCCCCCCCCCCCCCCCCCGACGTCAATTTTAAGATGACGCTTTTCTAGAATTTGTCCATGCTTTGAAAAACCAGAGTGTTTCGTTTTCTTCTTCTTAGCTGTTTGTTTTAAATTAATTTTAATTATATCTAGAATGATTTCCCTTTGATAAACATCCGGATAATATCTCTTTGACCATGTTTAAAAAAATAATAATAATTAACAGAGAATGATGTGTTTAAAGCGTTTTTTTTTTTTTTTTATTATCTGTTTTATTTTTGTTTACAAATACGGAAATCTCGACCTGGCCCATCTGGCGATCAATCTTATAAAGGTAGAAGATATTACAGCGATGAACAAGTAAAGGGTACTCATTTTGATGGCGATTCAGATAGTGATTCTATAATTGTGGATGCAGAGGCTGATTCCGATGAACCGAACAATCACAGTAGTGGCAGCAGTGGCAGTAGTGGCAGTAGTGGCAGTAGTGGCAGTAGTGGCAGTAGTGGTAGTAGTGGCAGTAGTGGCAGTAGTGGCAGTAGTGGCAGTAGTGGCAGTAGTGGTAGTAGTGGTAGTAGTGGTAGTAGTGGCAGTAGTGACAGTAGTGGTAGTAGTGGCAGTAGTGGTAGTAGTGGTAGTAGTGGCAGTAGTGGCAGTAGTGGCAGTAGTGGTAGTACCAGTGACAATGACATGGTTAATTCATCAGCTCATTAACAACCAGCACCGCCCAAGCAGAAGAGCTATTACTCCTCCTGCTATAGATAATGGAGATTCTTATGGAAAAGCTGCTGATATTGGCACTAAAACTGGGTGCCATTTTCAGATTTTGACCTATACAAAATTATGGTGTAAATTAGGCGCTTGTGGCTTGCAAGTTAAATGAACTTGACTATTTGTCTGATTTGGAGAGATAGGCCCTGACGCGATTTGTGTGTTTTGTCTCTGGTTCCGATAGGGTCAAAACCCAGGTTAGCGATAAGTTTAGCGTTCGGGTTAGGTTTAGGGATAGAATTAGGGTTCAGGTTAGGTTTAGGGATAGAATTAGGGTTCGGGTTAGGTTTAAGGATATAATTAGGGTTCAGGTTAGGTTTAGGGATAGAATTAGGGTTCAGGTTAGGTTTAGGGATAGAATTAGGGTTCAGGTTAGGTTTAGGGATACATTTAGGACATAAGTTCGCGGGTCGCGGCAAACAAGATGGCGGCCACGGTACCATCTCTCCAAATTTACCGACTATTATTTAAAAAAAAAACTCTACTAGACACACATGTTATTGACAAGCTTGTACTCTCAATAAATATGAGGTATAATGCTTCTTACACAAATAATGTGATGCTTATTCTTTGTGATGCAAATTTGGATAAAAACAACAACACATGTTTGTTACACTTTCACTTTGGATTCACTTTGTCTGTTTGTCTGACTTGGAATGAGCTTTTTGCGGACATTTGGTGAGTGTTTTTATTGTAAATTTTTATTTCCCTGAAATCAAAAGCACATTTTATCTATTAAAAATGTAAACATAACTCTGTTTTGTCTGTAAGGAGCATGCTACCCCCCCCCCTTTTTTTTTTCAATACCATACCAAAGTTAACATTTTCTGGAAACATACTAATGTATTTATTCCATCACCACTAACAGCGCCCGTCAACGACCGACTACACTTGGACAAAAGAAGAATTCGTCATCATTGTTTCTCGACCTTGACATTGCTCTTTTGCAAGATGGCGGTGTCCTCCGGGCGAAGTCGCCCCATTCACTTCACGACCGTGCCCTTAAAGACGTCATCTAAGGGCCGTTTGGTCTACTGCAGACCAAGACGATGCCCGCGAGGGGCAGTGACAATGTATTTGACCGTACGTTTAAACCCCTGTTCCCTGCAGGGCATATCGTGGCATTAAATTACTTGAACCAGCAAATAGAGCGATCTGCTTTATGTATTACTTTGATTACTTGAACCAGCAAATCAGCAAATAGAGCGATCTGCTTTATGTAGGTACATTGATTACTTGAACCAGCAAATAGAGCAATCTGCTTTATGTAGGTACTTTGTTTACTTGAACCAGCCACAGAGCAATCAGCTTTATGTACGTACTTTGATTACTTGAACCAGCCACAGAGCAATCAGCTTTATGTACGTACTTTGATTACTTGAACCAGCAAATAGAGCAATCTGCTTTATGTAGGTACTTTGATTACTTGAACCAGCAAATAGAGCGATCTGTTTTATGTAGGTACCTTGATTACTTGAACAAGCAAATATAGCGATCTGCTTTATGTAGGTACTTTGATTACTTGAACCAGCAAATAGAGCGATCTGCTTTATGTACATACTTTGATTACTTGAACCAGCTAATAGAGCGATCTGCTTTATGTAGGTACCTTGATTACTTGAACCAGCAAATAGAGCAATCTGATTTGTGTATGTACTTTGATTACTTGAATCAGCAAATAGAGCGATCTGCTTTATGTAGGTACTGTGATTACTTGAACCAGCAAATAGAGCGATCTGATTTGTGTAGGTACTTTGATTACTTGAACAAGCAAATAGAGCGATCTGATTTGTGTAGGTACTTTGATTACTTGAACCAGCAAATAGAGCGATCTGCTTTATGTAGGTACTGTGATTACTTGAACCAGCAAATAGAGCGATCTGATATGTGTAGGTACTTTGATTACTTGAATCAGCCACAGAGCAATCTGATTTTTGTTGCTCTGTCGTAAATAATTATCAAGCAGCCTGGAAAATATAAAATAACTTTCATGCCACCCTCGGAAACAAACAATTGCCCGTCCTTTATTTACTGCTGATTGAAAACAATTTATCAAATGTATTACATATTAATGTGATTGTGTTTGTCCGGAGAAATAGCTCATCTTTAGCTCATGTTGATATGTCGGCATACTTTTAACGTTTGTCAAAACTTTTATAACGTGGTCAGCGTATTTAACGTAACGTTATTTTCGTCCCATCATTTTACGCACACACATAATCAGGTGTGTCAATGTGTTGACCCGACGTAATGGTGCGGCGACTCAGTCTGCTCTGTCAGAAGTTAACAGTGCCGTGGCTCAGTCTGCTCTGTCAGAAGTTAACAGTGCCGTGGCTCAGTTTGCTCTGTCAGAAGTTAACAGTGCGGTGACTCAGTCTGCTCTGTCAGAAGTTAGCAGTGCCGAGACCCGGTTTGCTCGTGCAGAAGTTAACAGTGCCGTGGCTCAGTCTGCTCTGTCAGAAGTTAGCAGTGCCGAGACTCAGTTTGCTCTGTCAGAAGTTAACAGTGCCGTGGCTCAGTCTGCTCTGTCAGAAGTTAACAGTGCCGAGACTCAGTTTGCTCTGTCAGAAGTTAACAGTGCGGTGACTCAGTCTGCTCTGTCTGAAGTTAACAGTGCCGTGGCTCAGTGTTCTCTGTCAGAAGTTAACAGTGCCGCGACTGAATCTGCTCTGTCAGAAGTTAACAGTGCCCCGACTCAGACTGCTCTGTTAGAAGTTCATTAATTATCGATTGCGAAAGTTGAGAACGCACCGAACACGTTGTTTTTGTAATTGATGAGAGTATTCGGTGCATTAAAAAAATGGCTTTGCCCGCCCGCGGCTGGCACTTTTTGGTGTGAACTTTGAGAATAAGGACCTTTTGTGGTTAAATGATAAAACTATGACCTATGTTGTTTGAGCATAAGGACCTTTTGTGGTTAAATGATAAAACTATGACCTATGTTGTTTGAGCATAAGGACCTTTTGTGGTTAAATGATAAAACTATGACCTATGTTGTTTGAGCATAAGGACTTTGTGTGGTTAAATTATAAAACTATGACATATATGTTGTTTGAGCCTAAGGACCTTTTGTGGTTAAATGATAAAACTATGACATATGTTTTTTGAGCATAAGGACCATTTGTGGTTAAATGATAAAACTATTACCTATGTTGGTTTTTTTTAGCATAAGGACCTTTTGTGGTTAAATGATAAAACTATGACCTATGTTGTTTGAGCATAAGGACCTTTTGTGGTTAAATGATAAAACTATGACCTATGTTGTTTGAGCATAAGGACTTTGTGTGGTTAAATTATAAAACTATGACATATATGTTGTTTGAGCCTAAGGACCTTTTGTGGTTAAATGATAAAACTATGACATATGTTTTTTGAGCATAAGGACCATTTGTGGTTAAATGATAAAACTATGACCTATGTTGTTTGAGCATAAGGACTTTGTGTTGTTAAATGATAAAACTATGACCTTTGTTGTTTGAGCATATGGACCTATTGTGATTTCATGATAACGATAAACAAATTTTTTTTTTACTTTATTATTTTCAAGTGAACTATTGACATGATGGATATTTACCTTTCTAGTGAAATTAGTTGATTTAAAGATAACGACTGAGTGTTGAAATAAAGCCAAGTTCGCAATGAGATTAGAGAATTACACATTCCGAATTCAATTACTTAATGAGATTACAATGTTTAATTTCTAAAATTGAATCACCCATATGCCTGCACTTGCTCTTGTTGAACTTATACTATCCTTATATAATTTCTCATGAACTTTTCAATCCTGTACAAGCGTCGTTTGAAGCTCACGCATTTCATCATTTAAATTTAGACTGACGACCAAACTATGACATATCTAAAAACTAGCCGACCAAACTATGACATATCTAAAAACTAGCCGACCAAACTATTACATATCTAAAATCTAGCCGACCAAACTATGACATATCTAAAAACTAGCCGACCAAACTATGACATATCTAAAAACTAGCCGACCAAACTATGACATATCTAAAAACTAGCCGACCAAACTATGACATATATAAAAACTAGCCGACCAACTATTACATATCTAAAAACTAGCCGACCAAACTAGTATATATCTAAAAACTAGCCGACCAAACTAGTATATATCTAAAAACTAGCCGAACAATCTATTACATATCTAAAAACTAGCCGACCAATCTATTACAGATCTAAAAACTAGCCGACCAAACTAGAACATATCTGAAAACTAGCCGACCAAACTAGAACATATCTAAAAACTAGCCGACCAAACTAGAACATATCTAAAAACTAGCCGACCAATCTATTACAGATCTAAAAACTAGCCGACCAAACTAGAACATATCTGAAAACTAGCCGACCAAACTAGAACATATCTAAAAACTAGCCGACCAAACTAGAACATATCTAAAAACTAGCCGACCAACTATTACATATCTAAAAACTAGCCGACCAAACTAGTATATATCTAAAAACTAGCCGACCAAACTAGTATATATCTAAAAACTAGCCGAACAATCTATTACATATCTAAAAACTAGCCGACCAATCTATTACAGATCTAAAAACTAGCCGACCAAACTAGAACATATCTGAAAACTAGCCGACCAAACTAGAACATATCTAAAAACTAGCCGACCAAACTAGAACATATCTAAAAACTAGCCGACCAAACTAGAACATATCTAAAAACTAGCCGACCAAACTAGAACATATCTAAAAACTAGCCGACCAAACTATTACATATCTAAAAACTAGCCGACTAAACTATTTCGTATCTAAAGCTAAACTAATTTAAACGGACACCTGATTATATGTATTTTATAACGAGATTACAGGGGGATTACAGGGGGATTACAGGGGGATTACAGGGGGATTACAGGGGGATTACAGGGGGATTACAGGGGGATTCATTCAACACCATAGCAATCTAATATCTTATCTTCAGTTTAGTCGGTCAGAAGGTTGTAATTAACACGAGGATCTCACGGAGATTGTTCTGGAACTCTGTGTTACCTTCAAGCATTTTTTTGTCATTCTCTCTTTGGATGATCTACGCCCCTGAATTCATTCACAGATCTTATCAAACCATTGACCGGAAGCTGGCCGGATAATTATTTGAGACTTTTGTCTCACGGAATCCGGGAACCTGGAATAACTTGCAGGAATATATATTTTTTTTTACTTCTTCTCTTCCACCCCCTTCCCCCACCCTTCACAAGGACCTTTACATCTTAACCGAGGCTAATCACCACTACATCCGACGTCTCTGGGCATGCGTCGCAAATGATGTCACGCCCGACTTGTGTCTCGATGAGACGATGATCACGGCTTAGTGAGATAAAAACGGGCGAGGTCCCCGTAAGACATCAGGCGCTCAATGGAGGGCAGTTCATCGTGCTCCCCGGGGTGGCTAAACAGCGTGAAAAATTGGCCCGAGGGAGGGGAAGAGGGGGAGAGAGGGAGGAAGGAGGTGGTCGCCTTGGGTTAATTTGGCGTAATGTTCCCGTGATGTCGTGTGTTCTGTGGGGGGGGGGGGGGGGGGTTCAGAGATGACGCTAAGCTCACGGCTTACAGTCAGATTAACAAATGTAACTAATACGTATCCAGAGGCGTAAATGATTGTGGTGTGAGTGTATGTGTGGGTGTGAGGTAGGGTTGGAGGGAGGGGAGGGGGAATAGAATTAGTAGGCGTGTGTGTGTGAGAGAAAGAGAGAGGGGGAATAGAATTGGTCGTTGTTTGTATGTGTATGGTTGAGGTGAATAGAATCAGCGTGTGTGTGTGTGAAGGAGTAAGATCAAATAGTTTGGTGTGCGAGGGAGCGGAATAGAATCGTTAGATGTGCGAGGAGGGGTTGATTCAACTGGTGTGTTACTTTGTGAGGGAAGAAGATATAATCAGCAAGTCTGAGCAAGTACTGTTGTTGTTGTTTTTTTTTTAAAAATGTAATAAGAAACTGAAATGTGTAAACAAAAATTAATTTTAAATATCGATTGTAAGAAAAATGTTTGAAAATGTAAACAATAATTGTTTCCTAGTTAACTATCGCATTACTTTATCTGAAGCTACATGATTCCATAATTTTAAATTGCTAAATGCATCAATGTGTTTTTCTTTTTTTTAAGCAGCAGCCTGGCACCTCCATTTTGAAATATAGATATCGAAACAACACAACGATATAAGGTGAAATAAAAAAAATGCAATTATTATTTTAAAAAAAAAACTGTAGACGTCAGTGCAGTATAAATTTCTACCAAATAATTTACTTCACGCTAAATAAGACCAAGTGCATTATCCTGTGAGCCCTCTGGTACACGACGTCTTGAATCGCTATTCCTATATTTCAATGAAGTCTCTAGGTCTTAAATTAAATTGGTTTAAAGTAAATAACCGGGCGCCCTGTATTCACCCTCTACACGTCATGCTCCCGACACACATGTTTAAGAGTTACCCTACTTTCCAATCTCATGATTACGTGCGCTGATCGTTTTTGTCACTTTACGCATGCCCACTAGGCAGGACTAGTTCTTTACTGAAAAACCTACTCAAATCTATTAGCTAACTGCCATATTAAAGAGTGTTTTTTTTCTTCTTTTTAAAAAAAATTAGTTCTCTGTAATAAATGAAAAGTATTCCAAAAATATTCTAATCTATGCTCAGTAAGCATCTCACTGGTAACGTTTTAAGATTAAGAGTTGTCAATGTAAATATAATTCGTTTTAATGCTAAAACGATTGTTGACACACTTTCAGAATAGGTGTCTCGTAGTCCCACGGAGGTTTAGCAGTGGAGTAGACAGGGTCAGGGCCGGCCCTAACAATTGCGGGGCCCTATGCTAAATGGTTTGCGCGGGGCCCAGTCTGGGTAGGGATAAGGATAATAAGTGAAAATTAAGATTTTGTATTAGAAAATAAATTAGCGCGGGACCCATGAAAGTGCGGGGCCCATTGCGGCCGCATAGGTTGCAATGGCCTAAGGCCGGCCCTGGATAGGGTTAGTGCCGCTAGGGGGCGGGTTAATCTTTCTTTTTTTCTGCACCCCTTCCACGAAAAACCTCTCTCTCTCACCCCCTTCCTACGCCTACTGAGGTTTAGGTTAAGCTAGACTCCTCTTTTCGGTCGGGGTCACTCTGTGTTCGGGGGCACTCTGTGTTCGGGGGCATAGAAGTCACACGGCTGAAGATATCAAAAGGACAGTATACCCAGAGGGCTTCTAAGCGGCCTCGAACTCATGTGATATAATGTGTCCTGAAGTTACCATGGGCAAGAGATGTTATAATAAAAAAGGAATTTGACAAGAATTGCTAAGCTGGATACCAAAAATATAAATAAATAATGAAAAAAAAAATAAAATAATAAAAACGTTATAAGATTACTCTCTCATTGGGCCGTATTCTTAAAAAAATATAATAAGATAATCAATGAAATCAATGTGATTAAATGCAGAAATATCTTATCATTACAGAAATATACCTATTGTTTTATACTACCGATCATTGTCATGTCGCATTTCTACACACTTTTCGAAAGATGCCAGTGAACCAGAAATAAGTTTATTTTTCTATTGAATCTTTTCTTTCAGTCATAATTATGTTCTCGTCATAAAACCTTCTCTACTGATAAAAACCCATTGTCGGAGCCACTCTTCTATGGCAGCCATTAATTTAGGACCAATCCTCACTGACACGTTACTTAAGTATTCGGCCTGCCTCCTGTTATTGGATTGTGGATGATGAAAATTGCCGACCCGAAACGTTCTGGTTTAAGATTTATTATTGGTTTTTTCCTTTCCTTTCTCTCAGCCCGACCCCAATGGATTTGTCAATGCCAGACATAGTCTGTACTGTTGGACGCGATGCTATTAAAGTTCTAATTTTATTGAATATTCCTCGAGATGGGTTCTCCGTTGAGTTTTATTCCATTCATTTACGGCTGTTTAGGGCGTCTTTTTGAATTTAAGCTTGGAGAACTTTGGGGCTCGTAATGAGGTGTCAAACTGAATTTAAAAAAAAAAAAAAAAAAAAAAGTGGGGTTCACATTCTCTGCGTAATAATAGCATTTCATAATTGGATTTCAAATATGGAAATCTTTAGAACACGATATGGGAACTCTTGAAAATAACAGACGAAACAAATTTGTCTTCAGTGGGGTAGCTACAGTTTGGGACGCCCGGGGCGCTTCTCGATTTTCCTCCCACAATGCAAAGAGAATACATAGAGCACATAAGCCAGGAAATGGACTGAAGAAATACCCCCGCCCCCCCTTCCCACCAGTAGTATGCCAGCCGGTGTGGAGCACCCTCTCCACACACGTGGAGCACCCTCTCCACACACGTGGAGCACCCTCTCCACACACGTGGAGCACCCTCTCCACACACGTGGAGCACCCTCTCCACACACTCTTATGCTGCCAGTTGTTATTTTGTCTATATGTTTGTTTTCTTTTTTCTATCATTTACTAAATATTTCCTGTTCATACAGTTTAAACACATTCTCTCCAATGTTAGCCCTTAAGAATATGGTAGGTAATTGTGATCCCTTCAAAACGTGTTTTTCAGGATGTGCAAGCGTCACGACAAATCTGTATTGTGTTTCAGAGTGTACAGACAAAACTGGGTCATGCTTCAGAGTGTACAGACAAAACTGGGTCATGCTTCAGAGTGTACAGACAAAACTGGGTCATGCTTCAGAGTGTACAGACAAAACTGGGTCATGCTTCAGAGTGTACAGACAAAACTGGGTCATGCTTCAGAGTGTACAGACAAAACTGGGTCATGCTTTATATTGTTCATGCAAAACTGTGTCATGTTTCAGAGTGTACTGACAACATTGTGTCATGTTTAATAGTGTCTCTATCACTCTCACCCGGACAAAGTAACTAAAATTGTTCAGGAATCGGTTGTGTTTGGATCTAGTATTTTAAGCTATTTTGGAATCGGTTGAGTTCAAATCTACTGTTTTAAGCTGTTCAAGCTGTACGACGGGAGAAACAGGGCAAACAACTACACACATTTGTATATCTATTACAAATATGAAAAAACAATTATGTGGAACACCGACGAGTTTTTCTAAGGGGGAGGGGAAGCGTTAGTGGATCAAACTGAATTTTAAAAAAAGGAAAAATTTTTGTACGTTTTTAAGAAATATTGTTGAAACTTATATAAACTGTACATGGTTACTTAACGTCTTTTCATCGCTGACTCCAAACATCTGAAAAATGTTTACGAATTAACGTAACGGCATATGCTTCGTTGCTTTTGGTGGTCGACATAAATACGGTACTTTTTTTTCTTCTGGTCCCATATTTTTATTTGGTTTATATTTACTTATTATTTTTTTTATTTTTTAATTTATTAATATCACTCAAGGGTGGCCGAGTGGACTAAACTGAGCCAATCTCAAGTTCATGGTCTGGCGGTCAATCCCCACCAAATCCCAGTCAAGCAAAAGCATCACCATCACCCCGGGGTGGATGGGACTGGTCAACATTGTAGGCCAACCACCAAGAGAATGAAATTCTGAATTGAAACCCGGAGACGGTTATCCGTATGCGGATAGCATTGAAACATTCCGACAACTTCTGCGACGCCACTGGTGCCAAGCTGTATCCTCCACATGATGTTTCCCTTGGGTAATCCAGCGGCGCGGAGAGAGGCGATTAGCTGTAGGGAACGCTGCTTAAAATCCTAGAAGCATTATCCCAGGCCTTGTGGATTTCGTCCAGCGAAGTCCACACCATCGTCACATTGTGGCGGATGCCAGCAAAAATATAAAATAATACAAATTAAAAAAAACAACAACAACACTGGATGCTGCTCACTGAAACGATCCATCAATAAATAACGCACTCTTCTTTACTATTGTAAGCGTTGCTATGGAGATCTCGAACTATTTTGTTACAGATTTTTAAAATCATAAATGAACACTGTGTCACAGAACGGTTGTTACGGAGGAGGGCTCCGGTCCTGACTTATCGCATACGGTGTTGATTTAGTAGTGGTCAGTACAGGACCGCTCCTCTCTGTGATTTATAGTGTGGGTATCTAGGCGTTGGGACAGACAAAAGCACAACGTAGCCGAACGTAAAGTGAACAACTCCAACTCCAGGTCTCCAGATGATAAAGAGAATGTATTTATTACTAAAATGTCAAAAGTTCTTCTGTAGTCTTCACTGATTGTCAGCTATCTATATGAAACTATAAAGCTATGACTGTTCAATGTGTCGACTCAGCTATTCCTATGTTCCACTAGTCAACTATCGTCTCCTGATCTCACTTGCAACTATTCCCTATCAATTGCTATCTTAGCTATTTTCTCTCTATTTCCAACTCTCTACTCAACTCTACCAACTTCAACTAACCTCCCATGTCCGGAAGAGTTCTGTCTTATATACAGTTTCCTACCTCCCTAGGTGGTCCATGAGGAATGCTCTCAATTAACAAATTCTTGCCCCCTAAATTCTGGTCAATTAGAATTCCCCGACATAAACACCAAAATTACCATGCAAAGTCATGGAAAGAACCCATCCCCTCTATCTAAAAACGCGACAATCTATTAACCTTAACCTCGACCCTTTAACAATGCTCCCCTAAAACTAACATCAGTTTGCATCCCTCCTATAACTTACCCCGCCCCAGTCATTTGTGACATACTGCTTTGTTAAAATCACCATTTTAACAACAACAAAAAAAAACATCAAATAACTAAACGTGAAATAAATTAAAATTGAGAAAATTAAAATAGTCACGATATCATGTAAATATTAGACAACCCCAGTTGAATACCCCGTCGCGAGATAATCAATCATATATCATTACATGTTTTACTAGATCATAAATGTGAAACAAAGAGCTTAAACCACACCTTGTAAGCCTAAAATGTATTAGCGCTCTCTTTATCCTAGCATTGGTAGAGATTCTTGTAAACACCTGAATGATTTAACATGGGGGATACAAAAAATAAATCATTCTTCTATCCGATCCAATCAATTGCTTGTTCGCAGCGTAATTAAAAGTAAATGCTCTAGCGATGAGATGACAGTGGGGTGGCAATGGGATGGCAGTGGGGTGGCAATGGGATGGCAGTGGGGTGGCAATGGGATGGCAGTGATGAGGCAGTGGGGTAGCAACGGGACTGGAACAACCCAATTTATCTCTGTCCAAAACGTTTATAAAACATCAAATCTTTTATATAAATTTATGAGTTATTAAATTTGGGGAGTAATCCCAGTATGGAAAAGGAGTTCACGCCCCCAACCCCCCCTGCCCCACCTCTTTTACCATGAAATCTCTGTTATTCAACTCTTCTTGTGTTACTACACACAACTGACGGAAGCTTCAGTGTTGAATTCTTGCTGGTCAATCTGATGTTAACCAAGGAGCAACCAGTCCTAAGCAGCAAGTCTGAGAGCTCTCCCCCCCCCCCCCCATTCAATAATGGCATGACTGATCTAACTTAAGGACCCCGTGGCCTCATGTATGACTATGATTTAACTAAAATTAAAATAAAATAAAGCCCCCCCCCCCCCCCCCCCAATAAAAAATAAATCAGTCCTAGTAAAGAACTCTGATCTAAAATGAAGAGCCCCTAGTCCCAATGATGACTCTCATCTAATCACAAAGGCCTTAAGTCCAAATGCATGACTGATCTAGCCTAAGCCCCCGACCCCAACCAGTCATAATGTATATATAATGAATCAAAAGGGCCCCAATTCTAATGTATATATAATGAAACAAAAGGGCCCTAGTCATAATGTATATATAATGATACAAAAGGGCTCTAGTTCTAATGTATAGATAATGAAACAAAAGAGCCCTAGTCATAATGTATATATAATGAAACAAAAGGGCCCCAGTTCTAATGTATATATAATGAAACAAAAGGGCCCTAGTTCTAATGTATATATAATGAAACAAAAGGGCCCTAGTTCTAATGTATATATAATGAAACAAAAGGGTCCCAGTTCTAATGTATATATAATGAAACATAAGGGCCCCAGTTCTAATGTATCCCTCTGATGCAATATTTCCTTAATCCGCGTGACATCGAGCTAGAAGGCAACTCATTCTGTAAACAATCATCCATGGATATCATTTCATGCATGATAATATGATTGATTTGTTTTGAATCCACACAAATATATTCAAATAATTCTTTTCACTCATGCCACCATATAACTCCACTACATCCACCGGTCCGGCGCCCTTCCACTCACCATTAAAACTTGTGCGACTCCATTTCGGTAAGTGTTTCTGTCCCTCGGTTGTGCTCATTAGGCTGAGTAGCAACATGTCCCGTGGACTCACACTGCGCGCGCTCCTCTGTCTCTCAGGAGATGACAGCCCAGATCCGGGCATTTTTCTGAAAGGTGTCACACAATTGAGTGATGACACTTGTGTGGTGAAGTGCAGTGGTTCTCAAACACTGTTACTGCCAAGAGTAGTTTAGTTACCGCATTTCTAATCCCGAAGCGAGAATGAATTTTAAAAAATATATATATATTTTCTTTAAGGACAGATGGCAGTAACAATTCAGAGAGTATTTTATAGAAATTTGTGTATAAATTCTATCTAATTTAAAAAAAAAATATTGACAAAATTACTTTTAAGGTAAAGTATGAAATAACAATTCCAAGAATAAATATGTTTTTAATTGGGTTTCCTCCCTTCTGTGTTCAGGAGTGTGTCTCCTCCACAACTGAAATATAACGTCACCAACATCCTATAATCTATGAACGATATTATAATTGAATCCCCCCACCCACAACCTTCGAAACTACGACAATAACTACCACTGACAAACTAGGACTGACACATGTGACACTACGACGATAACTGCCACTGACAAACTAGGACTGACACATGTGACACTCCGACGATAACTGCCACTGACAAACTAGGACTGACACATGTGACACTCCGACGATAACTGCCACTGACAAACTAGGACTGACACATGTGACACTCCGACGATAACTGCCACTGACAAACTAGGACTGACACATGTGACACTCCGACGATAACTGCCACTGACAAACTAGGACTGACACATGTGACACTACGACGATAACTGCCACTGACAAACTAGGACTGACACATGTGACACTACGACGATAACTGCCACTGACAAACTAGGACTGACACATGTGACACTACGTCGATATCTGTTGAACTCCCAATTGAACTCCCACGCCCTGAAGATCTCACAACATTTTCAACAACTCACTTATTTATTGACATGTCATAACCTGACCAATGGCACCTGACCCGTCACTAATTATTGACAAACTCATGATCACTAACAGTTCCATCATGCGCGATCCGACAATTCTCAAAAAAAAACCAGTTCGTAACACTCTCCTAAATTTGAAAACAAAATAATTATGAACCTAATTTTAAGCAAAATAAAACTGTAAGGGTCCGTTGCATGAGATTGAGAAGCGTTGATCCACATTAGACTTGAGAGTTTTCAGTGCTGAGTAGTTTGATAAATCTTGCTTTACATAGGATAGAAAAGAACAATAATTTCTCTTGGGTCGGTCATTTAAGGGCGAAAATGTATTAATATGACTACCGGGCAATGAGTTTGGTTAAATTCATTAAATGGCTGAAATATTTAAACAAAACATCCGGGGATTCCGCTTGGCCAACGTCTTAACAACGGTTCGGTAGGTCTACGTTAATGTGAGTCAGCTCAGTGGGTCTTAACCTAGACGAAAACTTGTGTACAACTTTATTTTACGCCCCCAACAAATAATAATACTAATTATAAAAAAACTTGTTGCCGCTGTATATGTTTATATATGCTGAAATACATTATTAACAGCCCTGCTTTACGAAATCTAAATATTTTGTAAGGCCTTCTGACGTTTTCCGGTCTTAGAAATGACAAGCCCAATACATTTGTTGTGTGTTTCTTTCCTGAATGCTATGGTTATGTCATCACCGCATGGCTCGCTCTGTCATCACCGCATGGCTCGCTATGTCATCACCGCGTGGCTCGCTTTGACATCACCACGTAGCTCGCTATGTCATCATCCCATGGCTCGCCATGTCATCACGTCATAGCTTGCTATGTCATCACCGCATAGCTCTCTATGTCATCACCGCATTGCTGGCTATGTCATCTCCACATGGCTCGCCATCTCATCACCACATGGCTCGCTATGTCATCACTGCATGGCTCGCTGTGTCACAACATAGTGCGCTATGTCATCACCTCAAGGCTCGCTATGTGATCACCACATAGGTCGTTATGTCATCACCACATAGCGCGCTATGTCATCACCGCATGTCTCGCTATGTGATCGCCACGCAGCGCGCAACGGAATGAGAACTAATCTCCCCTAATGAGATAAATACTAATTCATGTTTACTGTCACAGAATGGATGTTACAGAGGAGGGCGTCGGTCCTGACTTGTCACAAACTATTATGACGTAGTAGTGGTCAGTACATGACCGCCCCTCTGTGTGATTTATAGTTGTGGTATCTAGGCACTGAGAGAATGACAAGCACAACGTTGAGACAGACAAAAAGCAACAGCAACGTTGAGACAGACAAAAAGCAACAGCAACGTTGAGACAGAGAAAAGTGCAGGTCAGAGACAGACAAAAACACGAAGTTGAGGCAGACAGAAGCACAACGTCACGTAAGTGATCCAAATAACGACTCCAGGTGTCCAGATGATAAAGCAGTTTACATTTTTTTACTAATATAAAAAGACCCAAGTCTCGCCTAGTTGATCCAATGTCAAGACATTATCAAGACGACTGGAAAAGGACCAGGATGCAATAGATGACCATTAGTGTGTGTGTTTGTGTGTGTTTCACCGTGCTCTTTATGCGTTCAACTTCACAGGGGTTGTCAGCATATCCATTGAGTCAATGTCATACCGTCTTCTGGACTCCATCTCCGGTTTTGATTTCAGAGCTTGTCTTCTCTGATTTTGCAGCATTTACTGACCAACAAACTGAAAACTTTCATGCGTACATTAACAACACAATGTTAAATCTGCGGGATATCTTTCAAAATATCGATCGGTTGCTATACCAAAAGTTCGGACAAAAGCCTTATTAGGACTGGAAACAGTATCTCATTCTAACTAAATTACTTTAGTCTTTATTTTTTTTGTTTACCTTTTCATTAACACACTGTACTCGTTGAGTTCCAGGAGGTCCTGAGATTGGACGCCAAGACGCTGCATGAGCTTATATTTCGAAATGCATTTTGTTAAAGTCGTGTCTCGACGCAGTGGCGGCACTAGAGGTGGGTGCGGGGTGTGTGGACCGCACCGTGTGAAACCCTTACACAATGGATGAAATTAAATGGAGAATGCAAATTCGACTTTTCGCTCGATTTTGTTTCATAACAGAATCCAGTTAAACGCCAGAGCGTGGTACTACTCAAACAAGGAGCCACCATACTGGGGGGGGGGGGGGGGAGCCCCAAGAACAGGGTGAAACCATATTAGGGTGCAGTGGCGTAGCTAGAGTGTTTGGCGCCCGGGGACAAGATTCATTTTAAAGCGCCCTCTTTTCCTTTTTTCAACTCTCAAACCCATTATTTTCATCAATAAAATAATACCAAAGCACATTTTGGCGCCCTAACTAGCTGGCGCCCGGGTACATCTGTACCCCCTGCCCCCCTACGCTACGCTTCTGTTAGGGTGTCACCAGACAGACAGGGTGCCATCAGAGTATTTTGCTAATAGAACAGGGTGCCACCAGAGAAAGGGAGCCGCAAGAACAGGGTGCACCACATCATCGTGTCACCACATCATCGTGTCACCACATCATCGTGTCACCACATCATCGTGTCACCACATCATCGTGTCACCAGAGCAGAGTGTCACCAGAAGGAAATTGTACCTGTCGCCGCCGCCATTTCGCACTCGTCCGTTTCGCAGCCATGGCATTTCTTCGGTGCCGGGAAATTTGCCTGCTGGCCTTTGCTTGGACTGAGAGATATAAATTTGTTTAAATAAATAAAAAAATATAATTAAATTTACAAGGGATTAAAACAATATTGACTATAATATGATATAATATATGATATATAATGACTTGAATATATTTCGTTTAAATTGGTTTATGCAAATCTAAAAATCAAAACTTGAGAGGGCTAATGAAATCGGTACGCCTCAGTGGAATCGGAAGTTTGGTGACGTCATGATCTCCTGCTTACATCGATGGCTGTGTAAGCTGTAGTTATGGTGTACCGGTTGCGAGTAGGCCGACACCCGTGAGAATAGCAAAGTGTGAAATGTGGATTAAGAAGATAATCGGTCCGGAGATCTGTGCTCAAGTTATTCATTTTAAAAAAATACTTCCATAATTGAAAATTAGTGTTAAATCTCTTCTATGTGCCCTTTTTCATTGGGCATTAGCAGAATTCTTTTTTTTTTTCTAATTAATTTTTTTCTTTTTTTGGTTTGTGTGAGTAGACAATATTTGAACAAAAATTTCAACTGATTTGTCACTCGTCTTCTTTGTCAACAATAAATTTAAAAAAAAATAAATACATACATTTTAAGAAAATAAAAAGTTGACTACGCAAAATCGATTCCTAGGCTCAACAAAATCGAAGACATAGCAGAAACCCGAGACAGCGCAATACTATAAAATATCGAAGTGGCTATTCGCACCCGGTTTAAAGTATTATGTTTGGGTTTGTAAGACAGAATGAGGTATCAAATGAAAGAAAATTGAATGGACTATACGTTTGTAAACTTAGTACTTCGGTTTAACTAAACTAAACTACCACAAATGACAACCGAATAGCATTTAGCAGAGCCGCCATTCGCACCCGGGTCCGATTAGACTCAATGCTATTCGGATTTCATTCCTTGTAGTTTATTTTAAATACATTTTTTTTCAATCCCAACCTCTCACTTCTGGTACCCGGGTGCGAACAGTCGCAAGCCATAAAATATTCTATCCGATGATTTCTCCGAGTTTGATAGAGTCACTACTTATCTTATTTTTTTTCCCTCAAAATAATTTGTTATTTCTCTCTCTTTAAAAAACAAAAACAACAGCAGAAAATGAGACTTAATTGCTGATAGACAGATGAAAAAATGTTTTCAGTCCAGGATGCTGTTTACCGTAGTAGTGGTTTGTCAGCCGTGTCAGTGAAATTGGCGCCATGACATTCGTCGCACCGAAGTACTGCCATCTCGCTGACAACTTGTGTCATCAAGCTAAGTCGCCGCGTGTTCGGTCTCGTCCAACAACATGTATAGGATGTTCATGTCCATATCAGAAAAAATGTTATATTGCCGCTTATTTCGTATTCTGAGACACCACAATTAGTGTAAAATGTTAAATAGCCGGCTACTGGGGTCGTCTATTAAATACGTTAACAATTTTTACGCAAATTTTTGACCCCCCCCCCCTCAACCCTTGCTAACAACTGTCAAACTTTCAATCCCCCCTTTAACCCCCTCTTTTTACCCTTGCCCCAAATGAATTATAAAATAAATACATTTATAAATACATTTTACTTTGTGCTGATCTATTTTAATGACACAAAATTGTAGGAAAAACATTTTATTACATCTTTAGCTTGTTGGTCAACTACAGGGGGGCTCATCCCCCATTCTGAATTTTAAGATTTTATTTAAATTGCTATTTACTGTGGCGCCAGTCCTGAAATGACGCCCTTAATGGGCAAAGTCTATAGTAGCTGATTTATCATTTTCATTTTGTGGAACTGATAAAGCAGACAAGTTAACATCATCCTTATCTAACCATTCAGCACTTTAAATAGACGCATTTTCGTTGTGGGAAATAATTGCCATAAGCTCTCTCTGTCTCCTGGCAGCTACTCGCCTTGGTCGAATCCTTCTTTGTTGAGGAGCAAGTGCTTATTTGTTATGCTCAAGATGGCATTGTTGGTGCTGTTGAACATGCTTTTTCAACATGACTTGTGATACAAAATAGATGCTACAGATTTTTTGCAAATCTTTTCAAGCAGCGATGTTATTGTTATTCACTTTACATTTCCCTATTTCTCAAACTATCAATATCATTTATCTTGTCGGCACACGACACTTGAACCTTGTTCCTTGTTCCATACCTGCAACATGATCGCAAACATATCGCCCTAGTTATTAGCGACAAACAGAATCTACAGGTGAAGAGATGCCAACTTTTGACTTCTCTTGCACTAACTAAGTGTGCTAACATTCCTACAAGTCATCTGCAGTGCACAGACAGAAACACATTAAATAAATCGTATATTATTTAAATCCTAACAAAACTATGTCACTAAGTATACTCATTAAGTTTGTTAAAATAATGTAATATCCAGCCAATTTTTAAGATTGAAATTTTACTATAGAAAACATGATTGTTGAGGTCAACTAATCTACCCCACCTCCCTATTGTCAACAACTTTCAAGTATTCCCAACCCCTCCCCCTATGTTGTTGACATAATTAATGGACGCCCCCATTTCGTATTCTGAGACACCATAAATAGTGTGAAAATTTTTTGCAGCCAGCTATTTCGTATTCTGAGACACAATAAATCGTTTAAAAATGTGATTTATATATAAATAAGATTCCCTTCACTCGTTTTGAACGCAGTCTCCGTTAAATTATCCTAAGGTTTTTTTTTATACTATAATTTAGAATATCGCTGAATATTTAGTAATGGTATTTGTTAACTAAAACTGAATATTTAGTAAATGTATTTGTTCACTACAACTGAATATTTAGTAAATGTATTTGTTCACTTCAACTGAATAATTTTACCATAATTTCAACACGTCTGCATTCTTGTATTACCGAAGACACAAAATAAAATAATTTCCCTGTGGTAATTTCAAAAATGACCTATCCGATCAAACAGTACCAGAAGCACATTCAAGCAGTTTTGAAAATTTGAATTAGGATGAAGGCTCTAAAGGGGAGCTCTGAACCTGGAGCTCAGAGAAAAAGGAACTAATGGGGGCTCCCCCCCCCCCCCCCCAGGAGGCCGTATAGAATCCAGTGCTCAGATTTTTAGGGCAGGGGTACCCCGCTATAGAAAACTTCTACAACTAATAATAATAATAATACTAAGTTAAAGGAAATAATTTTATTTTTAATAAAATAAGTTCAAATTCTGTTTTAAAAATAAAGAAAAATCTCCTACAACTTTTTTATGTAGCAAATAAAGTTGTTTTTTTTTCTAGTTTATAATCATTGACGTATTTTTTGTGTGTGATCCCTATGCTAAATATGTATTGTATAAATACAACGAGAGGAAAGAAAATGTGTATCGTGACACTCGATTGCCAGAGCTTGCAACTTCAGCTTTAACGAGGAATCAAAAAGTAGTTTAAAAAAATTGCTCGAGTGACTAATTTTCTTTTAGAATATATGACGTATAAGCTTTGGTCAATGACGCAGTACCAATAACCTATGACCTTTGACATATGACACATGCATTATTTAAAAATAAAGTGTTATGCGTATTAAATGAATTTTGTTTTAAAAGTCTTAAAATCTTTGTCTAAGGAAGTAATGATGGAGATGCTAATCTAATCTTACAGTGTTGTTAAAGTCTAACATAGGTTCATTATGACAGGGCGTGTATTTGGAAGCCGACAAGAAACTCCGTGATGAAACCGCTCGCCCCCCCCCCCCCCCCCAACCCGTTGAAGACTGTGAAATAATTAGTTTCGTGCCGTCAGCCCATCATCTTAATCAATATTTAGAGACCAAGGAGGCGGCCCGGGTGGGGGGGGGGGGGTAGACTTGTTATCCCTTACCACCCCACCTCCCACAAAGATGATGGCTTTTTAAGATGGGGTATGGATCTTTGAGAGCATTATTTCGGTAATTTCGAAAAGATTGTCGTTGTGGGGGTGGGGGTGGGGGGGCTGAGGGAAGTATAGAAAACAAAAATCACTTTACTTTTTAACCACAGGTTGTGCATAAAATTGCACTTTGTGGATTTCTTTGTAAAGTTTGGAAACAAAAAATTTGCCGACTTCCAAATTCATCCATGTCATAGAGCAGTGTAGACTACAGAAAACACTCCAGTGCAGTGGTTCTCAACATTAATATTGCCGCGACCCTTTAATACAGTTCCTCATTTTGTGGCGACCTCCCAACAATAAAATTACTTTCATTGATATTTCATAAATATGTGTTTTGTGATGGTCTTAAGCGACACCTGTGTAAGGGTTTCCATCAATCCATCCATCCATCCATCCATCCATTCATCCATCCATCAATCCATCCATCCATATATCTATCTACCTACCAACCTACCTACCTACCTACCTACCTACCTACCTACCTACCTACCTACCTACCTACCTACCTACCTACCTACCTACCTACCTACCTATCTATCTATCTATCTATCTATCTATCTATCTATCTATCTATCTATCTATCTATCTATCTATCTATCTATCTATCTATCTATCTATCTATTTATCTATCTATCTATCCATTCATCCATCCATCTATCCATCTATCTGTCTGTCTGTCTGTCAATCTATCTGTCTGTCCGTCCGTAAGTCTATCTGTCCTTATATTCTTACTGTCTGTCTGTCCATCTATCCATCTATCCATCCATCCATCCATCATCCATCCAACCATAAATCCTTCCATCTATCCACCCATCCATCCGTCCATCCGTCCAACCATCCATCTATCTGTCTCTCTCTTTATATATATACACATAAATATGTACTTCAAAAATATATGTTTATAAATTCTCTAATTGTTAATGGTGAAGAAATTTAACTGATTGCCTCGTAGTTTAAAAAAAAAAAGTTTCTTAATTTAAAAAAAAAATTCATTAATACTTAAACCTTCTCAGTTTCTTGAATTGTGATTTGATTCACTTCACCGATGACAGATCCACTTCATTGTACCAATTACAGACCCACTTCACTGTATCAATGTCGGATCCACTTCACTGTACCAATCAAAGATCCACTGTTCTCTAACAATGACAGACCCACTTAAAATGTACCCTTCACGTACCCATTTCACCAAACTCCAAACAGACCCACTTCACCGTGCCAATGACAGACCCACATCACCGTGCCAATAACAGACCCACCTCACCGTGCCAACAACATACCCACCTCACCGTGCCAATGACGGACCCATCTTACCGTGCCAATAACAGACCCACCTCACCATGCCAATAACAGACCCACCTCAACGTGCCAATAGCAGACCCACCTCACCGTTCCAATAACAGACCCACCTCACCGTGCCAATAACAGACCCACCTCACCGTGCCAATAACAGACCCACCTCACTGTGCCAATAACATACCCACCTCACAGTGCCAATAACATACCCACCTCACCGTGCCAATGACGGACCCACCTCACCTTGCCAATAACAGACCCACCTCACCGTGCCAATAACAGACCCACCTCACCGTGCAAATAACAGACCCACCTCACCGTACCAATAACAGACCCACCTCAACATGCTAATAACATACCCACCTCACCGTGCCAATGACAGACCCACATCACCGTGCCAATAACAGACCCACCTCAACCTGCCAATGACAGACCCACTTCCCTAAACTGCTGACAGACTAATTTCACCGCACCACTGACAAATCCACACTACTTTTTAACAGACAAAAATCGCTTAACTCTAGCATTGACAGAATTACTTCAGTGTACCACCACGAGTCCAACTTCACGGTACCAATGACAAACTCAATGATCTTCCCAACTGACAGACACACTTCACGGCAAAACTAACCAACACAATTGTTATTTTTTGTTCCAATTGTACCTTGAAGAACTCCACTAGACAGCCCCTATTTTTAAAAGAGCTCGTCTCACCAATAACATAACGATTCTTTTATTTTCCCGCTTTGCCCTGATTTGATTGCTTATGTGATGTCATAGTTTGGGGCAGCAGCCCCGAGAGAAGGATTACGACGTCTCTCGAGTTCGTTTTTACGTCCCCTTGAGTCCTTTATCGTGCATGTTTATCTCCCTGTCTGATGTCTCGGTGGGTCTCATTGACATCGACGTGCGTGTCTCACTCTGGTCCTGAGACTCACGATGTGTCTTATCGTGGTCTGGAGACCAATGGTGTGTCTTAGTTCCGTCCTGAGACACACGGTGTCTTTCATTTTAGTTTTGGGACTCATGGCGTGTCTTAGCTTCCGTCTTGAAACTCGGGGTGTGTCTTATCATGGCCCTGAGGGTCATGGCATGGCTTAGTTTCCGTCTTGAAACTCATGGCGTGTCTCAGCAAGGCCTTAACTCTCAAGGTGTGTATTAGTGTGATCCGTGATTGTTGAAATGGTTTCTGTAAATCCTGTTATCTATAATTTCAACTCGCTTCTGTTACCCTACAGAAGCTATTTGATTCTGTCACCTTCCAGAAGCTGTTTGATTCTGTTACCCTACAGAAGCTGTCTGATTCTGTCACTTTCCAGAAGCTGTTTGATTCTGTTACCCTACGGAAGCTGTTTAATTCTGTGACCCCACAGAAGCTGTTTGATTCTGTCACCCTACAGAAGCTGTCTGATTCTGTCATTTTCCAGAAGCTGTCTGATTATGTTACCCTATGGAAGCTGTTTGATTCTGTGACCCCACAGAAGCTGTTTGATTCTGTCACTGTCACCCTACGGAAGCTGTTTGATTCTGTTACCCTACGGAAGCTGTTTGATTCTGACACCATACAGAAGCTATTATAGAAAGCTGTTTGATTCTGTCACCCCCACAGAAGCTGTTTGATTTTGTCACCCTACGGAAGCTGTTTGTTTCTGTCACCCCACAGAAGCTGTTTGATTATGTCACCCCACAGAAGCTGTTTGATTTTGTTACCCTACAGGAGCTGTTAGAGAAATTTCTTTCTGTTAAAACGACAATTATGTTTATTTTATTACTATTCATTTTATTTTAAAAAACCCGATCGACGAATGACTGCACTATCATCCATCGCATCATTTACTACCCGAGTCATCTACAACAAAGTCCTCTGAACACTACTGACTGCCTCACAACGAAAAGACAAGTCTTCATCTGTTTGGACCAAGTCTCCTATTCATTGGTACTCTCTGTACACCACTGACTGCCTCACAACGAAAAGACAAGTCTTGATTTGTTTGGACCAAGTCTCCTATTCATTGGTACTCTCTGTACACCACTGACTGCCTCACAACGAAAAGACAAGTCTTGATCTGTTTGGACCAAGTCTCCTATTCATTGGTACTCTCTGTACACCACTGACTGCCTCACAACGAAAAGACAAGTCTTGATTTGTTTGGACCAAGTCTCCTATTCATTGGTACTCTCTGTACACCACTGACTGCCTCACAACGAAAAGACAAGTCTTGATCTGTTTGGACCAAGTCTCCTATTCATTGGTACTCTCTGTACACAACTGACTGCCTCACAACGAAAAGACAAGTCTTGATCTGTTTGGACCAAGTCTCCTATTCATTAGTACACCTCAAACGTGACATTTCTTCCATTTAAAAACAACAAACACAAAATGACCCCCTGAGGACGTCGAGTTTTCTTTTATTTGGGGGTCTTTCATCTGAGTTGATCAATTATCGGAAAATGTCGGTGACAAGAACTTTGATTACCACATTAAGGTAACACTACAGCTGCCCACCCAACCCGTCCGATCCACCCCCATCCCATACATTCTCAAGTCCTAACTCGTCAAAGAAAGACCATACAATAATTAAGTAAATCAGTGACAGTGTAAAGTAGCTGGTCTGCCTATTTTGTGTCTGTGACGGGGTCAAGGACGCTATTCTCCGATAAATGAGGCAAATTAAAGTTCATTCCCCAGCCCCCCCCCCCACCCCGGCCCCCCACCCCCACCGACAAGTAACAAGAACATTATAACCCAGGCATCATGGGCTGGGAGAAAGAATGCTAATTTCAATGCACTTAAAAAAAATTATTTCAAGATCAAATACCAAGTTTGTGTTCATATATTTTAAGGCTACTCATTGACACTGCCTGGTAAACATTAGTTATGTTTATTTAAGATAAGTAAGATTAGATAAGAGAGATAAGATAAAATAGGATAAGTAAAACAAGGTAAAACAATTTGGGTACGATAATTGAGATAAGATAGCATAGATAGTAAGATAAGATAAGATGATAAAAGGTGATATATAAATGATACGTAAAATAAGATAGATAAGATTAGATCAGATAAATAAGAGAAGATAATAAAAGAAAAAATAACTACCAGAAGAAAACTAAAAATATGATAGATAAGATAATATAAGACTACAATAAGACAAGGTAGATAAGATATGACATATAATATTAGATAAGATGATGGATGTGCCTATCCGGTTGGTGATGCCTATGTTGTCAAGATGGTGGATGTGACTTTGTCCTTGGTGATGCCTATGACGTCAAGATGGAGGATGTGAATATATGCTTGGCGATGCCTATGATATCAAAAATTTAATTTAAACGCTATTCCTTGAGATAAAAACACAATATCATATTCAAAAGCACATTTAACACATTTAACACAATAAACACAGTTAAAACACTTAACATACATAACAGATTTAACCCATTAAACACACTTATCACATTTAACACATTTAACGCTCCTTGATTCCAAAGAAAACAATTTTTTATAAACTCTAAAAGTATCACTCACTCTAAAAAAAAATAAGCACAGGTGCAAGAGAGTCGCCTGATGTGCAGTGCCCCGGAAGTTAATGGAAAAATAATGAACACTTCAGATCGGAGGCTTAACGAAGGGTGGCAGGGGGGCAGATGTTCCCGGGCGCCAGCTAGTTAGGGGCGCCAAAATGTGCTTTGATATTATTTTATTGATGAAAATAATGGGTTTGAGGGTTGAAGAAAGACAAAAAGGGGCGCTTTAAAATGAATCTTGTTCCCGGGCGCGAATCTCGTCCCCGGGCGCCAAACACTCTAGCTACCCCTCTGCTTCAGATGTTTACTTTCGTTTTGGAAACGCGTGAAAATACAATCAACATACAATAAAAAAAAAAATGTATATTCATTTAGTGCTGCGGTTAACAGATAAAATAATTACCGAATGTTTGAACATAAGAATCTTGCTATAAACCTATGCCTTAAATCAGCGGTTCTCAAGCATTTCTTTTATCGTGGCCACCTTAAATATTTGAGTTACCCCCCTCCCCACATCCCCGGTAATCAATATTAGAACTGCCCTTTATTACATCAAATTCTTAATTCAAAGAACTTCTGTGTCGCCCTCACTCCCTCGACCAAAAGATATGATGTGACCTTTGGAAAGGTCATATTGTCCACGCTAAGAACCGCTGCTTTAATTTAATTATTATTTTAATTTTGTCAATTAATTTCCAATAATGTCGCGTTTTTTCCCTTTCATGTATTATGTTTTAGCTGCTATATTTATTTTAAAAAAAAACATGGATGGATTATTATAATTATAATTTTATGAAATTTAAAATATTAGTTCTAACATACACCCATCTCCGTCAACACGTTTTCTCGTATCGGCCTCTTGACAAGAAGAAGAAGGTACATCAATTTTTGGTTTCTAATCAATTTTAACCCAATTTTATTTTCGATTTTCTCAATGCCAGGAGTCGGTGACTAAAACAATGCGACATTTTTATGTCAACTCCGACTCAGCTGTTTTGATTAAAAACCCAAAATAATTTTTTAAAAAAATAAAGTTTTTTTTTTTTTTTTAATGAATTTTGTTTTAAAATTATTGATTGACCTAAAAAGTGCATAGAGTCAGAGGCGTTCACCACGGAGGTCGGCGTTTTTTTTTTGTTGTTGTATTTTTTCGTTTCGCATTGTTCGGGTCTGGCTGGATGTAATGTACTTTGACGCCAACCAGACCGCAGAGCTAATTAACTAAAGTACTTAAAAAAAGAAATAGAGTACAGAAGAGGTGTGTTTGGATTCTTTCTTTTCCTTTTTTTTTAAAATAGATCGCATGCACTCCAACCTCCCTGTATACATTTCACTAAAATATCACTGCTTAGACTTCGTTGACATCCGTTTTGACCAATGTTTATGACCCGATTAAAAAATATATTTTTCAAACCTGTTTTCTATTCCATTGCTTTCAGCTACCGATCTGCGGCAGTTTCGTGTTTTGAATGAACTCGTGTCGAAGAATCTAAATACCGTCAGATATTTTTGTCTATTAAATGAATAAAATGGGGATAATTTCAACCTCGAAATTGTTAAATAATGCTTTCCGGCTGTTAAAGAGTCCTCTGTGTTGTGTAATGGGGGAGGGGGTCAATTATGCTTTTCGACTATTACGAGTCCTAGATGTTACATCAATGGCGTCAAATGAAGAAAGTTCAATGAAGTTTATTGATCGGACGATCTGTCAGCCCCCAGGCCCCGGGGGCAAATGACACAGATCTTTTCCTTGTTACTTTGTCTTCCATCACGTGATATTTGGGGAGGTCAGTATTGACCATATTCCCGTTAATGGGTCCTTTAGTCTTGTAGCCCCAACGTTCCCGTGCTCCGTTAATTATCTTTACATAGTTAAATTTAATTGACAGATAGACGCGACTCCCTTGGGGCCTTTAGCTAGTATCGAGGAACCAACCAATCACCGGCGGGATTTCTCCACCATGTGACCATGTCATACAACGTTGTTAATTATTACCGTTAATGGCATCTTTTAAAACACTGTTGTTTTTTTAATGGCATTATCGGGACTTTAAAAAAAAGGCAGCATTGGAAAGGGGCAGGGGACGGATGGTTCTGCCACCAGACAAAATGTAGTTTCGACACAAAGCCAAGTTGAAAGAAGGGGCTACTTTAGACTGTACATAGAAGACTTTAGACGGTACATATAAGACTTTAGACTGTATACATAAGACCTTATACTGTACATAGACAACTTTTAGACTGTACAAAAGCTAGAATACTATAGACTACAAAAGCTAGAAGGCTATAGACTGTACAAAAGCTAGAAGACTTTAGACTGTACAAAAGCTAGAATACTTTAGACTGTACAAAAAATAGAAAAGTTTAGACCGTACAAAAGCTAGAAGACTTTAGACTGTACGAAAGATAAAATAGATGAACAGACAGGAGAGATAAATCAAGTCCATATTTTGTATTCACCGCCATGCTTCATTTCCTGATGTTGTTTTTCTTTAATTCCATTTCCGCGTTTGGCTCTTGTTGCCACTTTTGTGTTTATTTTACATCCTTGTATCTGTCATTATTTTTTATTGCTTTTAAAAAAAGACATTTCCTCTTCTTTTCTTTACTTTTTGTTTAGATAAGATAAGATAATTTAAGATAAGATAAGATTATATTAGATTAGATATGATAAGATAAGTTAAAATAAGATAAGTTAAGATAAATTATGATCAGATAATATTAGAATAGATTAGATTAGATATGATAAGATAAGATAAGTTAAAATAAGATAAGTTAAGATAAGAATCTTTTATTGATCCAAATAGACGAACATGTTTTATTTATTACTTTGAACATATTAGTTTTCACCACATATTTAAATACATATTTTAACTCAAGAACACCATTTACAGCTATAACCACAATACATTGAAAGTATTTATCTGGCGTAGTAATCAGCCATAAATGAACTAACTTACTGATAATAATGACCTAATTAGTGATCATTTAGATGTGGAGAGCGCTTTTGAATTAGTACAGACTAGGAACAAAATATTTCTTTTTATAATAATGTATATCTGTTGGTCCCAACTTTAAAAGAAAGAATTCACCCCGATCGAGCTGAACTTAGGTATCTGTGATGAAGAGGGCGGGGTGTGATCTTAGGTATCTGTGATGAAGAGGGCGAAGTGTGATCTTAGGTATCTGTGATGAAGAGGGCGGGGTGTGATCTTAGGTATCTGTGATGAAGAGGGCGGGGTGTGATCTTAGGTATCTGTGATGAAGAGGGGCGGGGTGTGATCTTAGGTATCTTTGATGAAGAGGGCGGGGTGTGATCTTAGGTATCTGTGATGAAGAGGGCGGGGTGTGATCTTAGGTATCTGTGATGAAGAGGGCGTGGTGTGATCTTAGGTAACTGTGATGAAGAGGGGCGGGGTGTGATCTTAGGTATCTGTGATGAAGAGGGCGGGGTGTGATCTTATGTATCTGTGATGAAGAGGGCGGGGTGTGATCTTAGGTATCTGTGATGAAGAGGGCGGGGTGTGATCTTAGGTATCTGTGATGAAGAGGGCGTGGTGTGATCATAGGTATCTGTGATGAAGAGGGCGGGGTGTGATCTTAGGTATCTGTGATGAAGAGGGCGGGGTGTGATCTTAGGTATCTGCGATGAAGTTGGCGGGGTGTGATCTTAGGTAACTGTGATGAAGAGGGCGGGGTGTGATCTTAGGTATCTGTGATGAAGAGGGCGGGGTGTGATCTTAGGTAACTGTGATGAAGAGGGCGGGGTGTGATCTTAGGTAACTGTGATGAAGAGGGTGGGGTGTGATCTTAGGTATCTGCGATGAAGAGGGCGGGGTGAGATCTTAGGTATCTGCGATGAAGTTGGCGGGGTGTGATCTTAGGTAACTGTGATGAAGAGGGCGGGGTGTGATCTTAGGTATCTGTGATGAAGAGGGCGGGGTGTGATCTTAGGTAACTGTGATGAAGAGGGCGGGGTGTAATCTTAGGTAACTGTGATGAAGAGGGCGGGGTGTGATATTAGGTATCTGTGATGAAGAGGGCGGGGTGTGATCTTAGGTATCTGCGATAAAGAGGGCGGGGTGTGATCTTAGGTATCTTCGATGAAGAGGGCGGGGTGTGATCTTAGGTATCTGCGATGAAGTTTGCAGGGGTGTGATCTTAGGTAACTGTGATGAAGAGGACGGGTTGTGATCTTAGGTATCTGTGATGAAGAGGGCGGGGTGTGATCTTATGTAACTGTGATGAAGAGGGTGGGGTGTGATCTTAGGTAACTGTGATGAAGAGGGTGGGGTGTGATCTTAGGTATCTGTGATGAAGAGGGCGGGGTGTGATCTTAGGTATCTGTGATGAAGAGGGCGGGGTGTGATCTTAGGTATCTGTGATGAAGAGGGCGGGGTGTGATCTTAGGTATCTGTGATGAAGAGGGCGGGGTGTGATCTTAGGTATATGTGATGAAGAGGGTATGGTGTGATCTTAGGTATCTGCGATGAAGAGGGCGGGGTGTGATCTTAGGTATCTGTGATGAAGAGGGCGTGGTGTGATCTTAGGTATCTGTGATGAAGAGGGCGGGGTGTGATCTTAGGTATCTGTGATGAAGAGGGCGGGGTGTGATCTTAGGTAACTGTGATGAAGAGGGCGGGGTGTGATCTTAGGTATCTGTGATGAAGAGGGCGGGGTGTGATCTTAGGTAACTGTGATGAAGAGGGCGGGATGTGATATTAGGTATCTGTGATGAAGAGGGCGGGGTGTGATCTTAGGTATCTGCGATAAAGAGGTCGGGGTGTGATCTTAGGTATCTTCGATGAAGAGGGCGGGGTGTGATCTTAGGTATCTGCGATGAAGTTTGCGGGGTGTGATCTTAGGTAACTGTGATGAAGAGGACGGGTTGTGATCTTAGGTATCTGTGATGAAGAGGTCGGGGTGTGATCTTAGGTATCTGTGATGAAGAGGGCGGGTGTGCGGTACGTGACGTTTTGGCGCAGGTCGTTTTGGCGCACAGATGGCCTAAGCCATTATTTACCGTTCCTGCCTAATCATGCGTGCGCTTCACATTTATAAAAGTGCAAGAGTGTTCTAGACTAAAATCATGAGTTAAGTAGAGTTTCATAAATATATCACATATTAAAATTCTGTTAAACCAGTAAAATGGAAAATGTTACATCGAAGCGTGGTAAATAAAAGTTGAATCACGAAGGATACTGTTATGTGTTCGATAAGTTTAGTGCAGACCATTCCAAGAAGTTCTGGCAATGTGAGCTGAAGAACGAATGCAAGGCTCGTTTACACGCACGACCGTAGATAATGATCGAGTTCTGATGCAGATGAACCAGCATAGTCATGGATGTGACGCAGCGCAACTTCGGGTTGCTATGGTAATGACTGGAATCAAAAGAAGGGCAAGAGAGACAACTGAAATCCCGTCAGTTATCCTCAACAGTGCTCTCCAAGGAACCTCGACTGCTGTTCAAGCGAAGATGCCAAACAAAGACGCCATTCGCAAGGTTATTCAGCGGAGTAGAAACGACAACCGAGTAGCTCCTCCGCAACCTGTCGATCGAGCTTCAATTATTATTCCGGATGCATATCGGATTTTCGAAGTGGCACCAGATCAGATGGAAGAATTTCTTTTAGGGGATTCGGGAGAACAAAACGAAAATCGCATTCCTCTCTTTGGCCGACTGTCAAATTGTGACTGGAGTAACCTGATGGAAAGACTGTATGTAGACGGAACATTCAGCTTAGCTCCTGCTCTTTTTTCACAGATATATGTAATCATTGCAGCGAGAGGAGGATTCGTACTGCCGGTTTTGTATGCTCTGCTGCCAAATAAAGAAGCTAGAACTTACCGACGACTCTTTGAAGCCATTAAAGAAATGTGGCCACTTTTCAATCCTTCATCAGTTTCTATTGACTTCGAACAAGCCGCAATTGGAGCTATTCGAACAACGTTTCCGAATTGTGCAATCCATGGATGCCTCTTTCATTTGACGAAGAACATGCGTAAGAAGTTAGCAGACGAAGGTCTGCTTCGCCGATATAACACAGATCCGGGCTTCGCTTTGGTCGCCAGAATGATAGTCGCTCTCTCCTTTGTTCCAATCGAAGACCTTGATGTGGCTATTGAGGCACTGGATAATGAAATTACGGAAGACCTCAAGCCAATCTTAAATTGGTTTGAGGATGTATACATAGGACGTCAAAATCGCAACCGAACTCGACGTCATGCGTTGTGAACAGTGAATGGAGAGGATCGTACCAACAACTGTGTTGAAGCAGCACATCGAAGATTGCAAGCCGAATTTGAGATGGATCACCCAAACATTTGGAAATTTATAGACGGAATTCGAGGTGTTCAAAAAGGGCGTGACCTTGTATATGAGCAATTCATTCGTGGAAACCAGCCGCCTGTAAAGCGCAGAAAATATGTTGCAGCAGATACCAGAATCATGAAAATTGTTGAGAGTTACAGAGAACGAAACATCATCGAGTATCTTAGAGGACTTGCCCATAACTAATTGATGGACTAATATACACGGACTTTCGGAAGACTTATTAAAAGTACAAGATTAGACAGGATTAATTAACTAGTATTAAGTTGATTGTTTTGCATTTGCTAAAGGTAAAATATTGCATGGGACTATTAACTCGTTAAACGTTTCTTCATTTATATTTTTTGCATTCTCTTTATTAAAAGTTTATAAACGTTAAGTTAAATAAAAAGTTATTTTTAAATGGCGCCAAAATGTCCTGCGCCAAAACGGTCGCGCCAAAACAACGGGGCCAAAACGGCGGGGCCAAAAAGTCCTGCTTCTTGAGGCGTGATCTTGGGTATCTGTGATGAAGAGGGTGGGGTGTATCTTTCAAAATTGTTTTGTGTTAACAATATTTTATATCGTCATGCCAAACATGAAAATAAAGTTTTAAAATAGAAATAACAATAGAATCATAGCAATGGACTACGATGAGTCGATTGTTTTGTCACGTGATAAGCGTAAGTACGAGTAAGACTTCCAGTAGGCTGTCTGCAACACACTAGTCGCTCACAAATTTTTCTGCAAACAACTTTCTTCCTTTAATCATAACTGAATTATAATTACTGTCACATTTAATGAATGTCATTTAAAGAAACGCGTGTATTCAAGAATATTTTGAAAAGCAAAATTTTTAATTAACATTGGGGAAGCGCTGATGGAGACAAACATTTTGCTTTAGAATTAATGATAATGGCAATGGCTGATCAGCTGTTATCTGTTGTTATGTGTTGTTATGTGTAGCAGAAAGCCTACCAATGGCTGGTACGTATCACGTGACAAAACAAGGAAGTGACTCATCTTAGTCCATTCTTATGAGGCTAGTTAGAACGTGATACAGTATGGATGTTTTTTTTAATTTTTTTTCAACGGTTTTTTAAATCACAAAGCTACAATACGGAATCTATATTACATCATATTTTTTTTAAAAGACAATAAATGTAATGTGTTCAACCGAAACCCTTTCCTAGATGTCCACGCCCGGACCTCATGTACACACTATTCTCCACCCCACCCTCCACATTGACCCTCCCCAATACCTCTTAAATATTCCCCCCCTCCCGACTGTGTTTAGCCCCCCATCAAGAGTACAAACAAATTTGTCACCGTGGCTCCGTACTGACAAGTGTAAACCCCGTGAAAGCAGCCATTTGGTCCTAAGTACACAGATGCACCCATGGAGCTATTATATTGTAAATATGCTTTGGTTGGCCGTGATGGATGGCAGATTTGAGCCAACCATCAAGCAGACGACCGTCGTGGCACTGCGGCAACTGGTGTTACGAAATCTGGGAAAGAACCTGAGACAGAGGAATCGGTTATTTCGTTAATACTATTCAAAGCTTCCTGACCCAGGTCAATTGTGTATAAAATGTTTTAAAATTCAAATTGCCCTTATGGCATTTTCAAATTTTCTATTTATTCTCAATTTTATCAAACAAAATATATATCATTACTACAGTCAAAGATTGACGCTCGCTCTTTAAGTTTGTGACGCACTATTCAGTATTATGATTTTATGCTACTATCGTATCGCATTCAGTTGACACGTTTGAGAAACCCTGGTGTAGATCGATTACCCAAGTCTAATAAAATTACTACGGCCATATGAGAAATCGATACGAAGATAAAAGTTTTACTAGTCGGCCCACCTGCCGAGCCTCGTCTTATCCGATTCCATTTATGTCATCATGGGAGGGAATCACTTTCACTACCACGGAATGGGTTCGGTCAGGGCCTGTCACAAATGTACGTTTACACACAGACAACACGTATTCGCTCTTACATTACAACGCAGAGCTATTTGAGGGACAACCAATAACAGGCATATACTATACTATATTAAGGATGTCAATACATTTACACATTTCTTTGGTAAACCACTAACTCCAAAGTTTTAACTTTGCGCTATTCACACACATACACACTAAGTCACACACACACACATGTGCGCGCGCAAATATGCACCCACATACAGGCACACACACATACACAAAGACACACACACGCATCCACAAAAGCACACACACACATTTCGAACATTTAAATATGCTTTCATTGAAACCTTATAAGACTAGTTGTTAATGTCATATCAAACTCAAGCTATCCACATGGGCAAGAGCTGACCAAAAAAAAATATAAAATTCTGGGAGGCCTGCGTTCAGGTTGAATCAAAATGAGATATCACAAATAGAGTTCGGGGAAGTGGGGATTTATAACCTTTATATCTCTTTGACTTTCATGTTCATCAAGGTGATTCAATTTCATATAAAAAAAAGAAGATTGATTTTCATTAAGGCGTCAGGTTAATTTTGTTTCAATGTTTTTGCTTTAGTCCTGTTTTCCGGGCTTGCTGGACAGTCTTTCCTGAACAACACAGCAAGGAAATAGTGTGCTTCTAACAAGTTCCCCGCTTGTGTGGCTCCACGTTACACTAATAGTCTTTCGTCAGAACCTTCTCTGCAAAATGCAATTTATAGTGTGTCCCCGCATAACGAACCCCGTCATAACAAACAAATGTGTTCTTTCACCCGAAAAAGATTCGCATGACGAACCGGGTCAGCGGTCGTCCGTGTGGGGGGGGGGGGGGGAAATGAAGTAGAGCTGACGAAGGAGGAGCTCCAGGTGCTCCTCGTTCAAGAACACAAGGTCGCCCAAAAAACAAAGGAAGCTTCTTCATATGATGGAGGAGGAGCCAGCCGAGAAACTGATCCAATCTAAGACATCCGAGACATCAAAGACACCAATCCCATATGCAGACATCATCAGACATCAAAGACCACACTCCAATCTGCAGCAATAAAAAACATCTCCATACATCTACAAACATCAAATACATCCAGGGACATCAAATACATCTGCAGACATGTGCAGATATCAAAGACATCTGCAGACATCAAAGACATCAACATACATCTGCAGATAGCAAAGACATGAATGGTATCTATAAACTTTAAAGACACAAATCCCACATGCAGACATCAAAGACATCATGAACAATTTGAGGACGTCAAATTCCTTTCCAATGCTCACCCTATCAAGCTGAAGTCAGTAGGGCCTCTGATCTCTTCAATGACACCACAATGCACCACTCTCGGCAGGTGGTAAAGAAGAAAGAAAACCTGCTCCCTCCCTTGACAGTTACCTCTATCCTCCACTTCCTATGGAGCAGCAGAAAGGATCAGCTGTTGTACAGCAGATGGATGTGGAGATCAGGGTTACATCTGGTGGCTCCTCTGAATAAAAAAAACTCAAGAAGACAAGAGAGTGTACAATGTGTAAAAAAAAAGTGTGCACAATTTTCACCCTCCTCGTTATACAACTCCTCCTAACATCCTCCATGTCCTCACCTGATTTACCACCATGGTAATCATTGGTGGGTGTCTGTTTTTTAAAAGCAGATCTTAAAAAAATAGTTCAATTTTTTTTTCTATTTCTCTTTTTCAAATTTTTATAATCTGAACTTATGGTATATCCCGATCCACATAACGAATTCCTCACATAACGAAATCCCCACAAAACGAATCCCCACATAACAAACGCTGTTCCAGACCGTTGTATGATCGTTATGGAGGGGCCGACTGTATGTTTACGATCGCATCTGAACATATTCTATCGTATTTCTTAGACCGCCTTCCACTTAGCTTCTGTCTGAGTCTTTGCCCCACTTTGAAATGTGCATGGCAGATCCTTGTAAAGCACCATGTTTTACACCGCTGCACCACTTCATTCATTTTTCGCTCAGCTGACCCCTTCCATCGCATCAATTTGATCTTTAGCACTTTATTCATATTTAGCAGCATATATCACAAGGTGTCATCAAACCCAGTCGTCACACCCAGGGCCGGCCCTAACAATGGCGGGGCCCTATGCGAAACGGATTGCGCGGGGCCCAGTCTGGGTAGGGATAAGGATAATACGTGAAAATTAAGATTTTGTATTAGAAAATAAATTCGTCTACGAATTTTATTCATTCTTTACTAAGTACAAAATCACGATCAAATTAACTTTACTTTACGAGCCTTGCATGTAGCGAAGTCATACAGTACATCAAAAAAAAACTGTTTCCTACAGAGATCACGCTCAGTAGCAAGAATTGTCAAATTGTTCAATCTATCTTCGTGAATTGTTGACCTCAAGTAAACCAAAAGATTAAAAAACACTGTAAAAAGATAAAAACAGAATAAACACGCTGACCTATCCATGATTACAAGCTTTAATGGTTTAATTTAATAATTTACACCTAGAATTAGCGCGGGGCCCATGAAAGTGCGGGGCCTATGAAAGTGCGGGGCCAACTGCGGCCGCATAGGTTGCATTGGCCTAAGGCCGGCCCTGATCACATCCCTACTTCCCATGGCATCAGTCACGTGTCGCCTTGAAAGCCATTACAATGGAAACTACCAATGCTCACTTCCTTTATCATGTACCTCTTTCACATTTCACACAGCACACCCCTTCCATAACACACTTTCCATAACACCCCTATCATCACATCCCTCCTATAAGACCCTTCCACCCCTACCATTTTACTGCCTCCTTCCATCGCAACCCTTCCATGACACCCTTTCCTTGACACCCCTTCCATCACTACGCTTCCACACCACCCTTCCATCCCATCCCTTACATCACAACCCGTCATTCCCATGCCTTTCACCCCACTCCTTCCATTACACCTCTTCGTTCACACCCCTTCCATCCATGCCCATATACTGCATCCTTCCATCATAATCCTTTTACCTTACCACTTCCATCCCGCCTTTTCAATTACATCTCTTTAACCCCACACTTTTTACTGCGCACATTCCATCACATACATTCCATCACACACATTCCATCACACACATTCCATCACACACATTCCATCACACACATTCCATCACACACATTCCATCACACACATTCCATCACACACATTCCATCACACACATTCCATCACACACATTCCATCACACACATTCCATCACACACATTCCATCACACACATTCCATCACACACATTCCATCATACACATTTCATCACACACATTCCATCACACACATTCATCACACACATTCCATCACACACATTCCATCACACACATTCCATCACAGACCTTCCATCACACACATTCCATCACACACATTCCATCACACACATTCCATCACACACATTCCATCACAAACATTCCATCACAGACCTTCTATTACAACCCTTTCAAAACACCACTTCCATCACACCCCCTTTCATCAAACCCCTTTCATCAAACCCCTTTTATCCTACCATATTCATCCCACCTCTTCAATTACACCCCTTGAACCCCACCCCTTTTAATGGAACCATTCCATCAAACCCTTTCCACTACACACCTTTAATCACACCCTTCGATCACACCTCATCAATCACACCCATTTCACCGCACTCTTCCATTACACCCCTTTCACCCATCCATTTCACCCATCCCTTTCACCCATCCATTTCACCCATCCCTTTCACCCGTCCCTTTCACCCATCCCTTTCACCCATCCCTTTCACCCATCCCTTTCACCCATCCCTTTCACCCATCCCTTTCACACCTTCCCTTTCGACCGCCCCCATTTCAGCGATCTCGTTAATTCAATAAGTAATATACTCACGTTAAACTCTTCCTTGCCAGCCACAACCTACCCCACCCCTTTCCCCAAACGCTCCAACAGCGGTAACCAACTCAATTTGACCGTACATCGATCACCTCCCTTAACAACATGGTGGGACGCATTACGCAACTACTTAGTCATTGTCAGTACTGAGAATTGCCTGGGTCCATTCTTTAAGAGCAGATCCCCACAGGCACAGACCACGGACGACCACAGACACGGTCCATAGTCACCCACAGGGACACTGGGTATCATTCATGGCCACCGTCATGAATCTATCTTAACGCTTGATTACACACACCAACAAATCTACTCAGATGTCTTCAGAACTCACCATTCGTAGCGTTGAAACCGTCTCCCTCGTCTCAACTCTAGCCCCCCCCCCTCTCCCCTATTCCAAGAAAAGGACGTGGTCGGCTTTTGTTCCAGGCCATATGATTATGAGATTTTTAAAAATTTAAGACTACACCTCCACCCCATTTTTTTCAACATACATGCATAAAGAAAGTGTTTAAAAATTGTAAAAAGCTGTAGCTAGTTCTTTTGACCTCGTCTACAACCCCTCAAGACAAAAAAACACATTTATGTGTGAGCAGTGTTTCCGAAAGGGTCGAAATCCTACGTTAACTTTTATTATTTTATTGAGATCGATACGGGATAACGGGGCAAAAAACGTTTCGATATGTACTTGTTTGTATTGTTGCCATGGTGACATTCCTAAAAGAGTTTGCAATGCTCTTGACTTGAACTCGATAAACTCTCAAGGACGTTGATGGTGGGTTTTAAAAGACACGGACATTGGGGTAGTACGTCACAATCAGCTGCTAGTAGGTCACAATCAGCTGATGGAACATTGGGGTAGTACGTCACAATCAGCTGCTGGAACATTGGGGTAGTACGTCACATCAGATGATGGAACATTGGGGTAGTACGTCACATCAGATGATGGAACATTGGGGTAGTAGGTCACAATCAACTACTGGATCATTGGGTAATATTTCACAGATAACTGGAACATTGGGATAATATGGCACAGATAGATCGCTAGAGCATTGCTATAACATCTTAGATGACATTAAACATTACAAATACCCCTCGACCATGTGAAAGCCAAAGAAACTCGTTGTTAAAACAACAACAACACAATGCCAGGAGACATCTCGCTGCCGATCATTTTTCACATTTTATTGCAATCAGTGCCACGCCCACTTTTCAATTCTTATTCACACACGCCGGGTCTCACGTTGAGCGTGTTTGGGCTCAAGATTAGCATTTGTTGTTTAATTAATCAACAGACGCCGTCAACAGCCCGTCCCACAGGTTTCCCATTTTTTTTTTGGGCCACGCAACACACGAGAGTTTGAAGATGACCAGGGCCGCTCCCTTGAAACGGCCGCGCCGAGTCGGCTGCATAAGAAATGATCGTTTGAACAATTACCCGCTGCACAATTTATCCTACCTCGGCGTTGACATGGAAGATTCATGAGGCCAATTTTACGTTATGGGGCGGGTCTATCGCATTCCATTAGAGACCTTTCCAATGACTTCATTTACAAATGTCCGTCTCGCAGTATACACATTTAAGCTCAACAGATATCCCCCCCCCCACCACTTTTTCTTTACGATTGAAAGCAACCCTTATGAAACAATACCAAAATCAAACAAAAACCTGAATGTATTTTCATCGACAACAGAGTCTAACAATGTCACGTTTGTATAATAATATTTTTTCAACATATATTTCTACTGAAATCTAAGCTTCTCAACTGTCCCCACATGCTCCTCTGTCGGGAGGTCTTTCTCGGGTTTGTCTTTAAATACTGAAACGCTTTTCTAAAATAGAATTGATGAATGTGGTCAATGATATATTTTTTTTCTTCTGACAGATGACGTCTATGGGTGGGTAATCTGATTGACATTCTGAATGAATGCTTAGAAAATTTCATCTTTCCTAACTTCAGATATATCAACAAACATGCTAATCAGATGCATAGAACATTTCATCTTTCCTAACTTCAGCTATATCAACAAACATGCTAATCAGATGCATAGAAGATGTCATCTTTCCTAACTTCAGATATTTCAACAAACATGCTAATCAGATGCATAAACAATTTCAACTTTCCCAACCATAGATATTTCAAAGAAAGAAAATTGTGTTTTATTTTTTTAAACAGATGTGAGTCTGGCCTTGACAAGTATCATCTTGACACATACACACACCCTTAACATCTAAAATATAACGCACCATATTTCATAGGACGGCTATGATGTCTCGAATGCAGAATTCATCGAAGTCGAGACATTCAACCTGGAAACAGATGACTGTAAAATATGAGGCCGGCGCCACGGCCCAGACAATATTGGGGAGATTACACAAAGAGATTTGCAGGTCCGCGCGTCCCCGTTTTTTTTATAATGAATGGCCATTCCCGAAGAAGCTGGCCCGTCGGCCATTTCGATCTTCTCCATTTATCATTGGATACTTTTTTGGTCTATATTTTAAAAGAAGGGTGTAAAAATGTGTATATATCCTCTATTAAAAAGAATGTATTTTTTATAAATGTCAGTTATGGAAATTTGTTAAAAGATGCATTGTTATTGTTGATATTAAGAATGGTAGTCGATACGTTTGAAAACATTCTATATTTACTTGATTACACTTGCACTGACTCAGTTCAGTTCTGCTGCATTTCCCTGCATTCATTAACTACGACGTTATCCAAATATGTTTCACTCTTACTCAGTACTAAATAAATTTACATATTTTTAATAACTTTCTAAATAAAAAAGATAATTAATATCACTATTTCCGAGAAATGACACTTGAAACAAAGTCTTAAAATTGGATTTTTCACAACGCTAATTTTCATTTTCTTAAAAGTTTTCTGTCAGTGTTTGCAACCCTCTGGAGCCAATTCAATTGTCTGCTCCAATCAAAGGAGGACGTTGAACTTCTGTCTGCTCCAATCAACGGATGACGTTGACCTCTGTCTGCTCAAACCCACTGAGGACGTTGGACCTCTGTCTGCTCAAACCCACTGAAGACGTTGACCTCTGTCTGCTCAAACCCACTGAGGACGTTGTACCTCTGTCTGCTCAAACTCACTGATGTCGTTGCACCTCTGTCTGCTCCAACCCACTGAGGACGTTGACTTCTGTCTGCTCAAACCCACTGATGTCGTTGCACCTCTGTCTGCTCAAACCCACTGATGTCGTTGCACCTCTGTCTGCTCAAACCCACTGATGTCGTTGCACCTCTGTCTGCTCAAACCCACTGAGGACGTTGACTTCTGTCTGCTCAAACCCACTGATGTCGTTGCACATCTGTCTGCTCAAACCCACTGAGGACGTTGACTTCTGTCTGCTCAAACCCACTGATGTCGTTGCACATCTGTCTGCTCAAACCCACTGAGGACGTAGCACATCTGTCTCCTTCAACCCACTGAGGACGTAGCACATCTGTCTCCTTCAATCCACTGAGGACGTAGCACATCTGTCTCCTTCAATCCACTGAGGACGTAGCACATCTGTCTCCTTCAATCCACAAGTATGAACGTGTCTCTTCAATGCTGAGCATAGTGACGTGGATTTTATTTTTCTTGTAACATTTTCTTCCATGTTTCGTGCCCACAGGTTTTACATTTTCGGTCCGTTATTGGATCGGCGTCACCGTTACTGGGACCGCCGTAACCGTTACTGGGACCACCGTCGCCGTTACTGGGACCGCCGTCACCGTTACTGCGACCGCCGTCACCGTTACTGGGACCGCCGTCGCCGTTACTGGGACTGATGTTACCGTTACTGGGAACGCCGTCACCGTTACTGGGACCGCCGTCACCGTTACTGGGACCGCCGTCACCGTTACTGGGACTGCGTCACCGTTACTGGGACCGCCGCCACCGTTACTGGGACCGCCGTCATCGTTACTGGGACCGCCGTCACCGTTACTGGGACCGCCGTCACCGTTACTGGGACCGCCGTCACCATTACTGGGACCGCCGTCACCGTTACTGGGACCGCCGTCACCATTACTGGGACCGCCGTCACCGTTAATGGGACCGCCGACACCGTTACTGGGACCGCCGTCACCGTTACTGGGACCGCCGTCATCATTACTGGGACCGCCGTCACCATTACCCTGAAACATGAACACAATTATTTCTAAATAGGTTTAGTTATTAAGTTCTATTAAAAAAATTCCTATCTACATGTATTTAATTTTGAGGAAGTTGTTAGCCAAATCATTAAAAAAAATTTTTTTAATAGATTTCGTGGTTGTTACAGAAACTAACTTTTAATTTAGAGTTAATCTTATTTCGATTGTAGATAAGCTACAAAATTATAAGTAGTTATTATAAACTTAAATACTCTTAAATAATTGTTTCTTAATATTTTTTTCTTAAGTTCAGCAAAGTGAAGATAGCTTTACAACTTTTCCCATACATTTATGTGTAGGCTTCACAGCTATACAGCACGACTATCTGGGACTTTAGTTAGTTAGAAGTATACAAGCCAACACATTTTAAAAGCCATTGACATGCCCGCCATTGTAAAGCTGGACATAAAAGAAAAATAGACGACGGTGATATTAAAAAGGATTTCAAAGTGCTTTTATGGCTAGGAAATATTTCTCTTTAATAAACCCACAATTTCTCAAAAGTAATTTCTTTATTAACTTTGTAAAAAAAAAAAGTTCTGCGTATTAAAAAAAAAATTCCCATTGAAAAAATATCGTTAAAGATGCATAACAAAACAATCATAATTAACTTAAAACATTTTTTTTTTAAAATTATTATGTAAAATCTTAAATTTCAAATTATAAATAATAAAAAAATAGTAATGGTTAATTAAAACAAAAAAAAAAAGGTCAAAAGAAAAGTTGATTAAATGTTAATAAAATTAAACATCAAAATGTCTCTTGATAAAAGAACAAGCTTTAATAAAAATCAAAAACTAGTCAAATTCAAATTGCAAATATAAACAATTTTATGATCTTTTGACATGGGCGTTTCCACCCGGATTCCATTGGGTTTTGATCCAAGACGTGTGTGTCAGTGGGGTGGGGCATTAATCGTGTATAACATTTCTGCTCCGATTAAAATGCCCCCAATGTACCAGCTGTTAATTTTTTTTTGTGGGGGGTGGGGTGGGGGGGTAGAGGTGGTTTTTAAAAATAATCAAATTAATCAGTGACAAAATGTGCGTCATATGATATTAGGGATCCCTGCACAATGTCACTGGCCACGAAAACCATTCATATGTATTTTTTTGTAACACAATTACACGGGAAAAAAAAAACGCACATTTTTTTAGAATAATTCTAGCCATTTAAATTCGTTTTAAAAATATTGAGTTATATAATCCTTATGTCTTGTAAGCGGGGAATAATATAGTACGCTGAAAAAATAATTTTATCCAGAAATTAGCATGGGCATACAAAAAACAATTCCGTGAAAGCTGCACTACCTCTAGCGGTTGGGACTCATATAATAAACATAAGCTATTTATTTTTAGAGTAAGATAAGACGTACGTCGGTCGTAATTCAACATGGGCTTACAGTCGTGCTCTATCCAGGGCGTACTACGACGCTGTGTCGTGGAAACCATTTCAAGGAGGTGAACCTTCCAATCTCTCAGAGGCAGTAAGACCACAGGGCTGTAGGAGAGACACGTTATGATCAAATTGTAAAGCTGTAGAGCTTTCTAGTTCGTGTCAGTCATTTCTTAGCATCCCTCCTCAGCGACTTCTCCAAACCCACACCATTTGTTTGTTTATTTGGTCATGCTTTACGCCACAGACAAATGCGTTACCTCCTAAACATCCGCAGCTTCCATCACATCATTGATGACCATGCAGAAAGTAAACATCAGGGCCACCAACAACTCGCGTCCATGCAGAAAGTTAACATCAGGGCCAGCAAACCCTCACGTCCATGCAGAAAGTTACCCTCAGGGCCAGCAACCCCTCACGTCCATGCAGAAAGTTACCCTCAGGGCCAGCAACCCCTTAAGAAAACGGTTAGAGACAATCAAGCCATGCAATTTAAACGAATTTTATAATCGGGTTATTGTCTCTCGCAGTTTCCCCCCGCCCCTCCCACACACTTTTTTCCTTTAACTCGTGTCTCTTTAACCTTCCCTGACTGGGGTCCCATAAGTAAACAAGAGCTAACATCGATATCCTAGAAATACTTCCAGCCGGCCCAGTTTTGAAGCTATCTGTACCCAGGCAAAATAGCGCATAAATATCCGGGCTCTCTCACAAATAATATAATAGTGTTTGAAACTTTCAAACAGAGATCTAAAAATAAAAATTTAAAATTAATTTTTAAAAATGGCGCAGCCCTCAGGCTGCTGAAAATTCCACCCCTTCATATAAAAGAGCGCCACCTAGGTTCCACCACCTCGCAGGTTCCCCTTCAGAAGCCAATTTTGGACCTCAAATCAATTTTGAAACACAAGAACAGTTTCTGCAGAGTAAAGAGCGAGTGGCGATTTACTTTTTTTTAAAAAAATGTTGTCTTACAACGTAATAGGTTATGACCAGAATATGAAACAATACAACAACTAGTCATGCGTCACACCGATAACAGTAAGGCATTCAGCCTGGCACTAGCCAAGGCACTGGCTTAGGCACTGGCTCAGTAACTTGCTGGTTCAGTTAATCGCTCAACACGGTGACAGACACGTGCGCAGACACTGACTTAGTCATTGACTAAGGCGCTGACTCCGACAATGACTTAAGTATTGACTCAAGCACTAATTCAATCAGTGACTCAGGCACTGGCTCAGTTATTGTCTCTGGCACTAGCCAAGGCAATGGTTCATTCCCTGGCTCAGACACTGACTCGGGCACTACCTTAGGCACTCGCTCAGGCACTGACTTCATCACTGACTTAGGCACTGGCTCAGGCATTGGCTCAGACATTGGTTCAGGCACTGGCTCAGAGACTGACTGGGGCACTGCCTGAAGCAATGGCCCATTCCCTGGCTAAGGCATTGGCTCAGGCAACGTCTCACACACTGGCTCAGTAACTGGCCCGGGCACCAGCTAAGGCACTGACTCGATCACTGGCTCAGGTATTGCCGTCATCCATTCGATGCTTCCTTTTCTAAAACCCTGTGTTGAACATTAGTCAAAATCGACCCAGACACGCAGTGCCGCCATTCGCACCCGGGTACCATTAGACTAATTGCTATTCGGATGTCACTGGTGGTAGTTTATTTTTAGTAAAACTGAAGAATTAAGATTACAAACGTATAGTACATTCAATTATCTTTCATTTGATTCCTCATTTTATTTTACAAACATAACAATAATATTTTAAATCGTGTTTTAATCCCAACCTCTCCATTCTAACCCGGGTACCAATATGTGCCTGCAAATATATCATATATATTATATATATGCACTCAAGACCGCATTATTAGTTCATGTTAACCGATATTTGTGTTAAGCGTTTTCTGGTTAAACGTATTTCACCGCACTAATGTAAATAAAGCATAACATCACCTTCCCTCGAAAACCTGTCCTCCCTCCCTAAACTGCAATCCCCACCACTTAATCCCAAACTCCCATCACAACCACTTCCACTCGAACACCACACCCCCAACCCCCCCCCCCCCCCCCCCAAACAGCCCTACTCGACCCATTCCGACAAACACATTGTATAATGACATGACGTCTGCCATTATCTGAATTACCTTGAACTTGTTTCGACGAGACTTCTCTACGAGACCTGGGAGTCCCCCCACCGCCGCCAGGACGAAATCTAAACTAAAGGTTAGAGACGACACGTGCGGTTACAATCCCTCTAAGTTGGCCAACATTAACTGCCTCCTGTGCTGCTCTCGGCGTCTCCGCGACTCGTCCCGGAACGACAATATCCTATAATGACTACATCGTGACGGTACTGCTATGGATCGGTGCTTACCCGGATGACACATAGGCACACACACAAATGACACGCGCATAATTGCACGAGTTATGTGAAGCGGGATATTACAAACTGTACAGACGGTAGGATTACGGGGAAATTTGTACGAATTCGAAACCTATTCATACGAAGGACCTGTTGTTCAAACTGTAAGTTCGCGATGTTAAAATTTAAAAAAAAAAAAAAGTAAAAAAAAAATTATAAAAATAAAAAGGTACCTACGTCATAATTTGTGTTTTTTGAAAATCCGCCACTGTCAAGATATTTTCACTCAATATGGACTGTCCCGTCAAATTATTCAAACTCGCGTTTACAGTAAATTAGGTAATTTTCCTGTCCTTTTAGTAAAAAAAAAAACAATAATTGGTGCGCTAACAGAACAGTCCCACGGCTTAGCGTGCGCTAATAGAACAGTCACACGGCTTAGCGTGCGCTAACAGAACAGTCACACGGCTTAGCGTGCGCTAACAGACCAGTCACACGGCTTAGCGTGCGCTAACAGAACAGTCACACGGCTTAGCGTGCGCTAAAAGAACAGTCACACGGCTTTGCGTGCGCTAACAGACCAGTCACACGGCTTAGCGTGCGCTAACAGAACAGTCACACGGCTTAGCGTGCGCTAAAAGAACAGTCACACGGCTTAGCGTGCGCTAACAGACCAGTCACACGGCTTAGCGTGTGCTAACAGAACAGTCACACGGCTTAGCGTGCGCTAAAAGAACAGTCACACGGCTTAGCGTGCGCTAACAGACCAGTCACACGGCTTAGCGTGTGCTAACAGAACAGTCACACGGCTTAGGGTGCGCTAACAGAACAGTCACACGGCTTAGCGTGCGCTAACAGAACAGTCACACAGCTTAGCGTGCGCTAACAGAACAGTCACACGGCTTAGCGTGCGCTAACAGAACAGTCACACGGCTTAGCGTGCGCTAAAAGAACAGTCACATGGCTTAGCGTGTGCTAAAAGAACAGTCACACGGCTTAGCGTGCGCTAACAGACCAGTCACATGGCTTAGCGTGTGCTAACAGAACAGTCACACGGCTTAGCGTGTGCTAAAAGAACAGTCACACAGCTTAGCGTGCGCTAACAGAACAGCCACACAGCTTAGCGTGCGCTAACAGAACAGTCACACAGCTTAGCGTGCGCTAACAGAACAGTCACACAGCTTAGCGTGCGCTAACAGAACAGTCATACAGCTTAGCGTGGCTCACGTTTCGACCGCTTTCACCAATTACACAAAAATTATATAGCTCGACACCGGTAAACACAATACAGAGAAATCAATGCACGGGGGGGGGGGGGGGGGGGACCGGGGGGGGGGACACGAATGCACGATTTACCCAAGGCAAAACAACGACCCAACAGTAGTAAAGCATATGTACAGGAAAATGAATCACAAGGATATATTAGGACGCGCTTTGAACTGCACCGATATTGAAAATGCCACTTACTGCGAAACATGGAGTTAAGTTGTCTTTATAATAATACACAAAAACAAACACACACACACACAAACACACACATGCACATACACACAAACACACACAACCCCCACAGAACCACACACAAACACACTCAAAAACACACACAAAGACACACATACAAAAAACACACAAACATACACAATCACTAAAAAGTAGAAAATAATTTAACAACTTTTTCAAAATGCATTTCGCAAAAAAGACTGAGCAGAAGAGTAGATGAGCACTCTATGAAGTATAGATGAGCACACTATGAAGCCGAATGATTCGAACTGAATGCACACGAACTTTAAACATGTTTTATATTTAATTTTAATTTTTGAAATATTTTCTTCACATAATGTTTCTTTTTTAAAAATTTTTTATTTTTTTTTGCGTAATAAATTTTAAGAAATTTTTTTTTCTGGTTTTTTTTAATAGGGTTTTAACTCGTCTTTAATAGAAAGTTAAATTGATTTTTAAACTTTTTTTTTTCATTTTCGTATTAAAATTATAATCTTTAAATTATCGACAAAATTAGAATTATTTATATTCTTTTGAAACATTTAATTTTTTACAAAATCCAGAGAACAGTGTCTCCAGCTCTTTACCTATACACAAAACTGAAAAGTAAATCTGAACTCACCCGCCCACTAATTCAATCAACGGAGCAGACGCGATCAACTACGATAATTTGGGCGATTGCTAAAGTTCTCTAGTTTTACACTGTAATCATTAATTTTCGCACGTTATGCGAAAACACTAATCCAGTTACCGGAACGTCTTGCGAGCCGGTTTAAACTGGTCTTAAATGAATGAATGTGTTCAAGCTGTGTGAAGGAAATAGTTTGATTTGAAAGACGGGACAATGAAATACAGTGCAGCATCCTTCAGAAACCTTACCTCATTGTCCTGCCTTTCAGTTCCAGCTGCCATATATCTTGTTCTACCACTTACTTTAGACCAGCGATTTTCAACATGTGGATCGTGACCCCTTTGGGGGTCGAACGACCCTTACACAGGGTTCGCCTAAGACCATCGGAAAGCAAATTTTTATGAAGTAGAAACGAAAATAATTTTATGGCTGGGGGGTCACAACAACATGGGGAACTGTATTAAAAGGGTCTCGGCATTAGGAAGGCCGAGAACCACTGTTTTAGACGATTCAGCGGGCCATAGCTTTCCTACCCTTGAGTCCAAAGGTCATCTATAATTTTCTTCAAGGCTAACAATTAAAAAATATCCGGTATTATTCAAATATTGGGAAACATGGGCTTACAGTCGTGCTCTATCCAGGGCGTACTACGACGCTGTGTCGTGGAAACCATTTCAAGGAGGTGAACCTTCCAATCTCTCAGAGGCAGTAAGACCACAGGGCTGTAGGAGAGACAAGTTATGATCAAATTGTAAAGCTGTAGAGCTTTCTAGTTCGTGTCAGTCATTTCTTAGCATCCCTCCTCAGCGACTTCTCCAAACTCACCCCATTTGTTTGTTTATTTGGTCATGCTTTACGCTACAGACAAATGCGTTACGTTTATAAACATCCGCAGCTTCCATCACATCCTTGATGACCATGCAGAAAGTAAACATCAGGACCACCAACAACTCGCGTCCATGGAAATGTCTGTATTGAAATTAAAAAAAAACAATCTATAACACCCGCAAATGACAGACTCTCTCCCTCCACTCATTCTCCCAAGCTCTGCTCCCAGCTATCTCCTAGTATCTCAACGACCTTCACATCTACCTCTTTCCCCCCTCCCCCATGCCCGCGCCTCCCACTCATTTTTCGACAACCACTTCTCACCTATGTCCAACACGCCCTAGATCGACTCTATCCTAATCCCACGACGTGCCCCATCCCTCCATTATCTCCTACGCTTTACAAATTTTCCTTAATCCTTATCCAATTTAATGGATAAAACGCTCTGTGTATATAACGAGCATGTTAAATCTTTAATACAATTGACAATGTACATAAACAAAACTTTTAAGCTGCACGCTAAACAAATGTAGACACAATAAGATTGCACGTAAAGTTACCCTAACTGAATGAAAGACAGTGTCACGTCTCTTGCATAGTAATAAAGAATACTATCTTCCTAGGAGAACAGACCCTTGAGCTTAACAAAAGGCTATATTAATCCAGCTGTCAGATAGGCATATATTATTCCAGCTGTGACATAGGCCTATATTGTTCCAGCTGTCAGATAGACCCATATTATTCCAGCTGGCAGGTGTGGGTGGGCGCCAGGGAGGGCATAAGGAGCGCGAGCTCGACGGCCCGCTGACGCCATTTCCTAATGAGATATTCCAGCTGTCAAAGGCCTATATCATTCCAGCTGTCACATAGGCCTATGTTATTCCAGCTGTCACAGACCTGTATAATACCATCTGTCATAAAGACTTACAGTTTTAAAGCTGTCACACAGGCCTATGTTATTCCAGCTGTCACAGACCTATATCATACCATCTGTCATAAAGACTTACAGTTTTAAAGCTGTCACACAGGCCTATGTTATTCCAGCTGTCACAGACCTATATAATACCATCTGTCATAAAGACTTACAGTTTTAAATCTGTCACACAGGCCTATGTTATTCCAGCTGTCACAGACCTATATCATACCATCTGTCATAAAGACTTACAGTTTTAAAGCTGTCACACAGGCCTATGTTATTCCAGCTGTCACAGACCTATATCATACCATCTGTCATAAAGACTTACAGTTTTAAAGCTGTCACACAGGCCTATGTTATTCCAGCTGTCACAGACCTATATCATACCATCTGTCATAAAGACTTACAGTTTTAAAGCTGTCAAATAGGCCTATGTTATTCCAGCTGTCAGAAATGCCTATATTATTTCAACTGTCATTGATCCTGTTAATCCAAGTCATCCCACATCATCAAAAGAAAATACCTCTCTAATTCCTCCTTTTGATGGCTATCCCCTAGTGCATCGGTTCTCAACCTATGGATCGCTACCACTTTGGGGGTCGAACGACTCTTTCGCGAGGGTCGCCCGGGACCATTGGAAAACACATATACCCCACAGTTCTGAAGTAGCAACGAAAATAATTTTGTTGTTGGGGTCGCCATAACATGGGGAAATATATGAAAGGGTCGCGGCATTAGAAAGGTTTAGAACCACTGCCCTAGTGGATGCCTCGTTTTTTTTCTACGTAACTCCTTTTTGGACCTACTATTAAATGCACGGCATAGAATGTATCTAACTATAACTCCAATATCTCATTACGATGAGGAGTCATGACTAATAAAATAAAATTATGTCTTGCGTCTTTTGCTTCGAAAATACCGTCCACCCTTATATGGAGGGGAAAGTGGCGTCAGAGATGGACCCCCATCCCCATTGCATATGCCACTGATTTGAGCGAACTGAGAATACCGTCCACAGCTAAACATCCTTTTACTTTCTGTGGACTTCTTCACTTTCTGTGGACTTCTTTACTTTCAGTGGACTTCTTTACTTTCTGTGGATTTCTTCACTTTCTGTGGACTTCTTTACTTTCTGTGGACTTCGTTACTTTCTGTGGATTTCTTTACTTTCTGTGGATTTCTTTACTTTCTGTGGATTTCTTCACTTTCTGTGGATTTTTTCACTTTCTGTGGATTTCTTTACTTTCAGTGGACTTCTTTACTTTCCTTGGACTTCTTTACTTTCTGTGGATTTCTTTACTTTTTGTGGACTTCTTTACTTTCTGTGGATTTCTTTACTTTCTGTGGATTTCTTTACTTTCTGTGGATTTCTTTAATTTCTGTGGACTTCTTTACTTTCTGTGGATTTCTTCACTTTCTGTGGATTTCTTTACTTTGTGTGGATTTCTTTACTTTCTGTGGATTTCTTTACTTTATGTGGATTTCTTCACTTTCTGTGGACTTCTTTACTTTCTGTGGATTTCTTTACTTTTAGTGGACTTCTTTACTTTCTGTGGATTTCTTTACTTTCTTGTGGATTTCTTCACTTTCTGTGGATTTCTTTACTTTCTGGGGACTTCTTTACTTTCTGTGGATTTCTTTACTTTCTGTGGACTTCTTTACTTTCTGTGGATTTCTTTACTTTTAGTGGACTTCTTTACTTTTAGTAGACGTCTTTACTTTTATTGGTACTGTTTTCAATGGCCCTTTTCACTTTCAGTGGACATATGTACGTAAATTGACTTTTTTTCAGTGAGCCGCTCTACTTACAATTTACCTCTTTACCTTCAATGGATTTCTTTACTTTCAGTGTACCTGTTCACTTTCAACGGACTCCTTTCAGTGGGCCACTCTACTTTCAATTGTCCTCTTTACTTTCAATAGATCTCTTTACTTTCAGTGGACCTGTTTACTTTCAATGGACCTCTTTACTTTCAATTGACCTCTTTACTTTCAAGGGACTCCTTATAGTGGGCCACTCTACTTTCGATAGATCTCTTTACTGTCAGTGGACCTGTTTACTTTCAATGGACCTCTTTTACTTTCAATTGACCTCTTTACTTTCAAGGGACTCCTTACAGTGGGCCACTCTACTTTCAATAGATCTCTTTACTTCAGTGGACCTGTTTACCGTCAATGGAACTCTTTACTTTCAGCGTAATCTTTACGTTCAGTGGCCTCGGCATCTGCAGTAAATTGTGGATACATAAATAAAACCAATCCAATGGCTTGTTCATCTTGTGTCACTGACATCGCTAGTGGGAAGTTATGTGTCCATCTGTACCATTGTTAGACTGGAAGGGGGGATTTTTTTGGGGGGAATGGGGAGTGATAGAGTTCAAAATGATAGAAATTGTCACATGTTAAAGGTGAACACTATAAACTGGGGTAAAGGAACCCTCCCCCTCCTTAAACCAGTGGCGTAGCGAGCTTAATTCGCACCCGGGGCACAATACTTTTTAGCGCCCCCAAATACCTTTTTAGCGCCCCCCATTCGAAAACCATACAATATTATAGTAAAATATACCATTTGGCGCCCCTTTGTGAGTAGCGCCCGGGGCATGATGCCCCCCCTTGCCCCCCTCACTACGCCACTGCCTTGAACACACCTAAAGGGGATAAACATATCCTTTTGCCACATCAAAAATATATTTCTACAAGAGGTAAATATATCCTTTTACATCATCAACATTTTACCTCTACTGGAGGTAAACATTTAATTTTACCCCATCAAGATCGCGCCAGTCCATCTACAGGTGGTTAATACAAAGTTTTACCAGTAATCACACTTAAAGAGGTTTGAAAAAAAAGTGGGGGGGGGGGGGGATCATACATTTTTTTACCCCTTCAACTTTTCGCCGACAGATTGACTGACTCAAAAGCTGCTCCGTCCCATTCAACAAGAAAAGACCTTGCTGTGAAACATTTTTTTTTTTAAAAAGCGAGTAATTACCTGCAAACACCCCACCCCCCCCCCCCCCCACTGCCTAAAAAAAGAGCAGCGCTGTTATAATTATCGTCACAAAGGGAAGGTAATCATAGCACAAATCAGGGGAAAGCATTCATCACAAACTTTTAATGCTCCGGTCTGCCTCAATAAAATGAAAATTTTAAAAAAAAAATTTCCTTTTAAAACCTTTCTAAAGACAAGCCTATTAGATTATAACACAAATAAATGCCATCTAAACACAGGGGGATTTCGGAGCATCAAATACATTATGGGGGGAGGATAAAGGGGAAAAAGGGGGTACGGAGGGGGGCAGTTTCTAAGAATGTTTTAAATAGGGAATAAAAGAGAAAGGCCATTGGCTAAGAGCAGAGTACACAATAATTGGAAGAATTTTTTTTTTCCCCCTAAAAGCTCATCCCGAAAGAGAAAATGGATTTCATTGGATCGGACGCGACAACTGTGGTCTATTTGTTCTGATCTTGGTCAGGGGCTCCTGCTAATACCAATGCTATCCAAGCATGGACAAGAGCTTCATTTTCAATTCACGTGGGGCTGTTCCGCTTCAACTGGGCCTTGAGTTTGGGGTTCACGAGTTTCCAGAGAAAGGATGAAGAGACCGGTCATGACGTTGTTTTTTTTGAGGGGTGGGTGCGGGGGGGGTGGGGGGGGCAGGATTTCGCCAAGAGTTTCTGCCGGGTTTACACGCCCGAAATAAACAAATTACAATTTTGCTTCAAGTAAAATGAGTAGAAGTGTTTGAGGCGAACATAAAAAAATTCATTTTAAAATATGTGTATGATACGTTGTTTTTTCTTATTTATTTTTTTTTTGGAATGGAGGCGTTGGGAGTGGTGTGAGAGGAGATTGTTGAATGATTGGGAGAGGAGATTGTTGAATGATTGGGAGAGGAGATTGTTGAATGATTGGGAGAGGAGATTGTTGAATGATTGGGAGAGGAGATCGTTGAATGATTGGGAGAGGAGATTGTTGAATGATTGGGAGAGGAGATTGTTGAATGATTGGGAGAGGAGATTGTTGAATGATTGGGAGAGGAGATTGTTGAATGATTGGGAGAGGAGATCGTTGAATGATTGGGAGAGGAGATTGTTGAATGATTGGGAGAGGAGATTGTTGAATGATTGGGAGAGGAGATTGTTGAATGATTGGGAGAGGAGATTGTTGAATGATTGGGAGAGGAGATTGTTGAATGATTGGGAGAGGAGATCGTTGAATGATTGGGAGAGGAGATCGTTGAATGATTGGGAGAGGAGATTGTTGAATGATTGGGAGAGGAGATTGTTGAATGATTGGGAGAGGAGATTGTTGAATGATTGGGAGAGGAGATCGTTGAATGATTGGGAGAGGAGATCGTTGAATGATTGGGAGAGGAGATTGTTGAATGATTGGGAGAGGAGATTGTTGAATGATTCGAATTTAGTTAGTTACTTCAATCGGGGAGAGCTGTTTATGGCTGTGCAACAGTTTATAACATGGAGATGTCCAGATTATGTTAAAATGTGATTTTACTAAAAAAAACTGCATTTAAAAAAAAAGAATTTATCAGACTATACTGGTACGTTACAAAAAAAAATATTTCATTGTAAAAATTATCTTACTGCAATTAAAGTCAAGCTGTGCATCGTTTGAAGTATTATTATTGCTTTTCGCATAAGCACTCTTTTAGAATTTTTTTTTTACTGTATTCGCCTCTCAGCTCAGTACAGCTATTTCATCCAATCTGTCCACCACACTCCCAGCAACAACAACAACAACAAAAAACAACTTTAAAAGAAAATAAACAAAAATAACAACAACAACTAAAAAAAAAAACACGAGAAACCTCCAAAAATAAATAAAGGTGGAGCCAGTGTCAGAAGTAAGGTGTCGACCGATGATGTCCCAGGTACAGCGACAGCGTCAATTTATTAACACACAGTTATAAAGTTTGGCGTCACGACCACTGATCATGTTAACAAAAGCAATAACATAGTTAGTTATTCATTACACTCTGGTCATACGGCTGATACTTATTACTAACGATCATAGTTATTTTTAAAAAAATATTGTTGATTAAAAGAAAATGTAAATGAGTCAACTACAAAACAACAAAAAAAAAAAAAAAAAAAAGGAATACAAAATTTCTTTTTGAAATATCTACTAAATTAAAGCAATCGATTTTTAATTTTGTTTTTTTTTCAAAATCTTTCGTTAGAGAATAAATAAAAAGAACGGAGATAATCCCGTTCTGTAATTTAAGAAAGTAATAAATCTGTGATTCGTGTCAAATTTCGCCCATTTAGTAACCAACAACTTATTAAATTATTCATATAAACATTAACAGTGTCTAACCCACATTATTTTAACAATATTTCTATAACTCCCTCGAGGGGCATCTATCCCAACCCCACCCAGCCCCCTCGAGTGATGGAAGGCACCCTGGTATTTAAAAACTGTTGGAACATGCGATTTTTAACTATCGGATATCGTTTTTCGTTTAACTCAAGCCCTAAAAATTTTTTTTTCCCTTTCAATATTTGTTAGTATAACGTCACCTGCATTCAATAATCTATGTATATCAAAGTAAAAGCCAAATAAGGTTCACTCACTGATCACCAGATCTCAAGACCAACACGTTCTATGAAAAGGATTTTGTATCATGGAGATTGATCTTACACTCTAGGTGTGCACTGACAATTTTGTATCATGGAGATTGCTCTTACACTCTAGGTGTGCACTGACAATTTTGTATCATGGAGATTGCTCTTACACTCTAGGTGTGCACTGACAATTTGTTGTTTTGTAAAAATCCTGTATATTAACTTCGCTTTCGTTCGCGGCTAGCTGACTGATTAGCTAGCTGACTGAATGGCTGGCTGACTGATTAGCTAGCTGACTGATTAGCTAGCTGACTGATTAGCTAGCTGACTGAATGGCTGGCTGACTGATTAGCTAGCTGACTGATTAGCTAGCTGACTGATTAGCTAGCTGACTGATTGGCTGGCTGACTGATTAGCTAGCTGACTGAATGGCTAGCTGACTGATTAGCTAGCTGACTGATTGGCTGACTGACTGATTAGCTAGCTGACTGAATGGCTAGCTGACTGAATGGCTGGCTGACTGATTAGCTAGCTGACTGATTAGCTAGCTGACTGATTGGCTGGCTGACTGATTAGCTAGCTGACTGATTAGCTAGCTGACTGATTATCTAGCTGACTGATTAGCTAGCTGACTGATTGGCTGGCTGACTGATTAGCTAGCTGACTGATTAGCTAGCTGACTGATTAGCTAGCTGACTGATTGGCTAGCTGACTGATTAGCTAGCTGACTGATTGGCTAGCTGACCGATTGGCTGGATGACTGATTGGCTGGCTGACTGATTGGCTAGCTGACTGATTGGCTGGGTGCCAACAATCTTCGAACAACTAACTGCCTCAAGTTATCGAGCTGATATTTGGCACATAGACCCAATGTCGATGACAACACATTCTTTCAAATGTTCAGCCCCAATCTTCAACATCAACTCACGAAAATGAGTTTTTCCTGCTTTTCATGTGGAAGATAAGAGGATGTTCCGGATATCTAAGCTGAATGAGATTCTGAAGAAAATGCTGAATGAGATTCTGAAGAAAATGCTGAATGAGATTCTGAAGAAAATGCTGAATGAGATTCTGAAGAAAATGCTGAATGAGATTCTGAAGAAAATGCTGAATGAGATTCTGAAGAAAATGCTGAATGAGATTCTGAAGAAAATGCTGAATGAGATTCTGAAGAAAATGCTGAATGAGATTCTGAAGAAAATGCTGAATGAGATTCTGAAGAAAATGCTGAATGAGATTCTGAAGAAAATGCTGAATGAGATTCTGAAGAAAATGCTGAATGAGATTCTGAAGAAAATGCTGAATGAGATTCTGAAGAAAATGCTGAATGAGATTCTGAAGAAAATGCTGAATGAGATTCTGAAGAAAATGCTGAATGAGATTCTGAAGAAAATGCTGAATGAGATACTGAAGAAAATGCTGAATGAGATTCTGAAGAAAATGCTGAATGAGATTCTGAAGAAAATGCTGAATGAGATTCTGAAGAAAATATCGCAAGTGCATTTGATGCGTTATATTTCTGTTGTTTTTTCTGAAATAGTTTTTGAAATAAATCTGCGGTGTAAAAGTGGGTGGGTCATTAGAATATTACAATAATTCAGGGGCTTGAAAATTATGTGCTGTTGCGAGCCTTGGTTGAAGGGGGGGGGGGGCACAATTGCTCGTTATTACATTTTATAAAGCAATTTTACGAAACACTTTTTTTTAGGGGCTGTTTAAATCTTAAGTTCTAATTTTAGGTGGCCTAACATGAATAACTTACGAAACATTCATAAAAGCAATATTTTGTTTCGTTAGGCGGGTTTTTTAAGTTGTATTTTGATATATCATTTTATGTATTACACACTTGGATTGGAATATGCGCTGTTTCATTTTTGCGAATTTTGCGCATCCAAAAATGAATATTTTATACTTCAATTTTTAAAACACGTGCCTAAGGTACCAACTTATTACCAAATTATCCCCAACTAATCTAGAACACTTTTACTTTTCATTAATGTTGGATTACTCTTTTGTATCTGACGTCATTGATTCGTTCACCCTTCATCTCAACAAAATCCTAAATTTTTACTAATACACTTTGTTGGCATCGATGAAGAAAATGCGGAAATTCGGTCTAACATCTTTTGGATTCGTACAGTCTGATAAGTCGGAAAACTTTTTTTAAAAAAAGTGCTTGAACAAAATTTACACATACAATATTTAACAGCAAATGAAAACATTCCGGAAACACTCGTATGGCCAACAACAAGCGAGTCGGCTTTGGTAATTGTTGAGCAGGAGTTTGAAAAGCGAGACGTGATTCTTCAAATCAGAGACAATAAGTTGATTAGGATCATCGAAATTCATCGTGACTACGACGCTCCCCCACCCAGCCCCCTCTCGTTATGTCTTGCCGTGGATGCATCATTATCACTCAGCGCAATCAAAATTTTAGATGATCTTTGGACTCAGGAGTTGGGCAATGTATGGGCCTGCTGAACCGTTTAGGGGAATTGGTACAGCAAGGTACCGGTATGTTGTAGCTTGAATTGAAAGACAGGACAATACTGAATCTTTCAGAAACCTTGTATTATTTTCTTGTCTTTCAATCCAAGATTCTTTTGTCTTGCCGTGGATGCATCATTATCCCTCGGCGTGATCCGAATTCCAAAGCCACTCTTTGCAAATGTTCTGCTTCAGACTTCTACTCTCACCGATTCATGGCAAGACAAGACCAATTAAACTACACCCTACTATAGTTTTATTTCCCCCTAAACATCAGAGCGAAGCATGGGTATCCAGCTAGTACGTTTATAACTTATCTGATAGTGGGCAATGCAGTATGTTGTAGAAAAGCCTTTGTAAATATCACCGTGTTACAATCATGTTACGAAAAAGGGTAACGTTTCAAAATGCTGTACTTTCGGTAGAATCAGCTCTTTCAAAAATAGCCTGTTTCAAAGAGATCGTTTTGTTATCAGTTTTCGCTAACACTTGATCAATATTTAATTCACCTCTAGTTGTACAAGATGGCAGGCTCATGCCTTGTATCACTTTTATATCCCTGCATGGATATAATATAATCTTGGTCTAAATTTTGTCGCAGTGTCCATTAAAATTACAATTCTCCGACTCCATTGACAAAACTGCCGCCAATATCTGACCACATAAAGTTTATTTACCCGATTAAAAAGAATAAAACCGTTTCAGGAATTTAGTTAAATATAAAACCGTGAATAAACCATAAAAAAAAACAACAACTAATTCATCAGTCTCTCTCTTTTTTTTTTTTTTTTTTACTTGTGCTGTAAAAAGCTATTTAACACTAGTTACACTAAGTTACAGCTCGCCAAACATTGGCCACAGATATGCGTTAACTTCCCGTGTACTACAGTTACTTGACAAAACATGAACCAGTGGCGTAGCGAGCTTAGCTCGCGCCCGGGGCAAAATACCTTTTTAGCGCCCCCAATACCTTTTTAGCGCCCCCCCTATTCGAAAACCATACAATATTATAGTAAAATATACCATTTGGCGCCCCTTTGTGAGTAGCGCCCGGGGCATGATGCCCTCTTGCCCCCCCCCTCACTACGCCACTGACATGAACCTCAAGTAATGCACATTTAAGATTTTGACAATTGAGTGTAAAACACAAAATTACCAACAACTAATTTTAAAAGTATATATTGGAATTACGTAAAACTTATTGATCTGTCCTGTAAACTTCATGTCCCGTTTTTTAAAAAAAAAATCTCTACAACAATTAAAGGGTTTACAGTGTTTAACCGCACAATAACAAAATAATTACGGCTCATTATTTTAATGTCTGTATTCGTGGCTTAGGTCCTTAAAATACAGTACACACGAGGACGTCAGACACAGGATACAAATCAGCTCTATTTAAAAAAGTAATGGCCACGGACATAAGCTTCCCACGGTGTTGGCTTGATGGCGATCGTTGAAATAAAGCTAGTTATGTTCTTCCTACAGAAATTAAGTTTATTCAGATTTAGCAATACTTTTTTTTTAAAGTTACTTTTTAAAAAATTGACGAATATTTCAGATAAAGAAAATCGCTCTAGTTACTGATAAGAGGTAATTAAAGGTTTCGTGTGCTTGAAAAAACAACAACTTGGTGTTAGGTTACAGAGAAGGCCTACTTGACTATCAAATACAATTTTCTTCAGTCGTAATGAAATGTAATCCAGTGGAAATTTAATAGATTGCTTTGTACTTAATACCAACATTTAGCGAAATATAATAGTATTGTATTATGGGAATCGACATTGCACTATCCATAGTCTTACACTTTGCACGATCAATAGCCTCACACATTGCACAATCCATAATCATACATATAACACGATCCATAGTCATACACAGGGTATCTTTCAGGCATATCTCTGGGGGGGGGCACTGCCCCACCGGGGAAGTAAGTGCCCCCGAAGTAAATATAACCATTATATATATAACCATTATATATATTTTTTTAAATTAAAAACTACTAAATTGTCATTTTTAAATAGTTTTAAAAAGAACAGTATATGTTGCCTTTAACCGATTACAATTAGTGGAGTCTATGAAATATCGCTTGGCTCCATATATTTGATGATCCATATATTTAAGGCTAACCATGTTAAAGGCTTACAGTATTCGATTATAAATATCGTAATGGCCGCTCCTGATTATAATTGATTGATTGATTTGAGTACTTATATACAGTGGCGTAGCGAGCTTAACCCGCGCCGGGGGCGCAATACCTTTTAAGCGCCCACCCCCTATTCGAAAACCATACAATATAATATGTAAAATATACCATTTAGCGCCCCTTTGTGAGTAGTGCCCTGGGCATGATGCCCCCTTGCCCCCCACTGCTTATATAGAGCTCATTCCCATGCTATGTTAGTGTGCTCACGGCGCTCCGATGTCCTAAAATGTCCTGTCAAGAAATTACACACTGAAAAACGACTGAGTTTGTTTTGAGTGAAAACGTTCAGCTTCTAAACAGTCCAAGAAACGTTCAGATCCAAAAATTTCCAACTATCCAGGAATATATCGGTATTTTTATTCATTCATTTTGTTGTTACTTCACAAAATTTAAAGACTTTAATAACACTGTATTCAATTATCTTTACATCAATATCAAGGTCTACAATTTTAATAGTAGTTCTTGCTAAGTATCAAACGTGCGCAATCCATTTTTCAAATTACATTTCATCATAAAAGCATGACTTTATAAAGCAGGGGTATGTGTTAATGACAACTTTGTGTGATGGCATAAGTATCGTTACAAAATATTTTTATTAGCATTTTAAAAAAATTAATCAATTTCATGTACGTTAAGTTATATAAAATAAAAACTTTGAAAAATGAGATAATTTCTTTTAAGAATGAACCAGCGCATACAACTGGTGCACATTTCATCAATTAATTACATCGTAAGCTTTGTGGTTTCTTTAAATGTGCTACTTTTGTAACAAAGTTTCCTGAATAACTGAGTTTTATAAAATACTTAGTCTATTTTTATTAGCCTATGGCCCACCTACTTGCACTGATTTTAAAAAAAAAAAAAAATATATATTTTTTCTATATTTGAATCTATCAGAAAGCAATATATATATATAACGATTTTTGTTAACTAGCATTTCAATTATCAAGCAAATTCTATAATTTTTTGTTTCTTGGTACTAGTTTTAGAAAAAGTTATTATTCCTAATTAGTTCAATTTAAATATATTCTGTCGATTTAGTTAAAAAAAAAGGGTTTTAAAGTGGATCTAAGAGGCAATTTGTAATTTACCTGAAAAATATTATTGTGTTTAGACATTCGATAATAAACATTTTAATCAACTGAATATTGGCAAATTTAAAACTTATTTTTATGCGATTTCCTTCAGATAAAATCGCACATAAATAAATATATAATGTTATTTTGTAAACAACTCTTTGTAAAGCAAACATAATGAACGTTCATAACGATTTATAAAAATGACCTGTTTTGATAACTAATAAAAGGTATAGACCTTTCTACTTAACAGTTTTTTGTGTGTATTTTTTTGCTTTTGCTTTCAAAATCTAAAATGATGTTAACATTTTTTTTTATGGAAACCTTTTTTTTTTTTAAAAAATGTATTTACTATCTGTGTCAGTGGTTCTCAACCTTTCCAATACCGTGACCCTTTAATACATTTTCCCATTTTTCCAGGCCTTTTTTTTTTCGTTGCTGCTTCATGACTGTAGAAGATACGTGTTTTCAAAGTGGTCGCGACCCACGGGTTGAGAACCGCTGATCTATGTAGTTAAACCCTTAAAAGGTTTAAACAAGAAACGAAAGCCATATTCCTATTTTTTAAATTTTTTTTATTTGCTTAACGCCAGCAGGGTCGTCGCTGGACTTTTCGAGGACTCCTTTGCCACTGGTTCATTCCTCCCACAAATTGCATTAAGCTATGATACGTGAGAGAATATCCACATCACACCTTTAAGTCCCTAAACATCAAAGGCCAACTGCAGTCGTAGTGGTTGCTGGGCTTACGCCAAGTTTCTATGGTAAAGTGACACCTACATTTTTTTAAAAACTAGCATCTCTTCCGTTGCTCTGCAATTAAGTGTAGAATGATCATCATCATCATGTCCCGTAGTCCTTCGACCGTTGGGGCGCCACAGATGACATAAAAACTATTATTCTCCATTCCTCTCGGTCTCCAGTGCTGTAGAAAGGAGGACGAGGAGGTTCTTTACTCAGGTATCATTTTCTTCTGAGAAAAACCCTTGTCATACATATATCGGGATCCACAGTCATACAGATATCGGAATCCACAGTCATACATATATCGGGATCCACAGTCATACAGATAGCAGGATCTATAGTCATACATATATCGGGATCCACAGTCATACATATATCGGGACCCATAAGTAAGAGAAAAAAAAATAAAATAATTTTACATTTAGGAACATGTCATAAAAGATAAAAACGAAGCCATCCAAGATATGTAACCATCAATATTTCAATGAAAATGTTCAAGTTAAGTTGTAATCAAATGAACTGTTTAACTTGATTCGATTTTAACGCAGCTTTTAAAAGCGGAAGAATTATTCAGAATAACATGTTCTGAACGGGAAAGATCACTAGCTTGGGCATGTGAGAGTCGCTTTTGAAAAAGTCTTGTCTGAAGTCATCAGGCTTTGCCTCGTTCAGGAAACTCAAGTTTATTTGTTGGAAGAGTTAAAAGCACACTATGTCCTTTTAGCTGTACACATTTTTTTTTTATTGAACGGACCCTGAGAAGCGGTGCCGGCTCAAAGATACGGTACCTGAAACTCTTGCAGTTCCCCAGAGGCGCCAATCGCTTAGGGCGCATTCAACACTTTACAAAATAAGAGAAAGCATTGCATGCTGACAAAAATGTCATCGGTAGGCTAATTGTTCAGAAAAACTATATTATTGTTCATTGTTTATTTAAACTAGGTCATAAACTCATTTCCTAACCAAGAGGTCGGCAAACGCATTGGGCAAAAGAGCCAAAAATTAGCAGCGGGACGATTAAAAAAATTTGAGAGCCAAATTTCTTGTCAAGAACCATGTTTTTTGGAGTCACAGCCGATTTGTGGCCGAATGGCCGAGCCTCATTCAGATCGTCAAAGAGCCGCACGCGGCTCACCAGCCGTGAATTGCCGACCATTTACCTAACCCACATGTTTGCTTTGCAAAAATAAAAATGCGTATGATTATACGTAAAAGGGGCGCCAAAGTTAAGCTTCGCTGGGGCTCCAGCAACCGTAGTGCCGACTCTGCCGAGAAGAAATATCTTAACTGGGCGATGTATGAGTCATGCAAAGCAGTAGTTAATAACCCCATTAATTGCTATAGGATATGCTCTCCACTGAATGTCGCGATGTATGAGTCATGCAAAGCAGTTGTTAATAACCCCATTAATTGCTATAGGATATGCTCTCCACTAACTAACTAACATACTTAAGAAAATCAGCAGACCATCGAGCCAAGGCTCATAAGGTCTTCCCCAACACACCTCCACCGCCCCCAACTGGCATTCAACCACTCCCCCCGTGGTCTTTATTCCAGTCAGGCCGCGAAGCGGCATGCCGAGGGCTCCCCGCCCCTGAGGCCGCATCAGAGAAGGGACGCCTGGCCAGCCGGGTTGATGCTTACACAGCAACCGGGCCGGACTTCCTTGGGCTGGGGTGGATATAATTTACGTCTCTAAAGACCCCCCTTCCCACCCCGGGGGGACTCGTAGGTGTTAACAGACGCCCTCTAATAGGGTTTACGTGGTTTTCTGCGGCATGACTAATTCACACCGCAGCTGGGAAATGACAAAAAGAGAAGGTTGCCTAGGAGCAGTACCCTCACGTCTGCATATTTGGAATCATCGGCTAGGGTCGCTACACGCCTTCGCCTCATATCCATGCGGCAACTGTAATCATATCCCGACCTGTTTCTACGTTATTTTCGGCTGCACTTGGTAGGAAACCATGCAGTCGTGCTCTTTCTAACGCAGTTTCCGTGCGTTACCTTTGCCTTTCGGCGCGGGTCCCCTACACGGTGATCATGTCCCCAGGGTAACGTTTCAGGGGGTTCGTGGCAAACGCCTCTTTGTCTCCACTGAATGTCGCGATGTATGAGTCATGCAAAGCAGTAGTTAATAACCCCATTAATTGCTAAAGGATATGCTCTCCACTGAATGTCGCGATGTATGAGTCATGCAAAGCAGTTGTTAATAACCCCATTAATTGCTATAGGATATGCTCTCCACTGAATGTCGCGATGTATGAGTCACGCAAAGCAGTTGTTAATAACCCCATTAATTGCTAAAGAATATGCTCTCCACTGAATGTCGCGATGTATGAGTCATGCAAAGCAGTTGTTAATAACCCCATTAATAGCTATAGGATATGCTCTCCACTGAATGTCGCGATGCATGAGTCATGCAAAGCAGTTGTTAATAACCCCATTAATTGCTATAGGATATGCTCTCCACTGAATGTCACGATGTATGAGTCATGCAAAGCAGTTGTTAATAACCCCATTAATTGCTAAAGGATATGCTCAACACTGAATGTCTGTGACCCTTCCACAGTTAGCATTTACGATTAAATATTACATGATGCACGCAAGGCATCGGCTATCTTTTTGGGAAGCTTTGCAAAAAGCTAATTAACAAAGTTGGTCACTTTTTTTTTTTTAACATATCTCATTCCACAATCAGTTCCCATTTTTAAAGTCTGTAATTTAACTTAATCTCAATGACGTCTATGCATGAATCAATAATTAATAATAATTAAAATTATATTCTTTTGTTTCGTAAATACATTGAAAAAAACAAAACAACAATGGGATATTTTTATCAAAGAATTAAAACACACTTTATACCAATGTCAAAGCAAGTATACGTTTGTGAATTAATCAAATAAATTAGTTCATTTAATTTTCCATTGGCGCTTGAAGTTTTGTTTGAAAATTATGGTGTTTTTTTGTTTTTTTTACTATAGACCCTTTGGATACACAAATGTTATACTATGGTAATTCCCAGTATTGTCCTATCTGGGCTTTGAGTCAGTGAGTTTGTCGTTTATTGTTACCTTTTAAAATTACTTTTGTTATGAGCGCCAAATCATCTTCCTGTGTCATTTTTTTTTATTACGTTTAATAACATGCATAATAATAATATTGTACTGCAGAACTACAAATAATATATATCTATATATATATATATATATATATATATATATAGGTATAGATATATTTATAAATATATATAAAGTAAAAGTAAAGCACAAGATTCCATTACAATTTACGAGGTATTAAATCACAAGGTGATGACATTCTTTTCATGACATCCACTGATATTCCAGCGCTGAGATAGTCCGATGTCCACGTCACGTGATGATGTCTCGACGCGGGGGAAGAAGATGCTCTAATGCATGCACTGAGCCGCAATTGTCTCCCTTGTTTATGGCCCCGTCCCGTGATGCATCTTAATGGGAATCCCAGGAAATTAGCCTACGAAACACTCATCTCACTGTTGTACTCTTGATTCCTGCCATAGTTTTTTTGAATGTCAAGCAATAACAGCGCTCCGACAGAAGCCGGTGGTTATCAAATGACTTTACAACAACCCCTTTCCCGCTATGGGTGACAAATGACGTCATAACAGATTGGTTTTGTCCCAAGACAGCAAATTTAATTTTTTTTTTAAATGAAAGTATGTATCACCCAAGCAATCAATTACTGTACGAAGAGAAATAATACTGAACATATTGTTGACTTTAATAATTATTATTTTTTTATAATTAAAAAAAAAGTTTAGAGCCACATTTTTTCAAATTAAAATATTTATTACTTCTATTTATGATTTCTAAATAGCTCATACTCATAAAGCAAGCATGATTCATACTTGCAGGAATGCTGCAGTGTGGCAATAGAAACATAAGTCTGGTCTGAAATAGCTCTTAAAATATGTTAACGGATCAGAAATGGAACTTTATGAACTAAACATTAAGCGCGGGGACTAAACAAACACCGTATTTATTATTATTACATATTTGTTTATTGAAACTTGTTGTACAATTGAGTTTCGCATGCCTTCTGTCAAATCCAGATAAACCGCATTAGAAAACCTATTCCAATCCGAACTTTTGTATTGGTCGTATTTATTATTAGGTTGGTTAAAAAATCATGTGCCTTGTATATTTGATTTTTAACAATTTTGTAAATATTTCATTACAAGAAAATGGACATTAACAATAAAACGTAATATCTTACGAGAACTTAAAATAGGGCCGTTGCATTTAATATAATGTAACCACTGTAAGATGAAACTCACGTGATCCACGTTTTCTGCTCTATTAGAAGTATAATCAGAACGATGTTACGCTCATGTATCTAATAAACCCCCACAGTGGTTGGCTGTGTATAAAAGTGATCGCCTATAATGGAGAAAAAAGTGCCATCATTTTACAATGACGGGAATAATAGAATCGACTCCGTTTATACAGCAACGTTGTTTTTTTTTTTGTTTTTTTTACGCTTAACACAATTATTACAAAAATATTCCATTTTTTGTTGTTGTTTCTTTGTGTTGTTTATGTGTTGTTATACGGGCGTAATGCGATGTCGTAGAGTCGCTTACAGCCCTTCGAGGGGGGGGGGAGCAGCACTTTGCTGTTGATCCACTTTGACCATCTCAAAATGACATTCAAAGTGTGTTTTTCTTCCTTTATTTTTTATAGAACTTGATGGAGGACAGGTGTCAGAGTGTACGACTTCCACGATTGGCGATGTCTTCAACAAATTGTAATTGGAGTCTTACAGAAGATCAGCTTATCGCAGTGTCCCTCGTTGTTGATCAACATCGTACATACATAGAAAACGTTTACATAATATTGGTTTCTACAGTTGATATTTAAACAGGCCTTTAATTTAAAGCAAATAAAATTCATGACTTCTTTTTATTGGTATCTCTGTGTTTCAATTCCTTCGTTTTTTGAATAACCGTGTGAGTCGCGTCGTGCGTGACGTGGGACATCCTCGTGAGCTGTGAGCACCGTTTGAGGCAGCTTCACTGAGCCTGTCGCCTCAAGCATCCTTTTTTTCTGGTTGTTATAAGCAGAAGGAAATATGTAGTTCGAAAATTTGAGAGTCGTAAGAAAAAAGAAAATGATCTCCGGAAAAAATGTTTACCACCTTAAGGATGAATATGGAGGGAGAATACGAACCAACCAGGAATTGTATAATCTATATCAGGATCCCACATGAGTAGCAGAAATAAAAAAGGTTTGGCTTAGAAAGAATGCCAAATAACAGAGGAGTGAAGAGGGTGCACAACCAAAACCCCAGAGGGAAACGTCTCAAAGGCGTCGTAGGCGTCGATGGATGGAAGATGTGGAAAAAGATCTTCAGCAGCTGGGAATCCAAGCATGGAATAGAAAAGCATTAGTTAGGTCTGAGTGGAAGGAAGTGGTGAAGCAAGCCAAAGCCCTACATGAGCTGTAGCGCCACGTGGACGGACGGGTGATAAGGGGGGAAATGCAGCATAGAAGGTATCGGCCGAAAGTCTTCCACAACGGGAAAAAACAGGACATACATCAGTAGCGATAATTTTAAAAGAAAAAGAATCAGAGAAATTCTGCGTCTATTTTAAAAGATAACTAATGGTTAAGCCAACGATAGCTAGATTTTGAAAATATGGGGATAGAAGAAGAGGAAATTACGAAACACTAATATAGGATTTAAATAGAGAGATGGCGGGAATTTTTCAGATACAATGCAGCTGATTCCTATCAAATTGATGAGTATGCGAAACTGTACAAAAATGTATCAGAAGCAAAGTTGTTAAGGCGTGATAACACTTAAAGGTGTGGGGGCCTCTTCGAGCTCAAAGGTGTGGAGTCCTGATGTAACACAAATGTATGGAGACCTGATACAACACAAAGGTGTGGAGGCCTGAAACAACAAAAAAGTATGGAGGCCTGATACAACACAAAAGTATGGAGGCCTGATACAACACAAAAGTATGGATGCCTGATACAACACAAAGGTATGTAGCTATGGTTAAACACAAAGGTATTGAGGCCTAATAAAGAGCAAGGGGCTGAGGCCCGATTTTCATTTTAAAAGTAAAAAAAAATAAATTTCAAATTGGAATAGAAAAAATCTTTGTTGCCTTTATAAAATATAATAAAATACTTGAAATTGTGTCCATTTGCATCTATGTACAATACCAAATCAACATGGAAATAATGAGACTAAGCTTCTATTCATTGGATAATGTAGGGCAAGATTTTAAAAAAAAATGAAATAACTGCACGAGGTAATAAATACTTGAACAAAAATATAATTATCACCTCACAAAAGTTAACATCACAACTTCGACATTGCAGTTCTTAACAAAATCACAACCCAACACCTTGACTAGTCAGTTGTTAAAATCACTACAACCCAACACCTTGACTAGTCAGTTGTTAAAATCACTACAACCCAACACCTTGACTAATCAGTTGTTAAAATCAATACAACCCAACACCTTGACACGCCAGTTGTTAAAATCACTACAACCCAACACCATGACTAGTCAGTTGTTAAAATCACTACAACCCAACAAATTGACTAGTCAGTTGTTAAAATCACTACAACCCAACACCTTGACACGTCAGTTGTTAAAATCACTACAACCCAACACATTGACACGTCAGTTGTTAAAATCAATACAACCCAACTCCTTGACACGTCAGTTGTTAAAATCAATACAAACCAACACCTTGACTAGTCAGTTGTTAAAATAACTACAACAGAACACCTTGACACGCCAGTTGTTAAAATCACTACAACCCAACACCTTGACACGTCAGTTGTTAAAATCACTACAACCCAACACCTTGTCACGTCAGTTGTTAAAATCAATACAACCCAACACCTTGACTAGTCAGTTGTTAAAATCATTACAACCAAACTCTTTGGCGTCTCATTTAAAATCTAAAAGCAAAACTCTAACCAATGCTCATTCTATCCCGTTGGCCTTGTATTGATTGCCAGAACCATGTTTTGTTCCATACCATAAATGGAAATCAAATTACATTTTTAAAAAAAAACTTGCCATGAATGAGGATATGCCTTTTTTATTTTTAGAACCATCGGGAAATTGTGTAATAACATTAATATTATCGCAGGCAAGGATTAGCTCTGACACGCGGGCCTTTGAACTTTCTCCACCATCTTCTCATCAAACCTCAACTCTGTTTCCGGGAATAAAATCTTTAAAAACAGTTTCCGGATAAAATAATCGTGAACACGATTTGAAAGGAAACTCGGATTTATCGTTCGTTTTCCTTTTCTCTTCTCTTGATAATTCTACAAAATAATACGTGTGAGTCATAACTTTCGTTATTTTTATTTGACTTAAAAAAATTATTGGCATCCTTAAAATGAAGGTAACACCGACCCATGAATTCAGCCCTTTTTTTCCAAGCATACCGCGTCTCTGTGATTATTATTTTTTGCAGAGTATAATAATTTTGAGAACCGCTGGTTCGAAAGATTTTTGCGTGTGTGTAGTTTTCCTTTTCTGTAACTGATCGGTAGTGGCGGCGACGCCACAAATAATCTCTCACTTTCTGTTTACAAACGAATCTAACTGGGAGCATCAACACACTAAAATAACGCAATTACCCGAAGGCACGCACGGGTCGCGCGCAAATGCGTGCGCATACACTAATAACATCTAACTGCTACTAAATACCGTGTTTCCATCGGGTCGAACCGCCCATGAAACAACCCCGCAAGTCGATAATCGCATGAGTCGCTCTGGCGTCCTCGCCACTGTGCAGCCCCTGTGGAGCTGCAGTTCTTGGTACCTGGCATACGCCGTTTCATCAATTCAACAAGGGCTGTCCCAGGTGGCCAGCACATGTCATGGTGTCACTAAGCTACTTTATGGTGACACATGTCATGATGTCATACAATTTGTTCTTTGTAGTCAGCACATGACGAAACATCATCCAGTTAGCATCTGCTGGTCAGTGCATATGAGTTTCATCATTCAACAAGTCTTCTTCCTAGAGTAGTTAGCACATGCCATGGCAGTATTCAGTTTGACCCGTGTGCTTATGGCACATACAATGACATCAACATGTCAGTATTAGGGGCTGACAAAATGTTCGCGAATAAACTTTTTAGCGTGGAAGAGAAGTCGCAATTTCATTGATCTAGAAACGAGGCATAAGCTACACAAATCTATTTAAAAATTGCGTAGGCAATATGAAGAATGGCATTATCTTAGACTAAGATGTTTAACTTTGAATTCTCCAATACCTTAGAGTAAAATAGAATAGTCTGTCTCCCAATTATCTGGATGGCTTGGCGGTTGTGTCAGTACGAAACGTGTGAACTGGGTTTCCTTGCAGCAAAGTGCAGGGCTCTCGTCAGTCTTGGATAGTGGATACTGGCAAGTCAATCTTGGATGGTGGCTTGTCAATCTTGGATGGTGGCATGTCAATCTTGGATGGTGGCATGTCAATCTTGAATGGTGGCATGCCAATCTTGGATGGTGGCATGTCAATCTTGGATGGTGGCATGTCAATGTTGGATGGTGGCTATTATCTTGGATGGTGGCATGTCAATCTTGGATGGTGGCTTGTCAATCTTGAATGGTGGCATGTCAATATTGGTTGGTGGCTAGTCAATCTTGGTTCATGGCATGTCAATCTTGGATGGTGGCTAGTCAATCTTGGATGGTGACTAGTCAATCTTGGATGGTGGCATGTCAATGTTGGATGGTGGCTATTATCTTGGATGGTGGCTTGTCAATCTTGGATGGTGGCATGTCAATCTTGGATGGTGGCATGTCAATCTTGAATGGTGGCATGCCAATCTTGGATGGTGGCATGTCAATCTTGGATGGTGGCATGTCAATGTTGGATGGTGGCTATTATCTTGGATGGTGGCATGTCAATCTTGGATGGTGGCTTGTCAATCTTGAATGGTGGCATGTCAATATTGGTTGGTGGCTAGTCAATCTTGGTTCATGGCATGTCAATCTTGGATGGTGGCTAGTCAATCTTGGATGGTGACTAGTCAATCTTGGATGGTGGCTAGTCAATCTTGGTTGGTGGCTAGTCAATCTTGGTTCATGGCAGTTAAGATTTCTAAAAACATATTTTTGAAGTTAAAAAATGTTTGAACGTTTGTGATGTAATGAATCTTCATCTTCATCTTGCGTACTTTAAATTGTAATTTTCATTAAGAAGTTACTGGTGAACTCAGAGAGCGAAGTGACTCGAAAAATGTGTGTGTGCGGGGATTTTTGGGGTCATGTGTTGACAGGAGGGCGCACGTTAGTAGACACACGTGATGATAGTGATCATCAATAGAGACGATGGCGTTCAAAGGGAAAAGAAAGGGAGTGACAAAATATATGGTAAAGAAAAGGAAAGTTTTTTTTTGGGGGGGGGGGGGGTGGGGCAGTGTAAAGAAGACATCTGGGTAAGAAAAACAATGACGGCTAGGCTTAACAAAATGTCAGCAGCGACTACATAGGTAGGCTGGTTGCTAAGCATTGTTAAAAAATGGGATCATCTCTTGTCCGAACAGTTACGTAGTGAACAAACGAACGTGAGAGGAGGTTAAACATCAAACCTTATGACGTTGCCCTTATTCCTTAACGCTGTTTGTAAAGCTGAAACTATTTACAACCGTTTACAACTCTTTTTTTAGTGGGGGGGGGGGGCGCGGGGGCTTGTTTTGGTAGTTTTTGGCGTAGACGTATCAGGATTGTTCGTTTAAAAAAAAAAGTAATTTGTGTGTGGGGATAAAAGGATGTGAGTCAACCAATCGCTATTGACAGTGAAATATGACGTCTACTGAGTCATTTAGAGTACTCCACAAATCTTAACATCCTGTCCAAGTTATACACTTATTTACGTTGGTTTGTCGTGTATGCACAAGCATAACAGCTGTTCTTTTCGTTCGTTGGTTTGTCGTGTATGCACAAGTATTACATCTGTTCTTTTCGTTCATCGAGGACAAACCCTCAGACTTTTAAAAAACATTATTTTTTAAACCCTTGAAATTTTAATTTAAATTGAATATATTTTCTGTGTAGCTTTGTATAAGTTATCCTCAAACGGCTGGGTAAAGGAGTTAGCAAGGAAATGAGACAAATGACACGAGTAGGGGAGGTCTAGGGTTCGACTTACCGCAGCACTAATCCTCCCCCGGAATTTATGATTATAAGCCCCCCCCCCCCCCCCCCCCCCCGTGATGACCTCGAAAGTTGCTTCTATCAGAGCCCGTGTACAGACGCCAAACATCGCGAGAATCTCTGGGTCGTACCGGAAGCAAATCTCGCACAATGAGATTACAGAAACCGTTCTAAAGAGTAGTGGGTGAAAAAGATATGGGGCGGGGGGGGGGGGGGGGGAGAGAATAACGGTAAATTGGAACATACCGTATTGCCGCAAGATCAAATGTTAATTACAACAACAACAACAACACACACACAAACATTGAGCTAAATTATGGGTATTCGAATAAACATTTTATGACCACCATCTTTAGTTCTCAGACAGTAATTTGAACAATTCCACGATATATATATATATATAACAATAATCAATAGTAAATTTCCTAGGAAATATTTGAGGAATCGCTATTGACGCTTCATATTGCTTTTTTTTTCCCCTTCGTATTTACATTTAAACACATTTTTAATAAACGGTGTTGAAAAGCATAAATTACTTATATTAAAACAATAAATTGGCTATTATGTTTGTATATTTGAAGGAAATGCCCGTCGTCTCCCTCTATATTTATATCCTTAATCGAATCTGCCGGATTTTACAACAGTTTAAGAGCACGTGACCCCAGGCATTCGACTAGGCCAGGACAAGTTTACACAAACCATTTTATTTTCAGCAAAACCCGGGCCATGATGCCATTTCATTTCTGCATACATTTCAACATGTTTTATCGACAACCCGCTCTTAAATAAACGCACTAAAAAGAGGAAGGCATGCATAAAATGCTTCGGCTGGTCTACGGAGGCTTTTAAAAAAAAATATTAATAATTTCGTAATATAATAGTGTTTGGTGGGTAGTTCGAGGCTAAGGCTAGGGTATCGATTTCAAAAGTTTAGCTGGAAAAAGTAATCGTTGGGGGGTTCGGATACCCGATATTATTTTTGTGCGTAGGAATCGGTTATTTCGGGTTATTTAAAATGTTTGTGTGTAAACAAACGGTTTGAGCAGAATTTTGTGTGCGCGCCATTTTACAACAGCGTCACGGGGAGTCGTTAGGCAATGTGTTTATGGATTCAGATGACGACTGTTGTCGTTAGACAATGTGTTTATTGATTGTCGTTAGGCAATGAGTTTATGGATTCAGCTAACGACTGTTAGCTAGGTTCAATCTGTGTGTTGAAATCGGGTCCCTTTGTGTGTTAATATGGTGTAAGTTTGAGTACATTTCCGGCCAGATCTGAGTAGATTTCATAAACTGCGTAGATTTTGTAAACTGAGTAGATTTTGTAATCTGAGTAGATTTTGTAAAGTGAGTAGATTTGTAAACTGAGTAGATTTTGTAAACTGAGTAGATTTTTTCATTTTTTTACATCTTCTGAAACTGACGCTTGGGGACTTTTGGCAAAGACGAATAAAAAATGACCGGGACGTACGCAAAGAGTTGTGATTCGGTCATCATGATCACAAGTGAATCGATTGATTCATAGCCGAGAACAAGAACTCTCTTTGAAAATTGCTATATCCTCTTACTATGGAGGGCCAAAATGAGTACATGAGGAACACCGAAAAAATGACGTCTGTAGAGGCTGATCAAGGTTAGTCCGGTACCCGCACGAAGATCTTCGGTGGATACAGATGAAAGGTGGCATCGAATACGCACACAGATGTCTTTTTCAGAGGGAGTTAAGGTGCACATTTGTGTGGCATGCAGTACCCACACAAAGGTCTTCTATAGAGTCAGGCCTGGATGCACCCAGGTACCACACAAAGGTCTTCTATAGAGTCAGGTCTGGATGCACCCAGCACCAAATATAAAGCTCTTCTATAGAGTCACGTCTGGATGCATCCAGCACCACACACAAAGCTCTTCTATAGAGTCAGGTCTGGATGCACCCAGCACCACACACAAAGCTCTTCTATAGAGTAAGATCAACGTGTATTTAGCAACCGCTCAAATTTCTTCTGCAGTGTGAGGTCAAAGGGCAACATGAAAAGCACGAGCACAGAGGTTCTCGTTGGCCACTAAAAGAAATTAAATTTGCTATTACATGTACAAGATAACTTTAGAGAGGATATATACACGGACAGCATGTGTACATGTCGGTTAAACAGCTGTAGGCTACTTTTATATAATGTATTTTTGTGAAGAGAAAAAAATAAATATTTCCAATAAATCTTCCCAGCACTAATCATACCAGGAAGTATTCCGTTAAAACGTGTACCTCACCCCACGTGTGTACCTCATCACATGTGTGTGTTCCCACCCTAGACAAGGGTCTCAGCGACGTGACGTTCGTGTTTGTACATGGCTGCTACTCACACGGAATGACGTAATCTGACCCATCTGATCAGATAGAGCTGGTCCCCACAGAACGCGTGGGTCGATAATTTCAAGTAACTGGTACCAATTTTAGCGGAGTGGGTCACCCTCGGCAGACGCACAAAGAAGCCACGATTAAATATTATGTGGGGTAAATGTCACCATTGTCGTAGTATCATTGTCAAAAAATATGATGTTAACAGTGTGTAATGTCAGTGGGAAAATGTTGTTTTTTTTACAGTGGATGTGCCTTTGGTTTCGTCAGTCATAAAGACAAATCCTAAAACATAATTTAATGGGCCTATAACTTACTGAAGTCTAATAAAATATATAAATAGATTTTCCGTCTAAATGACACAAAACGATTTCATTTCTAATAAAGATATTCAATTATTTTGACTGAAAATCTTGTAAATGTGAAGTTGGTGGCAAAATACTTTTGTCCTCTTAGAAGGAAGAGCTGAGTTCAAGCTGTGTGAAGGAAATAGTACAACACGATAGGTGGAAGCTTGATATATAGAGACAAGACAATAAAAGATGAGCATTTCGGCCAAGAGCCTTCCTAATCAGACAGAACAAATGAAGAAATAACAAGAAGTAGCTGGTTGAAGTGTCAGGATCTGGCACGATTGTATAAGATCAATTGTGTGTAGAGTAGACTTATGTGGTTTGGGTGCATTTCTCTTGATCATATACAGTCTTTCGGTATGTACAAAGGTACCATTCGCCTGATGTTGACTGGCGAACTCGAATGCCCCGTTCCAATGACGACTGTGACATATAAAGGGACCGAGAAAGAATGATACAAAGTGGTATTCAAACACTTGTTCCATCGCTCATAGTTTTCTTCACTATAGACAACAGCAAAACAACAACAAGAACAAACAAAAACAACGAAACAGCGCAGGGTCACGTGAACACCACACAGATAGCAAGAGCCAATATTGTTCAACAGTTCATTAGTAATCTGTGTATCAAGATGCGTCACAGAGGCTGGTCCTGTACGCTTGAATTGCTGATGTTTATCAAACCTCCCCAAATATTCAAAACAACACTTTTGCAACGTAAAGAGGCGATTTTGATCGTATGGATAAAGGAGGTTGGGGAGGTTTTCAATACCCCCCCCCCCCCAATTTTTTAAAAAGAAAATATTTAGACTTTTGATAATTGACTGTTTTGAAATTTTAATTTATTATAAATTAAGAATGGGCATCTTTTTTTTTCGCCCTTTTTATAATTTGGTCCCCTGCTGACTTAAAAATAAAATTAGACTAAAGTGTCAAAACTACTATCACGTGTCCACGTTAATGAACCAATCCCTAGTAGCATGCCTTGACTAAATTCTACCCGTAGTGAGCTCCAAAACATCCACCCTTCTCTCCAAACTAACACACCCTACAAGCAATGTTATAAATAAGCCCCAAAGTGACGCCCAGTGTGTTTGCCATCTTCGCGACCCCCTCTAGGCTTCGCCACTGACTGTGGTCAACCCTCCCCCCCCCCCCCCCCAAAAAAAAAAAAACTCTCCAGCTTTGAGTGCACCACTGATCTTGTTCTCCCGGCCTTCACTTGCATTCCCTCAGATTGGTATGAAGGCTTGTTTGGGATGGTTGATTACTGGTTGAATTTGGCGTACACATCTCGTGTAGTGTTCAACGTAATGTATCGTTTATTGTTTCACATATGTCATCTATTGTTTTATATATTTCATTTATCATTTCACATTTATCGTCAATTATATCACATATATCCCTTGTTTCATATATACCATTTATCATTTCACATATTATATGATTTAATGTATGATTTAGCTGTCAACTCATTCCATACGTGTCATGTTTCATTTATCAGTGGCGTAGCTAGGGTTGGTGCTGCTTTCTCGTGAAATGCCCTGAGAAATCTGTCGGACAGCTCCTTTGCCACCCTTTCCAAAAACCACTGCAGTCTTATACATGTATTTTAAAAGATATTGCTTAGGTATATGTCTGATGAAAATGTTCACGGTATTGCCAGAACCCTACTGATATTAATTTCTTAAAACTTTGAGATAAATTATATGTACCAGAGTAAACATTATATATTATATACCCCCGCCCTTTTTTTCAAGTCGTCCTCAAGTATTCTTATACGAGTAGTGACCAACCGAATATCGGTTTCGGTGCAGTAAGTTGTCATGTGATCATTTTCAGCGTAGTTTCAGTTTCGGTCGAAATAGAATAATTAACTTTCGGTTGATTTTCGGTTTCATCCGAAGTGATTTAGGCTTTCGGTCGTCTACAAGAAGTCAGACTACGAACACTGATCACAGCTGCGTGATGACCTACTTGTCCAATATATTCAGAAAATAAAATTTCAATTATGCTTAGGCAGAGGTAAATAGTTTTTTGGTTATATTTCTAAGTTAAATTTGTTATTATTATTTTTATTTCATAAATAAAATTTTGGAACCCTAAGTTTATTCAATTCATTCATTTCTGATAATATTTTGATATAAATCAAATATAATTATTTTAAAAAAAATTAAATTCGGAAAGTCAAGGCTTATTAAAATAATTCATCCTTATTAGGCTAATAAACTTTGTCACTGACGACGAAATAATATTTTTAAATATCGTTTCAAATTAGTCACATGTATAGCCTCAAATGTATAGAAAGAAAAATGAACCTTCAGTTATTTAGAAATATAATAGCTTATTTTATATAATTACTTAGCTATTTATCTTTTGGTTTCGGCCCAAAGTCGTTTTGAAACTTCGGTTTGCTTTCGGTTAAGGCCGATACCAGAAAATCAAATTTGGTCAGTCTCTACAAACAACAGTTGTTTTCTTCCTCGTCCGTGTGCATGCTTCTCCACTTTAAATAAACAACAAATATTTGAATTTATTGGAATGGGGGGGGGGGGGATTTGTGTTTGGCCAAAGTCTTTTTTAATCGTCAGGATTAAGCTGGGTATTGAACTCACAACCAACCACCATTCGAACAAGCAATGAATTTTACGAAGTAAAAAAAATAATTAATTAATAGGCATTCTAACATTCCTTTAAAAAAAATAATAATAATAATGGGCTTTGATAATGTGATTTGCTGAAAGAAGTTCAGAATTATTTAGCAATTATAAAAACTGAAAAAAAATATTTTTTTTTATGAATATTACTCTTGAATAGTCAAAAATGTTCTAAAAATATTTTTTAATTACCAATATTCATAGTGAAAGTCTTGAAATAAACACAAATACCATGAACGGATCCACGCACAAAGGATTTATAATGTCCATGGTCGGGGTGTGGGGGAGGGGGGGCCTGTTGGGGTTTTTCTTCCAGCATCAGGGAGAGGGTGGTATAGACGCCCCTGATATGCACATTGAATCCCATGTTATCATTATATATTTTTTCCCAATCATTTAAACCACGCATCGATTCAGCTTGTCATAAAAGCTTTGTAATGCAAACTGATTCATCGTACATTTTTTTTTGTTTTTGGCAGTTTTTATTTGCAACCTAATAGCCGCAAATGTCCACAACAAGTGCGTAAACACAGAGCAGTGCAGGAAATGGACGCAGCCGAGATATCCGATATTGCCGCTGCTGCTTGAACGCAAATCGATTTCCCCTCTGCATGGGAGGCTGGCACCAAACTTGTTCAAAATGTTAGTAGGTTAGGTGTTTGGCATTCACGGCCTGTCAATAACAGTTTTAAAAATAATACCTGTCGAACGTCGCCTCACAGGTGAGAGATTAAGTGTTTCCGCGAACACAAAACCTTTCCACGCTCAGGTCAAAACGAGGCAAAAACGTGCAATTTTACAGCGCATTTTGGATAAGTGGCAACACAGAGAGCGCTTTTTGGGGTTTGAGCCTATCGCAAGAGGAGATGATAGTAAGCACTTGCAGGTGTTATATCAAAAGGACACGAGACTATATTAACAACCACATTTTTTTTATTCTTGCTTCTCATGATATTATCAAGCTAGTTAACCACTAACTAAGCAAAGACGAGACTCATTTATTTCTCGTTGCACAATTTCTTCGCCATACTTTACCATTAAAAATATGTTTATGATGAAAATACCCTCATTTCTAGATCAACTCGTTACTTTTAACTTTTTAAGGAAACAGACCATAAAAGGAACTTGGTTTATGTGTCCCAAGTCCCATGAGTTGTCGGAATTTTCTTTGCGCCAGCGTCATGCCGCCCACAGGACTCCATCTTTGTAGTTTGATTTCAGAGTTTGCCTTTTATGAGATGAGTTGCGAGTCCCATCCACCATCAATGCTGGTGTTGTTTAGCTAGCCTTTTGCTGGGGATTGAGCTCCAGTCCACAAGTTGGAGATTGCCACCAAACACCGTCGAGAACCTAGGAACCTTACAAATATTCCAAACTAGCGTTATTCAAACGTAAAATGCCTATCAGGCAACTCTGCCTAACCTCCGAAATCGTGCCTAACTATAAATAGAAGTACTATTTCATTCATTTTAGTTTGCATCATCGCTTCCATTTTGTTCCCAGACTTGTAGAATCACGACATGGTTTGTGCACGGGTTACCATTTACATACGTGTAATTAAGAGTTTGTGGGAAAAACGTCAATGTATAGAGAAAGATTTTTTGTTTGTTTCATATCCTCATTTCGTGCACGGCATCCAATCCAGAGAGTCCCTGGAATGTTTTTTTGAAGTTGAAACGGTCATCGCTACATCTCGTTTTACTCGTGGGTTTGCTATGCTGCTAATTTCCTTAAACTGCCACTGTTTGTGATGGCTGTGTTCATTGGTCTGCTCAATGCCACTGTTTGTGATCGCTGTGTTCATTGGTCTGCTTACTGCCACTGTTTTTGATCGCTGTGTTCAGTGGTTTGTTTACTGCCACCGTTTGTGATCGCTGTGTTCATCGCTCTGCTTACTGCCACTGTTTGTCAACGCTGTGTTCATTGGTCTGCTTGCTGCCTGTTTGTCATCACTGTGTTCATTGGTCTGTTTACTGCCACTGTTTGTTATCGCTGTGTTAATTTGTCTGCTTACAGCCACTGTTTATCATCGCTGTGTTCATTGGTCCGCTTACTGCCACTGTTTGTGATCGCTGTGTTCATTGGTCTCCTTCCCTCTTCAGAGGCGCTACCACGCGTGTTGACCTATATCCCGCAGAATCTAAAATTAGACTTTCCGTTCATTGTAATCCTACCATATGGCCCCCCATACATAGTAGCAGCAATCAGGTCGTTATGGCCTCCCACCTTTCAGACACTTGTCATACTAAAAGCTTTCCCTCCCTCCACCCTTGTCTCCTAATGCCATTTACATTGCGCTTGTGGTGCGCCGTGCCAATAAAGCTAAGCCATTGAATTATGCCACTGGACGTATTCCAGACACGTTCCGACGACCCCGTCATACACGGTACTCACGCGTCCCACATCGAATTGATCCCCAGAGCCTTACCAGGCCTCACTCGTGCATCGTTCGGTTTGAGTCTTGACTTATCACAGCACGGTTTTCTACATTTAATTTTATGCTACTTTTATAATCCTTAGTAGCAGGTCATTTGGAGTCGTGAAGTCGGAGTCGAAAAGTGTCAAAAATAGAGACTTAAAATATTGCAGATTTTTAATATAAAACCCCACAACTCCTTTATACCTTCAGGGGCAGCGGTTCTCAACCAGTGGGTAGCGACCCCTTTGGGGGTCGAACGACCCTTTCACAGGGGTCGCCTAAGACCATAGGAAAACAAATATAACCTACAGTTATGAAGTAGCAACGAACATAATTTTGTGGTCGTGGGTCGCCACAACACGAGGAACTGTATTACATGGTCGCGTCATTAAAACGTTTGAGAACCACTATTCAAGGGCGTCTTCAGTTACATAAGATTAAACCGGCTTTATATTTCGGATGTAGATTATTCAATGAAATCGCGTTACATCAATATATTTATTCTCGTTCTGGGCAGCTTTCAAAACCCACAACTATTTGAAACAAAAATAGATATCAGGAACATACTCTCCGACTACGACTGCGAGACGTGTATTATGCCATTAAGGTTCTAACATCTTATGGTCCTTGTTCCTATTCAAAAATCTCTTTTGTTTTTTTCACAACTGAGCTTTACGTGGTTGAATATAGTAGATGCTGTTGGTTTTCTTCTTTTTTTATTAGTCCAGGGATGTTGGACGGACATTCTCTATGACGCCTACCAACTGTCTGAGACAAAGAACATGATTAGCGATGCGATGTGGGAGAGAGATTTAAAGGATCGTGCCGACGTTTCTTTACCAGTGAATAGCTCATGATGTCTCCACTGATCCTTGTTTACTCAAATCCCACGTCATGTTTGTGTCTGATTCTTCTATAACGTCTTGTCAGGGGGGACTAATGACTACCAAAAATTATCCAAAGGGAGATAATACACATCAGTTACTAACGTGTCTACTTCATGACATATAATTCAGCGGTTCTCAACCTGTGGGTCGCGACCCCTTTGGGGGGTCGAATGACCCTGTCCTAAGACCATTGGAAAACATATATTCTCTACAGTTATGAAGTAGCAACGAAAATAATTTTGTGACCGGGGGTCACCACAACATGAGTAATTGTATTAAAGGGTCGCGGCATTAGGAAGGTTGAGAACCACTGACCTAAGCAGAGACAGGGATTTGTCATTGGGATGTTGGATATTCATAAAGAAAAGTTCATTAAAGAACCGTGTGTTGATACGTTGCAGTGTAGAGTGGCGCTTACGCAGTCGTAACTTTGGAAGATGACCACGTATATCCGAGGACGGAGTCTCAAAGAAATTGAAAATATGTTTAAATACGTTTTAGGAACATATCGCCGTTTACGGTTATTAGCTGTACGGCTGTTTGCTGTGCGGCTGATAGCTGTGCGGCTGTCAGCTTTGGGGCTGTTAGCTGTATGGTTGTTAGCTGTGCGGCTGTTAGCTGTGGGGCTGTTAGCTGTATCGTTGTTAGCTGTGCGGCTGTTAGCTGTACGGCTGTTAGCTCTGCGGCTGTTAGCTGTACGGCTGTTAGCTCTGCGGCTGTTAGCTGTACGTCTGTCGGCTGTAGCGCTGTTGGCTGGGGTATGCGTTTCTCCGTTTTATTTCTCCTACCAGGCAACTTTGTTAGGTTATCAGGTCAAAATGCTAATTAGTTTTCAGTCCCTAAAACTACTTTGGCCAAAAGGGGCTGAAACGTTGCATCATTTTTATTGACAAAAGAAAGGGGACGTTAAGGAATAAATGAATCCAAAAAGTCTTAATTGATATCAACCTCGTTGTCTGGCTAGTGACGTGCTTTAAAGCAGAGTGGTGCACAGAATGAATCTAATGTATCTAGATCAGTGGTTCTCAACCTCTCTAATACCGTGGCCCTTTAATGCAGTTGCTCATGTTATGATAACCCCCTAACCACAAAAATTATTTTCGTTTATACTTCATAACTGTAGAGTATATGTGTTTTCCGATGGTCTTAGGCGACCCTTGTGAAGGGGGTCGGGCGACCCACAGCTTGAGAACCGCTGATCTAGATGAAAAGTTCTCTTCACCAGGAGTCATTTTTTGGATTATTGCTGGTTAAAAAAATAGCAGCGGTCAATCGTATGGTTTCACACATATATGTTTTGGGGTTGGGGGGGGGGGGTAGTGTCAAGGTAGTGCAATAAAGCAGAGAGGGTAAAGTTGTATGGTTTAAACAACAATTTTTTTTGTTGTTTGTCTTCTATTTTTAGTGTTTTTTTTTTTTAAATAATTTCATTTGGAACCACTAAAATTTGCCTAAATGTTAAAGTATTAAAAATGAAAGGGGCTATCTCTAGTCCCATAGTACTGATTCCTAGTCCCTGGTCCATAGTCCCTAATCCCTTGCTCCTATTCTCTAGTCCCTGGTCCCTAATAACAAGTCCCCAGTCTCTGACCCCTAATCCCTAGTCATTTGGCCCCAGTCCCTAGACGTAAACACATAGAAAATAAAGATTTAGTTTTTTCTCAAAACACCGCTAAGCAGTTATCTAAATGTGTGCGTGTTTGAAAATGGTGATGTTGTGTGATTTTTGTGTAAGAGTGCATCCTTCGCTAGTGCACTTATCTCATAAACGGAAACGCCCCTGCATAGCAAGGTCTCTAACGTTTGTGCACATGTTTAATTACTGTGACTGAACAGTGAGTCATGCAATGGTACATGGTACGGTTTGTGCTATACGTGTATTCATCATCCAATTACCACGAGTCAGTAGCACAGTACATTGTACATTTGCTCTAGATAATGCACAGTATTTCTATTTCATAACCCTCTTTGAAAACTTTCCATTTTCCTCTACTCCTCTCCTCTTTCCTTTCATCCTCTCATTTTTTATTTCATTCTCATCTCTTTCCGTTCATCGTCTTCTCTTTCCTTTCATCGTCTCCTCTTTCTTCCCCTCGCTCTTCTTTCCTTTCCCCTCTCCTCGCATCGCCTCTTTCCTTTCACAATCTTCTCTCTCCTTTCCTCCTCTCCTCTTTCATTTCACCTTCTTCTCTCTTCTTTCCTACTCTCCTCTTTCCTTTCGTCCTCTTCTCTTCCATTTCATCTTTTCACATTCAACCAAATTTCACACTTAGCTTTAAACTCGAAAATATAATCAAAAGTATAAATATTTTTTACCGTTTTCGAGCAACTAGCTTAAAGAAGAACATGGACCTAAAAGTACCTAAAAGTCGCAGGATAAGAACCGCTGGTGTGGTTTAAAGTTGCTTGAAAAAGGAGGACCGAGTGGTCACTTTGAAACTGCTATCACAATAGGATGGCTGGGCTTTTCTGATCGGTCACTGTTTTTCCAAGACGCTTTATCGGTATAGCTGTTGATTGGAATGTGGTGTGGACAAGGGTCAAGCGGTGTGATGGATGATTGACCAGAGACTGATAAATAGATCCCACTGAGTTGTGGTCAGCTTGATACAATCGGGAATTGACGTGCCGAAACAAAGACGTTACGTGACACGTTACCCAAACACGCCACTTGATGTGAGGGTCGCATGGCTTTCTGTAATCCAGTGACACTTAAATTTTGTCAGCGACGCCAAATAGCTACGGCTGATCGCGCTACAGGAACATCTTTGATTTTTGATATCAATCATTCGATTGTGTTTTGATACCAGTAAGAGGGTGTAACTGTGTGACGTTATGCGGGAGAGTGTTGACTTGTGGTTTAGAAGAAATATCATGTCATCTCGCTACACGACTCAGATGTACCTTTCATGATAGTGACACCCATTTTATTGCGTGTCTTAATTTAAAGTATAAGATTCCGCGTTGGACGCTAGCCATAGTGCGCCAACATTATGGACAACATGTCATGTAACTTTTTCATATGAAGATATATAATAAATAAAAGAGCAATTTATTTGAAGAATTATACAAAAAATAAAAAGGACCCACTTTAAAATATTTAATTTTTTCATGGCTCCCCATGTACACCTGTTGCACTGCGGAGTACCGGATACATACATATTTATATATTTGTATTAAATTAAAAGATTAGTTAAAATAATAAAGACCGCTGGTAAAAAGGGAGAGAGACCGAAGTCAGGTTAGGTAAAGGGAAATGTGCTAAAAAAAAGTATGGGAAAATCCTGAAAAAAAAAAAGATGAACTTGTCGACAAGAATCCTTCTTCAGGGAAAAGAGCAAGAGTAAAAACCATATAAACAATCCACTTTGTACTTGCTGTCCTCTTTGATACTACATTGGATTTAAGTGTTTATTGTTTTTACTTTTCTTTGTACTTCCAAGTAAACTTCTTGCCCAAACTTCCCTAGTTTTGTTGCGTCCCTTTTTTCTAAGTTTTCCCATACTTTGTTCCGCTTATTTCCTGAAAATTGAAATGAAAACACGTATTTGGGATCAACAAAAGTAATTGAACAAATTCAAATAATTTAATTAATGGAGACGGTTTAGTTTGTTTAAAATCGCATACTTTCTTAAAACTTTGAAAATTGATATAACATTATGAAAATTGGGTAATGATTCGCGTCTCTCACCTTAAAGCAGTGGTTCTCAACCTTCAAACTGCCGCGACCCTTTAATAGAGTCCCTCATGCTGTCGCGACCCCCAACCACAAAATTATTTTCGTTGCCACTTCATAACTGTTAGTATATATGTGTTTTCCGATAGTCTTATGCGACCCCTGGGAAAGGGTCATTCGACTCCCAAAGGGGTCGCGACCCACAGGTTGAGAACCGCTGCCTTAAAGGAAGCCGCAGCCCCTCAGGGTGCCGTTAGCGTAACTGTTGGACGCACTGTCCTACATGATATCGTATGCCACAAACTAGACACCAGTTTCCTTTCATCTCTTCGATGTGATCTATCTCTCTTTAACTAAAAGCTGAACGTCATGTTTCACACCGTTAGCCAAATAAACCCTTGACCCTTACCAAATAAGACGTGGCTCTCAACTTTACAAACTCCAGACTCCAAACATCTGAGTTTATTTTCATCGCATATTCAAATATCGTCACTCCAAATATCCTAACTTCGCGGCCTCCTCCCCCTATCCTAATCACGTGACCTAGCATAATCACGTGACGCCCTGTAAGTGGCCGATCCAAGAAAGATCAGTTGGCCCTGACGCCCTCGAGGGGTGAGTCAGGGCAATTTGCCCACGTGACAGGACATTCGGTGACCAGCAGAGACACTCCTGCCCCGATCCAATCCAATCTGGAGCCTGTGACATGGAATTTATTGCGCACTTGCCGACTTTTATAGCGGGTCGCAGAATGGACCGCCATTCTTTGCGGTAGAAATAAAGAGAAATTGATTGAAAGCCCGCTTGTCGTGGACAGAAGTATTCGTTTTAATCTAACATCGGTCGGGCGTTGGCTCCGATAGTTGACCCGCCGGGTCGCCTTTCACTGAACCCGGCCTTGGGGACAAATTTGAGGTACATACAGGAGCGAGCTCATTTTCACGTCAATGAACACATGTGAAAATGTTAGATACGGTAGATTAGACCGCTGTTGATCAAATCACGGGGAGTGAAGTGGGGAGTGAAGTGGGAGTGATGTGGGGAGTGAAGTGGGAAGTGAAGTGGGAAGTGAATTAGGGAATGAAGAGGGGAGTGAAGTGGGGAGTGATGTGGGGAGTGAAATGGGAAATGAATTGGGGAGTGAAGTGTGGAGTGATGTGGGGAGTGATGTGGGGAGTGAAATGGGGAGTGACGTGGGGAGTGATGTGGAGGGTGATGTTGGGAGTGAAGTGGGGAGTGAAGTGGGAGTGATGTGGGGAGTGAAGTGGGAAGTGAAGTGGGAAGTGAATTAGGGAATGAAGAGGTGAGTGAAGTGGGGAGTGATGTGGGGAGTGAAATGGGAAATGAATTGGGGAGTGAAGTGTGGAGTAATGTGGGGAGTGATGTGGGGAGTGAAATGGGGAGTGACGTGGGGAGTGATGTGGAGGGTGATGTGGGGAGTGAAGTGGGGAGTGACGTGGGGAGTGAAGTGGGGAGTGAAGTGGGGAGTGAAGTGGGAAGTGAAGTAGGTATTAAAGTGGGAATGGATGTGGGGAAATGTGGGAAGTGAAGTAGGGAATGAAGTTGGGGTGAAGTGGGGAGTGATGTGGGCAATAAAGATACACCATCGAAATATAAGCGCTTACTAGAATATGTTGGCAATAAACATGTACAGTCGAAATGAAAATGTGTGTTTGCAGTGCGAAAAAGTTCCATTGGATTCCTCTCAACGTGTATACATACTTAGCTGTATTTAAGTTTCGTCTTGTCCAATAGTTTTTGTCTGTGATTGATGTAAACCAGTGTTTCCCAAAGTGTGCTACGCGTACCCCTGGGGGGTACGGGAAGAGTTGGGTTGGGGGGTGAGATAAGCGCTGCAAAGGCAAAAAAAATATGTTTTTACTGTCATCAAAGTATAGAATACAAATTTATTTTTTAACGAGGGTGGTTCCCAGTGGTAAGAAATTTTCAGACAGGGCAACACATATGTCTCAAGTTTGGGAAACACTGGTGTAGACGATTCGATTCACATTTTAGCCAAAACGTGCCCCTTTGTGGGGTCTAGTGATATGCTTCTATGGATTTCCAACAAGTATTATGATTTTAAATTCCCTTAAACAGCACCACTTGTACTTAAGGCAAGGTCTTCAGACTACAACATGTAGCCGTTTAACTGCACAGAAGTAGTGCTATTGACCTGCTGATTTCACCTTAGGCAAGGTCTTCAACATACGACAGTAACAGTTAGACAGCACAGAAGTAGTGCTATTGACCTACTGCTTTTACTGAAGGCCAGGTCTTCAGACTTCGACAGTAGCCGTTCTACTGCACAGAAGTAGTGCTATTGACCTGCGCTCAGTCCTCCAAGCGGGCAAGTCCTGCACACTGAGTAAACACATTTAACACTCTCTCAACGACCGCGCAAACAAACACTACGACAAACCAATTTAATTAACCACAGCAAACTCGCGTGCGGGAAAATCCGTAGAATCAGAGGCTAGCAAATAAGTGAACCACAAAAAATAGATGAAAGTGAAAGTAAATGGGCGATGGCTTGACTTTTAAAAAAAAAATATAGAAATTAAAAAAAAATTATTTATTGGATTTATTAATAGCTGAAGTTTTGTTGGTCTCTGTTTTTTTAATATATTTTTACGTAGAGTATATATAGAGAGGACTGATTCACGAACAACCACACGGCACACTAAGAGCAATCAAGTGTCATGCTCTATATCAAAACCTGATATCGCAACGATAACAAAGCGATTCCGGTCCAGACCTGTCGGCTACCACATATTAAGTCGAACTCATTTTCTGCAGCCTCGTTGCTGATCGGTTTGTTGGGGAATATTTTGAACTGTTATATATCTAAATTATAATAGTCGTGGTATTTTTCGAGATAAATGTTTCAGAAATTCGGGCGCTAAGCGTTCACATTATATGGGATCGTTTTATTGTTAAAAAACGTTATCTCTTTAAAGACTCCCTCTCTTTAAAAAAGCTTCCTCTCTTTAAATACTCCCTCTCTTTAAAAACTTCCTCTCTTTAATGACTCACTCTCTTTAAAAACTTCCTCTCTTTAAAGACTCCCTCTCTTTAAAGACTCACTCTCTTTAAAAACTTCCTCTCTTTAAACAATTCCTCTCTTTAAAGACTCCCTCTCTTTAAATACTCCCTCTCTTTAAAGACTCCCTCTCTTTAAAGACTTCCTCTCTTTAAAAACTCCCTCTCTTTAAAGACTTCCTCTCTTTAAAAACTCCCTCCCTTTAAAGACCCCCTCTCTTTAAAAACTTCCTCTCTTTAAAACTCCCTCTCTTTAAAAATTTCCTCTCTTTAAAACTCCCTCTCTTTAAAGACTTCCTCTCTTTAAAAAATCCCTCTCTTTAAAGACTTCCTCTCTTTAAAAACTTCCTCTCTTTAAAGACTTCCTCTCTTTAAAAACTTCCTCTCTTTAAAGACTCCCTCTCTTTAACAACTCCCTCTCTTTAAAGACTCCTTATCTTTAAAACCTCTCTCTCTTTGAAGACTCCCTCTATTTAAAAACTCCCTCTCTTTAAAGACTTCCTCTCTTTAAAGACTCCCTCTCTTTAAAGACTCCCTCTCTTTAAAGACTCACTCTCTTTAAAAACTCCCTCTCTTTAAAAACTTCCTCTCTTTAAAACTCCCTCTCTTTAAAGACTCCCTCTCTTTAAATACTCCCTCTCTTTAAAGACTCCCTCTCTTTAAAGACTTCCTCTCTTTAAAAACTCCCTCTCTTTAAAGACTTCCTCTCTTTAAAAACTCCCTCCCTTTAAAGACCCCCTCTCTTTAAAAACTTCCTCTCTTTAAAACTCCCTCTCTTTAAAAATTTCCTCTCTTTAAAACTCCCTCTCTTTAAAGACTTCCTCTCTTTAAAAAATCCCTCTCTTTAAAGACTTCCTCTCTTTAAAAACTTCCTCTCTTTAAAGACTTCCTCTCTTTAAAAACTTCCTCTCTTTAAAGACTCCCTCTCTTTAACAACTCCCTCTCTTTAAAGACTCCTTATCTTTAAAACCTCTCTCTCTTTGAAGACTCCCTCTATTTAAAAACTCCCTCTCTTTAAAGACTTCCTCTCTTTAAAGACTCCCTCTCTTTAAAGACTCCCTCTCTTTAAAGACTCACTCTCTTTAAAAACTCCCTCTCTTTAAAAACTTCCTCTCTTTAAAACTCCCTCTCTTTAAAGACTTCCTCTCTTTAAAAAATCCCTCTCTTTAAAGACTTCCTCTCTTTAAAAACTTCCTCTCTTTAAAGACTTCCTCTCTTTAAAAACTTCCTCTCTTTAAAGACTCCCTCTCTTTAAAAACTCCCTCTCTTTAAAGACTCCCTCTCTTTAAAAACTCCCTCTCTTTAAAGACTCCTTATCTTTAAAACCTCTCTCTCTTTAAAGACTCCCTCTATTTAAAAACTCCCTCTCTTTAAAGATTTCCTCTCTTTAAAGACTTCCTCTCTTTAAAAACTCCCTCTCTTTAAAGACTTCCTCTCTTTAATGACTTCCTCTCCACTCGCTTTTCCATTTGTGCGTAAAGAGAAATTATTATTATTTTTTTTAACTGTCTCAAATTTTAACAGGGAGTCTTTCTCGCACAGTGTTCCTCTGGCAAACAGCTGAAAAAAAGAACACTGGGTCGTTGAAGTCGGGTTGACACTGTCGTCCCAAATTATCGTGCCTGACCACGTCTGCTGAGTGAACAGGTGGATGGGTGAGCTCAGATTGACTTTTTAGTTGTATGCCTAGTTAAGGCGCTAAGTCACTTGAACCGGGATTCTGTGAGCATTGTTTGTTTAAATAAGTAAACAAATCTACTTTTGTCCATTTTTAAAGATTATAATTTAATACTAAAATGTAGATAGTGAAAACTAATATTGAAAATAAAAACTAATTAAAACAAGTTTTTCTATCAAAGACGCACTAAAAAGTGGAAATGATTTATTTATTGTTTTAAAATCATGGCGCAAAAAAAGTTTATTAAGAAAACATGTTGAAAAATCAACAAAAAAAAACATATTCAACTTTCGTCTACATTCAATTCAAATGATTTGTTTTCATATCGTTTTGACCTCCACTTCTGCAGAGTCTTTTCTATGCGTAATGCATTTTAAGAAATGTTTCATTATTTTTGGTACATTTAATGCGTGTAAACTCGTCTTTGATGGAAAGTCTTTTTAATAATTTTTTTTAAAAAAACCTTGTCACTACTCGTATTTCCATCTTGTCGTAAAATCATTTTTTTGTAGTTGTTGCAACACAAGTGACTTGACCCTATCGCTCATCTGATCGTCTTTCTCACGGAGCCTCGTTCGTTGTACGTTGGGAGAACGGGTGAGAACGTGGGAGAAAGGGTGGGTAGAGGAGTGAAGCAGAGCGTACGGCAATCACTGCCGTTTTGTAGATAGTGATTGAAAGATTACAATTCTCTTATCAAAAAGTAGAAAATAAAAAATATAATAAAATTAATTTGAATCTTTAAAAAACAACAGCTTTATTCAAATGAAGAATTTAAACGCACTAAAGGTAGAATATAATTTAAACATTTTTAAAACGCATTACACAATCCAGGTTGTTTCTAGATAACCTCTGTACATGCAATTATTAGATTGGGGTAATATGATCTTCAAACTTGTTGAGGACACACCGTATTGTTCCTAGTAAAGGCCACTCCTAGCGTGAACGTGCCCTTTAAATTTTAGCTAGTTTTACAAAATTAAAAATTTTAATCTATTTTTTTTTTGCAACATTCCGATTGTAGGAGCAACCAAAAATGTTAAGACTTAATTTAAGGGGGAAATGCTCCCTTTACTCAGGGCAATACGGTATATCGCAAAATATACGCCTGCTAAGATAAATTAAAATTTCGTTTACAAAGCGCCAGTGATCTCTGTTCAGAAGCGTACTCTTTTCATTGAAAAATGAATTCAATTCATAACCGGTTGTTACATCTCTCAACTGACGCCTTTAAACCGACCAGTATGGTTTATACACTGTACAATAAGGCACCGCCAACACCTTCTATCAAAGACGAGATAAAAGCACTACAAAGTGGAAAATAATGTACAATTTTTTTTTTAAATACATAAGGCATTAACTCGACTTGTATAGAAATTTAAAATAGAAAAAAAAATTGTTTGCTCCTTTTTAGTATTAAAATGTACCTTTAAATCATGGACAAAAGATCAATTTTCAAGACTTTTCAACAAAGACACGATAAAACCGCACCAAAAAGTAAAAAAAAAAAAAAAAGATTAATTTAATATTTTTTTTAAAAAATGCATTACGCATTGACTCGTCTTATATAGAGCGTATTTTTGCAAAAGATTTAACACTTTTTAAAGCTCCTTTTAATATTACAATTAATTGTATCTTTAAGTTATGGACAAAGTTAGAATTATTTTCGTGTTTTTTTTTTTTAAACATTGTATGCTTAAGAAATCTCGGTTGAATTGACTTAACACTTTACATGTGCATAAAACTAAAAAAAGTAGATCTGAGCTCACCTACGCACACATTCACTCAAACGCGATGCAAACAAGGTCACCCACGATAGTGTCTGCGACATTGTCAACCCGCCTCCGTCGACCCTGGAGTAGACGCGATGTTGACACAACTCAGCTGCGACGAGACTACCAACATCTTTCTGACGATCTCTTCACGTGTGTAAACATGAAACAAAAAAGAAGAAGGAAATTCCAGTTAAAAATAAATTATCTAATTAAAAAAATATTGTATTGTACTTGGACTTAACCGGGTGCAGATGTTTACATCGATTCCAGGTATTTTAAAAAAATACACGATAGGTCCAAGTGTTACAAAAAGAAAACAAAAAACGTTAACTTCTGATTTTCTATAAACAATAATCCTACAATCAGTCAAGAGGTCTACAGACAGTTCTACACTCTACCTACCGGTCTTTAAACAAGAGGTCTACAGACAGTCCTACGCCTTACCTGCCGGTCCTTAAACAAGAGGTCTACAGACAGTCCTACGCCCTACCTGCGACTTTAAACAAGAGGTCTACAGACAGTTCTACACTATACCTGCCGGTCCTTAAACAAGAGGTCTACAGACAGTTCTACACTATACCTACCGGTCTTTAAACAAGAGGTCTACAGACAGTCCTACGCCCTACCTGACGGCCTATAAGCAAGAGATCTGCAGACAGTTCTACACTCTACCTACACCAACATTTAAATAAAATGCGTACAGATAGTCGTACACCACACCCGTGACTCTTTATTGATTAATGTAATAGACGCCTCTCTAAAAGTTCAACCTCCTTACCTCGGCTCAAGCCCGTCACACAAGACGCTTCCTGCTTGGCAGGTTGTTTTCACTCAGTCCTATTAATATGAAACATGTTGAGAAGGTGAAGGGCAGGATGTGAGAATGAAGCACTCGTGTCTCATTAGGAAGTGGCGTCAGCGGGCCGTCGAGCTCGCGCTCCTTATGCCCTCCCTGGCGCCCCCCCCCTTTCACACCTGCCAGGTGCCGGGTTTCACCGACGTCGGGCCGTGCGGGAGAACGCCAGAGACCTCCCCGGGCGTGAACCGTCCCCACCAGCAACCGCTCGATCGGGTTTTCCGACGGAGACCCTCCCCGTCCGGAGACATCTGGTCGACCGAAGACGCTGCGTTTAAAGCGTCCGCAGTCCACTTTCTTATGGAACGGGACGGTAAATTAACGTCCTAAAATCTCCCCCCACCCGTCCCGGGGAAGCATCGGACGCCCTCTAAGAGGGATTCTATGGTGGGTTTCCACCTCGCAACTAATTCGCGTAGTAGCTGGGACGAAACGGTTGCCTAGGAGCAGCTTTCTCAGGGCAGCGTATTTAGAATCATCGGCCAGAGACTTCCACAACAGCCTCTCGCCTCATATCCCTTAACGGCAACTTGTAATCATGATCCCTACCATGTGTCTCCCTTTTCTTCCACCTGTGAAGTATCACCTGTGAAGTATCACAGGTGGCAGCCCTGTAGGAGCCGTTTATTCTAGAAACTACCATGCATGTCCCTGTCTGCCACGCGGTACACGCAATCGTGGTTATGTGCCCCGGGTTAACGCCGAGGGGGTCGGTGGCCAACGCTTACAAATCGGCAAGCCACTACAGACTTGTCGACCGGAATCCCTGGGGGAATGAAGCACTCATACCAGAACCAATATATATATATAATAGATTGTATAGACTAACTTCAGTAGCGCAACTTGTCGGAGTGTCCTGAAACAAATATTTCTACTCGTAATTATTAATTCGCAGAATCAAAGATCTCTTAAGTATTTTATCCTCCAAGCCACGGCTCTACACACTTGCTGGGTTTTCAATGACCTGTTGTTCAAATTTATTTGATAGACGAGATTTAACTATTATGAATGATGTAACTGTTTAATATTGTAATATAAAACCTTCAGACATAATGCCATTGTTACATTTCATAATATTGTAACATAAAACTTCTGACACGCAGTGCCAGTGTTAAATTTCATTTTAATTTAAACCTGGTTTAAAAAACCACAATAACGCATGTTTTAATCCATTATTTTTTTTTCTAAAGAAGGCCATGGTACCTTCAAATGTGTGCAATTAACTTCATTATCCCTCAATGAACACCTAACACAAAACCGATTATGTCTCGGAGACCAGGGCCCATTTATTTTCCCACATCAATTCCTAGCAACGGACAGATTCCCAAATGACGTCATCCCGAGTACCCGGCAAACGTAATCACCAACTGCCGGGCACACCGGGCCGCCGGTTTAGGTTTCATTTCCGCCACTGCCCCCGTCAAGGCCACTTCAAAGCCAGGAGTGGGAACACTGTGTCAGACTGCCCACAAAACAGGACCATTAACGTCCCGTGGCAAGAATAGGGGGAGAGTGCTTCACAAATCCATTTTGTTAGGCTAAACTAATCGATGTTAATTATGACGAGGGTATAGTTTGTAGAAAACGCTTCGGAAACTCAGTGAAGTCGACGTATCGATAATTTTTTTTGCGTTTTTTATTTTTATTTTTAAAATCGATTCCATAGTGTTCCTATTTTAACGTCTTGAAGTAGTTACATCACAGAGTAAAAATCGAACGAGTAGATTAAAAAAAACTTTACAAATTAAAATCACTTTTTTTTCCATTTGCTTGTAAGTCATTTGACACCATTCACAAACAATTCAAAATCATTTGACACCATTCACAAGCTATTCAAAGTCATTTGACACCATTCACAAACAATTCAAAGTCATTTGACACCATTCACAATCTATTCAAAGTCATTTGACACCATTCACAAACTATTCAAAGTCATTTGACACCATTCACAAACTATTCAAAGTCATTTGACACCATTCACAAACTATTCAAAGTCATTTGACACCATTCATAAACTATTCAAAGTCATTTATCACCTTGAAAATGGAGCGTGGTTCAGTCGTATTTCTAAAGCCTTTTCTTACTCCACCGAAAGCCTCTGAAAGTGAATTTCAAAACAAACACAACAATTGTCAATGGCCAAGCCGCGGGCTAATTCGCCAACATACTACATTTCTGTATACGGCTCTATTAAAGACTAACTACTTATGTCTTGTGGACTTCTCAAGTTTAGCCCGATCTTTTACAGCTTAATATAAAACTATATATCATTTTCCACAATTATCTATGAAAAATTACATCCTAATTGGAACTTGATATCCTAATCCCAGGATAGTTTTGGTCCAAATGACGTCATCTGTTTCCACCTAAAAGACAATTTGGAATTGATTTATTTTTTAGTTCTGTTCAGTTCGTACACATAATTTAGAGACACATTTTAAATTACTTCTTCGTGGGAATTTCTCGCCAGCTGTCCTTCATCCTGAGTAAAGTGTCTGTAAATAAAACATTACAACTGTCAGTGTCGTATTCATTGATGGTAATGCCATGCGTGCCATCAAAACATGGGCACCATACTTCATATTATGTATACACGCCTGTCTGGGTGTCACACACACACACAAGAAAGTAGTAATGTGTTCGGGTATCAATTCAGACCCACACAGTTATACAACATTGCACCGCGACTCAAGACACCGGATATGGCGCCAGCAGCCGCCAAGTGGAGAAGTTCAGCTGTCCATCAAAGCAGTGTTTCTTTCAGGCATACCTCCGGGGGGGGGGCACTGCCCCCCAGAGCAAGACAAGTGCCCCCCCGGGGGAAAATGTGTAAGAAAAAATAATTTTTTAAAAAAATAATCTAAATTTAATTTTTATAAAATTTTTTAAAGTTATTGAAATGTGTGCCTTTAATCGATTACAATTATTGGAACAAATATAGCTTTGTTCGATATATATTGATGATCCATAGCGTTCAGGTTAATCTTGTTACAGGCTCGCAAATATCGATTATAAATATGGTATTGTTTTGAAAATTGGCCGCTACTGATCATAAGCTAAATCTTACTTTTTCTGATTCACAGATATCGGTATCTTTTATTTAATTACATTTTGCAGCTGCAAAAGTTGAAAGACTTTTTAATAACCCTGTATTAAACTACCTTTTCATCGATATAAATGTCTGTAAATTAAATATAGTTCTTGCTAAGAAATAAACATGTGCAATCTGTTTTCACATTATATTGTAAAATAGCATCATGCTTTAAAAAATCATTTTTAGCAAACATTTTAATGTAGTAGATTCCATAGATGTATGCTGACATAGATAGAATGAAAATTTAAAAATAATAATAATAATAATTTTAAAACAAAAAATTAGGAATTTACCGGTTACATACAAATAGTGGATATTTCATCATAATTATTAAATCGAGTGTTTCTTATTTTTTAACCCAGTTTCGGGAACAGAGTAAAATGATTTTTTAAAAAAATAGTCTTTATTTATTAAATCCCCAATGACTTTTCTCTGTTAATATAATAATAAACAATCTTCCCCAGCTGTTTGAACTATTTAAAAAAAAATTATTTTAAGATGATAATCCAGTAGAAAGAATATAATATATATTTAAACAACGAATAAAAAAAATCGAGTATTTCGATTATCTTGTAAATGCCATTTTTGGTAGTAGTTAAAAAAAAATTATATGGAATTGGTAAAAAAATTGTTTTCAAGTATAATATCGAAGAGGCAAGTTGTAATGATCTGAAGCAAATTATAGTAGTCTAAATTTCTTAATTAACATTTCAATCAACTGAATATTGAGAATTGAAACTTTAATAATTTATACGAAAAAAAAATCACAGGTTTCTGCTTGTAGATAGTTTATGTTGCTCCAGAATCCGGCATACTTTCAATGTGTCCTGCCTAGGGCAGTCTGCCTTTTTTTTTTATATTGTTGTGACTATGGATGGGTATTTGTACAATTGATATAGCTCTTAGTTTGCACGGATTCCCAAAACAAAATTGTCTATCATCGGGTCATATATTTAGCAGGTTCTCTGCTTTTCTGGTAGGAACCACCAAGTCTCACTACTGGTCTTGTGATAGTGGTGTATACTGCCTTCTTTGTTCCCTTAGCGAGATTTTTGCTTTGAAGTAGCTTTTGTAAATTGAAATAAGAACGGTTGCATGCTGTTATTCTTTCTTGCACCTCCGATTGTATTTCCTCTTGCTTATTTATAGTCACCCCTAGATATTTGAAAAAAGCTACCCTCTCAAAGGTGTAGTTGTTCATATTGTTGTCATCAGTGCGTATTTCCTGACATTATCATAAACATTGCCTTCGCTTTATTTACATCAAGACCCGCTTTGACCGTGAGATCTTCAAGTTCCCTGAAAGTTTTAATTATATCATCAATGCTGTTTCTACCAAGTAGCGCTATATCGTCTGTGTAGGCCAGGTATTGCAGTGGCTGGCTTTATAAAGTTCCTTATGGATGAAGTCTTGTCGAGACTCTTTACTAGATTGGCTAGCTCTTCCTCGATTCCAGCCAGTCCGTCTATGTCATCCGCAAAACGTAGATTGGTGATTGTTCTGCCACCAATGCTGACTGTCCCTACATGCGTTTCTGTGCATCTGACATAATTCTCTCTAAGAAGATGTTGAACAGGGTGGGGGAGAGCAAGCAGCCTTGTCGTACTCCAACCCTGGTCTTGAACTATTCTCCGATGTTATTGTTGAAGAAGACTGCACTGGTGGCCTTATCAAAGAGGCTTCTTATCATTCTGGTTAAGTTTGTGTTGATGTTGTATTGCCTCATGGTGGCCCATAAAGCAGCATGTCAAACCCTATCGAATGCCTTCTTGAAATCTACAAAGACGTGGTATAGGTTTTGTTGGTGTTGAGCATATTTCTCACATAGTATCCGGAGGTTTAGGATCTGCTCAGTAGTGCCACGGCCTTGCCTAAAGCCCGCCTGTTCTTCAGCAATGATTCTGTCGGCATATGGTCTTAGTCGGTTCAGTATGACCTTGAGCATGACCTTGCTTGGATGGCTTATTAGGCTAATGGTGCGATAGTTTTGGCATAGCTGTAGGTTACCTTTCTTGGGGAGGGTGATGATGAGAGATTGGGTCCATGATTTGGGCCATTCCCCTGTTAGCCATATTTTGTTACAAATATTGGTTAGGGCATTTATCATTGTTTCTCCTCCCTGTTTCACCAACTCGGCAGGGATATTATCTACTCCTGCGGCCTTTCCTATTTGGAGTGCTTGGACTGCTGCTTCTACTTCTGCGCGGAGAATGGGGAAGCTTTCATTGTCCGTTGCTGGGGTGACATTAAGGATCTCTGGGTCTATCTTTATATTTTCATTATACAGCTCTGAGCAGTATTCAGTCCATCTTTTCAGGATATCATTTTCCTCGGTCAAACATTTGCAATTTTTATCTTGTCTGGTAGTACTACGCCCTTGCTTTGCAGTGGTTAGGAGCCATAAAGATCAATAAATTGATCGTGGGCCCTTAATAGACAGAAAAAGAAGAAGAAAAATTTGCACCACTATGCATCACTGCATTTTGAATTTATTATTTTTAAATTAAGGTGACCCCTGCCCTCACTTTTGCTCAAACTCTTCGGATTCCTCAATTTCTGCTACCCCCCCCCCCCCCTCTTTTTTTTTCCTTGACGTCAATCAATGTGACTACCGGGTTTGAATCTAATCTTGTGTCAAATGATTTTCTTCGGCACACCACAACCAGAATGAATTTAGTTTGTGTCTGGCACTGGTCGCCATAATGTCTCCCCCGACGCTTGAAAAATTATTTCCCCCGATCAAATGAAAGTCTTATCAAAACATTCGAATCATGTATACTCCAAAATGCACCTTTTGATTGTTAAACATTCACAAATTTTCTGCTACCCTACTTCCCGATAAAAATTACTTGCCATGACAGACAAATTTGGTGCTGATATATACACTGCCCAGCGGCTTGCCTAGTGTTAGCGCCACCCTAGGTGGGTTAACTTTTTTGCCACGCTACCTTTCTCGATAGAAACTCTGCAGATGTCCGAAAATCCCGCCGCTCTATCTAAAGAAAAAATGACACCTGGGAAGACCAAATGTTCGCCCCCCCCCCCCCACTTCTACGTCACTGACGTCTTTGATACTGGGGACAAGATTCATTTAAACACCCCCCCCCAGCTACACTCTGAAACCTATTATTTTCATCCATTAACACTATAGCCCATTAGATGCCCCCGCTAGTCTGGCGCCCGGGGACATATGTCCCATCTGCCACCCCTTAGCTACGCCTCTGGCCACTGAAAAACTGGCACTGCCCCCCCGAACGTCAAAAGTGCCCCCTCGGGGGAAAATTTCTGAAAGAAACACTGCATCAAAGTGAATACCAGCCGTTGACCGACACTTTATATCAACTGGACTGCTAGCACCTTTTCAATATTCATCAACCAAACCCCCCACCCCCTACCCCCCGGCCCCTTCCCCAGGCCCCTTCCCCCGGCCACTCCCCGTCCCTCCCCGTCCCATCCCCCGCTCCTCCCCCGTCCCCTACACCCATCCCCTCCCTCTGCCCCTCCCCCAAACCCCGAACCAAATGAATAAATAAATAAAAATAAATGAAATAAAACTAATGTATCACAAATGATTTTCATTGATTGGACTTCCAATTATTTTATCAATTCTTGAGAGACCAGATGTCTCAGATGACAGAAGGGAGAGCCGTGTCACATTGAAGCTGTAATCTGACACTAAGCTAATCCCAGGGATTCGATCTTAATTTCTTAGGGTCTCCTGCCATTATTTCTGGCTAACGTTTCACTACAAAAAAAAAAAACACATTAAATTCAACTCAAATTCAGGTCGTCATAAGAAGAAGAAAAAATATATTCTAATTTACATTTTTATGACTTTCTAAACGTGACTCTCAATTAGACAATTTTTAGATTTTTCTAAGAGGAATTTTTTTTTAAATTTGTAACTGAGTTGATGTTTGGTGTGGCAACAAAGAAATATAAATATATATCGTGATCAGGAAAGGAGATACAAAATATAGTTTGACGATCACAAACCGCGTTTGTCCATTTGCTTTTTATGACCTCTAACGTTTGTACCAGTTTTAGTTATATCAAGTCCCAAACGTACGTTAACAGTGTTGTCAAGTTTTGATGTTTTCCCGAGAAGGAAACATTGAAAAAAAAAGCTAGCGATCAACACTCGGTTTTTTTCGAGTAGGCTTAAGAATGAGCTAGTTAAGTTTTAAAGCAAAATTATAAGTAACTAGAGACATGTAAAAGTTATGGGGTTGGTGGGGGGTGACTGTACTTTTGTTTTTTGTTTTGTTCTTTAACAGCTGTTCTTTTTTTGTTATACATCTTCTCTGAATGTCACGATTATGTCATTTTTGCTAATATTTATATGTACAGTCCTGTGAGCCCAGCCCTAGGCTGGGGTACCGCGCTATATAAGACCACTAATAATAATAATAATAATAATAATTATCTTAAACAGTTGATAAACCAGGGAGGCACAGAACCGCAGAGGTCCCGACCTTGTCAATCCTCTCTTTGGCTCGGGAGCCTTCAGCGCCCTCGATTTCGGCTACCCTTACCCCATCCCCCGAAATTCCCCGAGCTTGTTTGTCGATCCGAATCAGTTTACGATAGTTTGCGACGCTCTGTCAATCAAAGAATCTAAGTTTCTTTTAGCATGTGATAAATTCAAGAACACATCACAAACTCAGGACACTGTTATGAATTTTTTCCGTTATCGGTGATTTTCTGGAAGGAAAGCACAATTTCTTTTTACATTTGAAATTCCGTCGAAAAAGCTGTTGACATCAACCGATCCAATATTATTTTCTTAGCACTTTCATTAAAAAAATGCATATCTTCTGTAATTAAGCACTTGTGCTCGAAAGACACGTCTGTGCTCTGTATGTACGCACTTGTGACAGAAAGACATGTCTGTGCTCTGTGTGTACACATTTGTGACAGGAAGACACGCCTGTGCTCTGTATGTACGTACTTGTGACAGAAAGACACGCCTGTGCTCTGTATGTACGCACTTGTGACAGAAAGACACGTCTGTGCTTTTCTTTTATATTATACTGGATTAGAAATAAGAAGAAACTTTTCAGAACGAGTACAAGTTGACTTCTTCCCAATATTTACCAGCTCTGAATAACTTCACAACTTAATAGTCAATTTATTAGATTTCCTTCATAAAGTCGATAAATAAGCCATTTTTAACAGCGTATAATCAGATAATAAAAGACATTTCCACTACGACACTTTAGTATTGCCGTAAAATTTGTGGACACATTATATTCATATATTTTAATCTGATCTATTCATATTTCAACGTAACCCAATTTGAGCCTTGTTGTATTCATTAATCTCCACTAATCACAATTCCAAAGTGGGGTAATTTCCACGTTCTTTTCCGTCGCCCGGAATTGTATTTTTAACGAGAAGTAGTTCCTTTAGACCGGATGTTGCCGGTGTTTCGTACTGGATACCGGGAATCCCGATTAAGGCCGAGCTATTTCACGAAGAGTGACGTCATCGCTTGCTTGGATGTTGCGCATGAGATGTTATCGTAAGGGGCTTTCTCAATGTCTGGGTAGAGAGAAAAATGGCTTTCTCAATGTCTGGGTAGAGAGAAAAATGACTTTCTCAATGTCTGGGTAGAGAGAAAAATGACTTTCTCAATGTCTGGGTAGAGAGAAAAATCACTTTCAAATGTCTGGGTAGAGAGAAAAATGACTTTCTCAATGTCTGGGTAGAGAAAAAAATGACTTTCTCAATGTCTGGGTAGAGAGAAAAATGGCTTTCTCAATGTCTGGGTAGAGAGAAAAATGGCTTTCTCGATGTCTGGGTAGAGAGAAAAATGACTTTCTCAATGTCTGGGTAGAGAGAAAAATGACTTTCTCAATGTCTGGGTAGAGAGAAAAATGGCTTTCTCAATGTCTGGGTAGAGAGAAAAATGGCTTTCTCAATGTCTAGGTAGAGAGAAAAACGGCTTTGTCAATGTCTGGGTAGAGAGAAAAATGGCTTTCTCAATGTCTGGGTAGAGAGAAAAATGGCTTTCTCAATGTCTGGGTAGAGAGAAAATGGCTTTCTCAATGTCTGGGTAGAGATCAACGGGGCTTTCTCAATGTCTGGGTAGAGATCAACGTGGCTTTCTCAATGTCTGTGTAGAGAGAAAAATGGCTTTCTCAATGTCTGGGTAGAGAGAAAAATGACTTTCTCAATGTCTGGGTAGAGATCAACGTGGCTTTCTCAATGTCTGGGTAGAGAGAAAAATGGCTTTCTCAATGTCTGGGTAGAGAGAAAATGGCTTTCTCAATGTCTGGGTAGAGATCAACGGGGCTTTCTCAATGTCTGGGTAGAGATCAACGGGGCTTTCTCAATGTCTGGGTAGAGATCAACGTGGCTTACTCAATGTCTGGGTAGAGAGAAAAATGGCTTTCTCAATATCTGGGTAGAGAGAAAAATGGCTTTCTCAATGTCTGGGTAGAGATCAAAGGGGCTTTCTCAATGTCTGGGTAGAGATCAACGTGGCTTTCTCAATGTCTGGGTAGAGAGAAAAATGGCTTTCTCAATGTCTGGGTAGAGAGAAAAATGGCTTTCTCAATGTCTGGGTAGAGAGAAAAATGGCTTTCTCAATGTCTGGGTAGAGAGAAAAATGGCTTTCTCAATGTCTGGGTAGAGAGAAAAATGGCTTTCTCAATGTCTGGGTAGAGAGAAAAATGGCTTTCTCGGTGTCTGGTTAGAGATCAACGTGGCTTTCTCGGTGTCTGTCTAGAGAATATTGTGGCTTTCTTAATGTAACACAACACGTTAACCTTGAGCTCTCACATGACAATACTTTTTATTCCTACCGCACGAAGGCGTAGGGATTTGACAATAACGAATTATATCACGAGAAAAAAGCAAGAACTAATTTTTTAGCGGAAGAAGAACTCATGGTGTTGTGAGTGTAGAGAGTGTGCACGAAATTTGTCTGAGAGGATGGATGCCTGTGATGATCCGAGGCTGGACTTTAGAAGATTCTTCACTAATAAATCCGCCCCTGAAAACCCTTGTAAGATATACCATTCCTCCCCCTTGTTATGCCCCACAGTACTATAGACCACTCACCCCAAAAGCGTGAATTTTGTGTTCAACTCCTATCATTGATGAACCTTGAGAAAATAATACCTTACTCCCCCCCACCCCCCTCGGTATTGCCCTGGAGACAGCATAGCGGAGTAACGTCCCTTGTTGTTATTGCATTCTTAAACCAAAGAGCTCACGCAAAAGCGTGATAATGGATTTTGTACCTCACACCGATAAACTTTGAGGGTAGAAGGTCAAGCCCGCAATATCAGAAATGTTTATCATTGGATGGGGAAAGCATACAACATTTCAATAATCCAATTGAATCATCACTCAACTCGAATAAATAGCCAGAACAAGCAATAATATTTCTTTTATGATCTTATCACTTCACTGTGGACGCTGGAAGGAACTAGACTTAGACCTTCATTAGCGTGATACATAACTGCAACCCAGGCTATTAGCAAGTATATGACTTTTAAGATCTGATCACTTAACCGTGGACGCTGGCAGTACCTAGACTTAGGACTACATTAGCGTGATCATTAACTGCGACTGCTACCTGGAGTACTAGTGAGTACGCAACCATGATTTTGATATCATGTTATTGCACTTGTAATGTTCACATATATATATAACAAATATTGGATCGTGTTTGATATTGTTCTTATAATGGCTAGGTTACCGTATATTGATATTATGCATTCTATTATTGCCTTTGCCGCGGGCTACGACACACCGCCATCACTTAATAGAGATGGTAGGTTGTTGTTCCAACTCGCTCATGTCTCTTTTAACAAGAGGGCATTATGTTTATTAAGTACCTGTAAATTTAATTGTTTACAACTGGGCGATGCTATGCGTAGGGCAGGAGACCGAGAGGAATGGAGGAGAATAGTGTACATGTCATCTGTGGCGCCCCAACGGTCGAAGGACTACGGGACCTGATGATGATGATGTTGAATGATTAAATATCCCATACTTCATAATTAAAATGTTTGCCTGGTCCAACATTGTCGCGAAGCAACATATGCTTACGCCGACAATGATCAGACTTATAAATCCATCCACAAATAGGAGGTATACGAATGTACAAGCTATGTCCCTTTCCATACCTCGATCTGAATTCGTTGATGTTGGAAAGGGACTTATCAGCGTATGACCATTCGATTGGATACTTATCCATTTTTGTATCATACTACATTCAGCCTGGTTTCTATCACTGGACCGATGGAACTTGAAGCTGGAACTAGGGGATTGATCTACATCATACACCAAACTACCTGACGGCTACTAGGACTTCGAGATGCAGGGACTCTTTCTACCACTAATTCGTCGCTGGAGAGTCATCTTCACCATCGCCGAGATCCCACTGAACTTACGACCGGGAACTCCGCCTTCACTACTCTACGCTTGTGATCCACCGAGATCATCGTGGAAATATATAAACGTTAAGTTCCCAAGGAATGAACATAGTATCTTGAGCATTTATAATGATGATAACGTTAGTATGACAGTGACAATTGAAGTACAATGGAATATCTCGTCTAATGATATGACGTTCTTTTGTAAATAATAATAATCAATAAATACTTGTATTTATTTCTCGTTTAACAAGTAGTTCGTTTCAGTCTATACTTTATGTACATAGTTTATTATGTCTGTGGGGTGATTTGGCTAGAGTAAAGAATCCCTAGACAAAGAGCTAATAGGAGATCTCCTATATTACAAGACAGATCACCACAATGCCATGTCGAACTTGACTATGATGTTAATTTGCGGATAGAATGATATTAAAAGTGTATTATATTCCTTATAATGTAACTTTGTTAGTTACAAGGATGTATCAATATCAAGGATTTATTGGTAATATTTATTATCGTGAATAAAGCTCTGAAAGAAAATATTTTTGATATTATCACTAAAATTAGAGAAAGAATAGTTTGTGATATAGCATCAGCAAAAGAAAATACAGATAGAGAAGCCAGAAGACAAAGACACATTAAAAATTCTAACAGATACTTAAGAAAATTAAATATTTATGATCAAGTTTTTGTATTGCTGTCAAATTACAAACGAGAAAAAGTCTGCCAGGGACCATTCATTGTTCATGACAAAATTAATATATTTAATTAGGAAATGTGATACTTGTCCTGAGAATTTGAGTGATATTGATTCTCAACAATGATTTATCAACCAAAGAAACTATTGCAACAGTCATACAATTAGATGAAAGTCCAAACAACTTCAATTTTAATAGACAATTATCCACAATAATGAAGGAAATATAAAGATGTTGTCACTGAAATCATTGTCCACTCCGTATGCATACAGAGAGGATGTTAAGAAAGAATTGAACAACCGTTCAACAACCAACAAAATTAGAAGATCAAGTTCATCAGTCTCTTTTCCCATGGTGGTAGTCAAAAAGAAAAATGGTCAACTCCGAATTTGTTGTGGCTACAGAGAGGTGAAGAAGATTACGCAGCTAGATGGCTTTCTTAGTGTCTGTGTAGAGAACAATGTGGCTTTCTCAGTGTCTGTGTATAGAACAATGGGGCTGTCTCAGTGTCTGTGTAGAGAAAATGTGGCTTTCTCAGTGTCTGTGTAGAGAAAATGTGGCTTTCTCAATGTTTGTGTAGAGAAAATGTGGCTGTCTCAGTGTCTGGGTAGAAATGAATGCTGAGCGTACGCTAATAAATATTTTACAGTTGATTAACGTTGAGGATTGAGGGGCTGGGTTTTAAGGGGGATGGGCATCGATCCTTAAAAGTACACAAAAACATGGCGTCGGGCTTGAAATACGGCTCAGAAATATTTTACAAAAAAAAAAAAAAAAAAAAAAAAAAAAAAAAGAAAATAAAACTAAATAAAAACAAAAGATAGTAGAATATAGAAATGTCCCGATGAGTTTGTCATATAGAAATGTCCCGAAGAGTTTGTCATATAGAAATGTCCCGATGAGTTTGTCATATAGAAATGTCCCGATGAGTTTGTCATATAGAAATAACCCGATGAGTTTGTCATATAGAAATGTCCCGATGAGTTTGCCATATAGAAATGTCCCGATGAGTTTGCCATATAGAAATGTCCCGATGAGTTTGTCATATAGAAATGTCCCGATGAGTTTGCCATATAGAAATGTCCCGATGAGTTTGTCATATAGAAATGTCCCGATTAGTTTGCCATATAGAAATGTCCCGATGAGTTTGCCATATAGAGATGTCCCGATGAGTTTGCCATATAGAAATGTCCCGAAGAGTTTGTCATATAGAAATGTCCCCATGAGTTTGCCATATAGAAATGTCCCGATGAGTTTGCCATATAGAAATGTCCCGAAGAGTTTGTCAGATAGAAATGTCCCGATGAGTTTGTCAGATAGAAATGTCCCGATGAGTTTGTCAGATAGAAATGTCCCGATGAGTTTGTCAAAAACGAAGAACGAACAAACTAGGCAACAGTTTTCACTGTCCGACATTTCCCACTGGTACTGGTCATTGGAATTGAGTCGTTTTGAAGCAGTGCGGTTACATGTCGATGACGCCGCTGTTGTGTTTCGGTGCCATGTACACAATTTAAAATATTTAATGCCATAAATAGCCTCTGGTGAATAAATAAACGTAGCTGTATGAATAACTTTTGGGTGTGTGAATAGCTTTGGTTGCTTCAATAGCAATGGATGTGGGAATAACCTGTTGTTCTGTGAATAGCCTTGGATCTGTGAACTAAGCTAACACTATATATTGTTGTTTTTTGTAGTTGTTTTTTTGTGGTTTTTTAATTACTATTTTGTTTTTAAATTTTACAACAAAAAAATCGTTCAAGCACAGCCAGTGAGGAGTGAATCGTATAATAGACGAACGAGTAGATTTTTTTTTTTCGTGATGAGAAAGAATTACTGTTGTCTTCTCTGTCTTTAATTCCAACGCAACATGTAACAAATGAAAGTAGGCTGGTAGCGCTGCCTAGCGTTTTCTAGATGTTAAACAAACACGCTCGCCTGAGTGTGCCAGTATTAAAATAACAATCCTGAATGATTGAAGGCGGTGATAACATGGAGAGAAGAAATCCAGGTGGTTGGGGGGTGGGGGTGGGGGGCTTGAGACCCCTGCTTTACGGGAGGGTGTGCGGAAATGAAAGATTAAGGACCGAATGGAAGTATAATACAATATATCCTTGCATGTTTACTGGCGTAAGACCCGAGTGAGTGTGAGTGCGAGAGTGCGGGCTAGGGATGCAGGTTGACGTTGTGGGATTAAACAGTGAATCCAACATTACGCATTCCTCTTGTGATAACACTCCGTCCTTTGATTTATTTATTTGTTTGTTTTTGTTTTAAAATTGTGTTCTCCTAAAGACGAGGAAAGTTCTAAAGATTTTTGCTTCCCTGAGGTATTGATGATCTAGAAAGTAAGTAGTCTTTCAGAGTGTGCCTTAGTTGGTGGTGTGCTACAGGCAAGAACGAAATGTGCAGCCCCCTTAATCATCAAGTTTGTTCAGTCATCTTTTTTTACTAGTCGGCATGTATTTTTATAGTTGGCATCTAGAAAAAGAAAAATCGTTCACCAAATGTTTTATTGCGTGTTTTTTGGAACAGACATAATACGCGTGTCTCCGGAGGAGCGAAGCTGTCAAAGGGGTGAATAGACAGAAAGAAGTTCGGTAATATAGGAAGGGCAGGAATCCAAGAAAACGTTCTGACAGAGAACAAACAGCATGTAATCAATGCATGCCTGTATAGGGAGCCAATGAAGTGAGTGGAGTAGCGGAGGGTGGGTGAGGCTGTCTCAGGGGCGGAATGCTCCCGGCGTGCCGCTTCGCTACCCGACTGGAATAAAGACCACTGGGGGGAGTGGTTGATGGCCGGTTGAGTTTAGCGGAGGGTGCGTTGGGGAAGACTTCATGAGCTTCGGCTCGATAGTTTACTGTTTTTTTTAATGTAGATTAGATTAGTGGAGTGACGTTATCACGTTGTTTTCGCCTTGAGAACTTGAACCTTTTGTAGTTTTTATATGATGTGTTTTGGTGAACCTGACAGAAGAGAGTTGCAATAGTCAAGACTAGAGAGAACAAGAGCACAGAGTAGGGATTTTGATACGCTAACTGTGGGGTAGTGGCGGGTGGAGCTGATTTGACGCATGGCGTTGTATGCAGAACGACACATATGAGAGATATGTTTATTGATAGACATGTTGTTAGAAAGAATATGATCAAGACTACTATACAACATAACCCTTTTCCAGCCTCTGAAATACAAAGAAGACTTATTTAAAAAATATTTGAAAAATCGTCATATTTAAAAAAAAAATCTATATAACAATATAAACATATGTAAAATTAGCGAATTTTGAAATGTTGGAATCTTTATAAAAAAAGAAATAATCCAACTTCTGCCTCGCCCTTGACCTATATTAACGGAAAATTGTTTTAAATAAATTATTATATTTAAAGAAATATATCTTAACCAATATTCACGCGTGTTCAATAGCTGCGAAAAATACAATTCCCTCATTTTAGCGTTAATTTTTATTGTAAAAAGTGCATTACTTGAATGCATGTTTTGTCGGGTAACTTTAGTAAAGTTCATGCATTGCCAGCGCCCATGTTGGCTTTGTTATTTCTAGTCTATCATATTCGTGTTTCTATGCGCGTGTATGTAGGCACCAAGGTAAAATAATCGAGAACATGTCGCGTCTTATTGTACATTTTGGCTGCGAACAACACAAGCAGTTCCAGACAAACCTGGACTGGCAACACGATCAGCAGATTGGAACTAATCATTAGCAATTAAGTCCAATGGCGAACGAGACACAGGGGCACACTCCCCCCACCCCCACCCCCCCCCCCCCACCCAAAAAAAAAAAAGAGTAAATTACGCCGTCTGGCCCATACAAGACAAATTCAATGAATAATTTAGCTCCACACTTCTTGGAGATGACGTTTTCATCTTTGCTACACTGTGTGATCAGCTCACATTTCTCTGTTTTGGGCAGTTGTGTAAGGATTCCTGGTTTTGAAGGGAAACACAATCTTGTCAATCTAAACTCTTTTCTTAAGAAACGAATTTCATAAAAAGTCATTACAAAGAACGAGTCAAAGAGGCTCAGAGGTAAAAGTAGTGCGCACATTCTAACACTTCCAATGGTGTGCACTTTTTTTAAAGAATACTTTAAAGATTGTTTTTTTTTTTAATTTATAGTAGCACCAGCTTAAATTGCATGAGTTTTTAAATGTGCCAGATAGCTCATGCATCACACTCGAATATCTGAAATCTGCAAAGATTTTACACACGCGCATATACCGTTAACCAAGAGATTAATATTAATACACAACACTTCAAAATAACAAGATTTAGTATCATTTTTCTAGATTACTTAAATCTAAATAAAGCACAGGAAGACAGTACACCACTAGAATCCATATTATGACTTAGCCTATCCAACATTCACCTCATTCCTTGCATCAAAAGGTATTATTTTTCAGATCCCCCCAAAACAAGTCCTTGTTCGCGAACACCATATTACCCAGCGGCCAGCAAACTGTTTTCCCCAGCTGATTCATTGAATACAATGACTCGACTTGTAGGATCCATAAATATCTTTGAAAAAGTGAGTTAAGGTTTCACTAGGGAAAACATTAGTTGGAAGTGAAGATTTCACCCTTATCAATTTTAAGCACGCCACAATACGTCCTGTTTGCAATGCAAATTTTCGTTTGAGGAGAAGTCGTAAGAAGTAAAGAATCCTCGAATCCAAAACTGATTTTTCCTTTTTTTTTTTTTTTTTTATATTTTTTTTTTTTACGCTCTACGATAATTCGGAACGCCATGGGGAGACTACTCCAGACGACTTTGAGTGAGAAACGGTTTGAATAGAAATTACAGGCAAAATGTCCATAGTTAAACAAGATAAAGGATGGAACAGATCAATAACAGACCGACCCGACTAAACAGATTGGAAATGTGCTGTTTTTTTTTTTAAATTGCTTTGTCTGCAGTAGTTTTTGTTTTTCCTTCATTTTAAATAGAATGTCTGTTTTTACTGCAGCGTAAGTTTTTGGTAGAATCCATGAAAAGTTACATAATTTATTGTTACAAAAACAATTTTAAAAAGGAAAAATAGATTTGCAAAGGGTTGGGTTTTTTGTTCTTTTTTTTCCGGGGGGCGGGTGGGGAAGTGGGGGGGAGGGGTGTATTATCCATTTTACGGAGTCATCTTCAAATTATAAAATATCTTTAGTATATGCGTTTTGTAGATTCGTATATTTCATTCTTTTCACTATTTTGCTTTCAACGAGATACAAAAAAAGTGGGAAGAAAAGGTATTCTCCGTTTGCTAATGATTTGACATATTCAGTGGACTTAGAAACACTTTGACATCTTCAGGCTCTTAGCTATTATAAGACACGGGTCAATGAGATACAAACAGTGTGTATACTTAATATAATTTATCTTAAGCTTTTAATTATGATAAGAGGAAACACGGTTTCAAACGTTTCGGCAAATCCCTTCATTAGCACAACGCATAACTTTAATACAGTTAAAAGTTTTAATTTAAATACTATGTGTATATCCTACATAAATGTTCATCTGAAAGAAATGAATAAGAGTGGGCACAAGTCCCAAACGAAATCAAAGATAAGAAGAACGGACAGGAAGCGGCTTTGCTTGTTTCTCGTTAATCCCGTTTAGCAGCGTCATCGCAATCCAGCCATTTTATAATTAAATAGTATGCACAATATCATTTAGTATACACAGTATACATAAGTATATACAGAAGCGATTTTGTGGAATTAATGCCAATGTTGTCGTTATTCCATCTTTAGAAGGTTAGTTTTAAGGCAAAGAAATATGACCATGTCACTTCACCCACTTCATTGGCTCCCTATACAGGCACGCATTGATTACTGTCACAGCTTTTTGTCTGGTCCATGCCCTTCCTATCTTAACGTCTTTCGTTTCCATTTATCCCTACGAAAGCTTCGTTTATCCGCAGACAAGTTTATTCTTCATGTTCCTAGAACACGCACTAAAACATATGGTGAACGATCTTTCTCTTTCTATGCCCCAAAAGAACTGAATTCTCTCCCATTACACATCCGCAATATAACGACCATCCCAGCCTTCAAAACTGCCCTCAAGACCCATCTCTTCAAACTGTACTATACCGACTCATTCTCAACCCCCTCTAACCGATAAGCAACGCTCGGTGCTGCTGGGTGCTGTCCATGGCGAGGCAGCACTTGGGTGGGTGAGTTCAAGCTTTTTACCAATTGTTGTTTTTAAATGTATAATTTTCTGTGATTGCTTTTTCAAATTAAAAAAGCGATATGCAATCTGAAATTTCTGGATTACGTTGTAATAATCAAGCGTTAAAGAGTGCTGCTCTTCAAGCTCAAGTTTCAATCTTGCGTCTGATTGCTTAATTAATAATACATTACAAATGTTCTCGAACGTAAACTCCTGCGTCTAGCCCAGTGGTTCTCAACATGCCTAATGCCACGACCCTTTAATGCAGTTACTCATGTTGTTGTGACCCCCCCTCCCCCCAACTATAAACTAATTTTTTTTGCTACTTCATAAATAGGTGTTTTCCGATGGTCTTATGCGACCCCTGTGTAAAGGTCGTTCGACCCCAAAATGGGTTGCGACCCACAGTTTAAGAACCACTGTTTCAAGAAATTGTGTTTTGAAAGAAAAGACCAGCGCCAATACGAATGACATGAGATTAGTTGGCGTTGTTTGTTTGCTGAATTCCTGTCTTGATTCACGATGCGTTGCGTCGAAATCAAACAGACTCATCGCAAAAAACCACCAACGGACGGATCTTCAAATTTTTTTGTCATTCCGTTTCCTTGAACACAGCACAACAGCACGCGCTGAGAACATGCGTCATGCGCTTCCGATTCAGGACGAGTTCATTGTGCGCCATTTATGAACAAACACCAATCAAAATCACGTAGAATTCGGCGTCCTTGACAGCTGGAAAAAAAAAAATCTATAGCAACGAGCAACTTCGGCTCCATCCACGGCCAAGTGGAAACTGGCTTTAATCCCTCAGCTGCCGGCTCCCCGTTTTATCTAAGGCTATCTGCCCATTTCTCCATCATGTTGCTACTGTACGGGCCCCACTCTCGGGAGGCCGGCTTAGCTGATGACCACTGATAGCTGTATCAACTGTGACATCATGAATCTGAGTTGGCAACACTGGAACACGGCCGAATGGCCGAGGGGGGTGGGGGCAGGGATGAAGGGGAGGTGTGTGGTGTTGTGGGACGACCCGGCACCAGCAGGGAACAAAAACAATAATATGAAACGCACCCGGTATATGAAAGCTTAGAGAAAGAAAGAACTAAATGTGTCGGCCAAAAGTCTTCTTATGCCAAACCGTTAAAAAAGAAGAAGAAGCTGAAACAAGAAGATGTTTGATCTTAGCTGACCTAGAGCTTGAAGGAAATAAGGAAATGGCTTGAATTGTAAGAATAAAAGCAAAGCACGAATTCGGAAAAACGGGGAATGAAATAATTAAATAATAATGAAGCAAGTCACAGTTACACAAAATAGGAAAAGTCAAGAGTCCAAATATTGACCAATGTAACGTTGAGACTTGCAGTGTATTATAAAAAAATGTATCAACACAAACTATCTATCCACCTCCACCCCTCTATCTACCGCCACCCCTCTATCCGCCGCCACCCCTCTATCCACCGCCACCCCTCTATCCACCGCCACTCATTTATACACCACCACCCCTCTATCCACCGCCACCCCTCTATCCACCACCACCCCTCTATCCACCGCCATCCCTCTATCCACCGCCATCCCTCTATCCACCACCACCCCTCTATCCACCGCCACCCCTATATACACCACCCAATAATTTGGTGGTCCAGAAATAGTTGAAAAAGATTAGGGAAACCCGGGTAGAATGTAAAATTAGGGGAAAAGTAAATGAAAAACCCCTAAACGCAAAGTTTTGTTCCGTATAAACCCTTTATATGAATGTTTTAGTTTTTTATATTAAGATTCTAAAATCCCTACGGCTTTTACATCGCATATTTATTTCACCAACTATTTTGGAGGGAAAAAAATGCACTTGCAACATGTTTTATTTTTTTTTACAGTATGTACATTTTTCGGGAATTTTATTTAATGAAATCAGTGGCATCGAATTTCCTTTATTTTCCGCTTGAAAAAGTGTAACAACTGATTTTTGGAGGTCGGGGTTTGAGGGTGGTGGGGGGAGGGAGAAGATTTGATTGAAAGTGTTGCCATTAGCAACGAGTCTATGTGCCGAGTTTCAGCTCGATAGTTTGACGGGAAGTGGGTCAGTTAACCGTCCGAACATTTAGCCAGCCAGAAACACAAGAACAGAATCAAAGTTGATATAAAGGATTTTTTTTTGTTTGTTTAAATAAGGGCATGACTCACTAAGCTTATAATACAGACCTTCAAAAGTAATAACTGCTAATCCAGTAAGGACGAAATTCAAAGAACGTATGAGAATACGGCCCTAGCACAGACAGAAACGTATGCATATAGCTTGGGGCTCAATAATTGCGTGAATAACAAACGAAAATTAGCGTGCAATAATTGGAAATTATTAACGGGGCTGATGCTAAGAGGGGTAGGAAATCTTCTTACTAATACATTTCCCATACCCCTTAATCGGGTTATAACGTAATTACGCAGTGTGCCGTTGACTGCAATATCGGAAATATCAGATAGATTATAAGCCTATGTAGACTTAAAGAGAATGCTAATTTCATTAACATCTGCATAATACAGTATGTCTGTCTAATCGATGTTATTGTACCTAAAACACCACCAGAGGGCAACGGGTACAGTTGTTTTTTTTTTGGTGTTTTTTTTAATATGGCAAAATAATTTCAACCTTACCCTTGTAAGGATAAACATCTTGGTGTTTTTTTTTTTAAATTATGTCTATCATTCTAATCAAAGTGTGTGTCTTTAACTATGATCATATTGGCATCGGGTATAATCAAATCGGTCAGTCACGTTTCGCCTTCCTTTACTTCCTTTACGTTAAAATTTAAATGGTTTATCTTTACATACTTCCAATTGTTTATCGCTACAAATTTTAAATTGTTTATCTTCCTATGTTTTAAATTGTTTATCTTCATATGTTTTAAATTGTTTTTCTTCATATGTTTTAAATTGTTTATCTTCCTATGTTTTAAATTGTTTATCTTCCTATGTTTTAAATTGTTTATCTTCATATGTTTTAAATTGTTTATCTTCCTATGTTTTAAATTGTTTATCTTCCTATGTTTTAAATTGTTTATCTTCCTATATTTTAAATTGTTTATCTTCCTATGTTTTAAATTGCTTATCTTCCTATGTTTTAAATTGTTTACCTTTTTTTTATTTTAAATTGTTTATCCTTTTATTTAAATTGTTTTTTTTGGATGTTTAATCGGATAAGGACGAACTCAACATGACGATTCTTTCAATAAACCACTTTATTTATTGAAAAGACCATACCTGTTTTTTTTTCTTCCTCAAGCCATTGATTCGAAGTTAAATAAACAATAATTATTTATTCGACTTCGCCCACAAGTAAAGTGCTTTAACTACTCCAAGATTGCTGCACCGATAAGAAACAATGAGGATGTTTGAACCTAGCCATTCGAATCAAAGATGACTGGAAAGAAAGAAAAAATCGACCGAGCTGCAACAGCTCTAAATAAGAACAAGTTCCATACTTTGAATATTAAATGTAGGTACGCCTTAAAAAGTAAAGTAGCGTATCAGCACGGCGATTGTGGGTTATTTATTTGCGGGATCATAGTTCACGCTTGTGAAAAGCCGATCTCGGGACCCGATAATTTACTTTGTCTCAATGATGGAACTATGGTGCCTTTCAATGATGGAACAATGGTGCCTTTCAATGATGGAACAATGTTGCCTTTCCCAACCAACCCAATTATCTGATTACTATAATCATCTTTGTCTTGCTTAAGCTAAATCGCGAATTTCATTTTAAAATTTAAAAAAAAAAAAAAAAAAAAAAAAAAAAAAAATTTAGAATAAAGAATTCAGAGTCAGTGGTTTCACAACGTTAGAATTGTGGCTTTTCTTGCACGACACTCATTCTTATCATTTAGGGATTCTACTTTATCAGACAATTTTTAAAAAAATTAAAAATGTTCATATGTTGTCAAATGTGGGGTGCAGAAGAACGTTTTTTGTTCTTGTTCTTGTTTTTGTTCTTGTTTTGTTCTTGTTTAAAGTGTTTGGTAGTTAGAAAATATTGAAATTGTCCTTGTATCGTTTGTCATTTCTGAGACCGGAAAAGGTCACATCGCTTTACGTAATGTTACTATTTTCAGACAAGGTTTAAGTAAAACATGGCTGCTAACAAAGTATTTGCATCATTCGTTTAGCAGTATCGATTTCTTTGTAAAATTATTTGTAAACAGACGTTTCAAAACGTGTTTTCGTTATGGCGATGACCCACTTTGCTGACTCACATTAACGTAGATTTACCGAGCAGCTGTTGGCCACCTTCAATGCCCGGATGTTCTATTTATTAGATTTCCACCACTAAACGACATAAACTATTACTTTAATATTTTTTCTCCCTTTCTCTCATTATCTTCTCGAAAGAAAATACATTTAGGTTGGAGAATTTCGCTTGCTTACGATGAAGTTTTTTTTTTATTTTATTGATCACACGTCACTTCAGCAATGCCCTCCTTCACCCACAGCTTCACCACCACATAAATCCCCACTATTTAATCACACAAAAATTACACCACTTTCTCTTTCCTTCTGATTGTTGTCTTGGTGATGCCGGTTGGCAAACGGATCCCAGCCCAAACCAACCCTCCAACCCAACCCAGCCCCATTCGGCTGATCTCATTATGAACGACCAACGGTGGGATCCGGAGTCCGCTTCTTTTTTTTTCCGTAAGATGCTTGGTTGATTACAGTGTTTCCCTTCACTGTTGCTTGTGTTACCCCCTACCCCCCACCCCCCACTGGTTGTCTTCCACCCAGAACGGAGTTTTATCCCCGTAATGCTTGATTTCCGCTTTCACTATTGATTTCTTTGCCTGGCCTCCATCTGATCCCCGGCACCGACACAACACTGCACTTAACAAATAAACACAACAAAGGCTACACAAACTTTGCCCGGGGAGAGAGGGGGGAGGGGCACTTCCAAATACAAAGTTACCGCATTGACATCCACATCAACAGTACATCATTGTCCTAAGTTGTATTATTGTTATTTTTTTTTAATTAAAAAAAAATAATTTCAGAGTCGGCTTATTGTCTTCAGTTTTCAGAGAGTTTCCAGCTGATCACAAATGAAAGCTGATGACGTAACAATGAAAAGGAAGATAACTGAACTGTTCATCGCGTCATTAATACCGCGGGTCTGAAATGTAATTGGCAAGTGAACCATCTTAAAAACAAGTAGTTTGGATAAGATATCAAATGCCGTGTTATTGAGAATGTGTGTGTGGGGGGGGGGGGGGGGGGAAAGCGGGGGGGGGGGGGGGGGGAAGCGGGGGGTTTGGAGTTTTTTCCAAATGTTAAAACGGCAGATAGATTTAATGGGGAGTATAACACGGGAACTTCGAAATCTAATACCCCCACACTCCCCGCCCCACACCCTCACTTTATTTCAAAGCTTTCAATACATGCTGTCTTTCGACGCCCCCTCCCGCCCCCCGCCCGCCCCACTCCCTCGTAATCACAATGGGTTGAAATCAGTGCATGATAGTTGTTACCTACAATCTTTCTGCCTGTGAGTGTATGACACATATAGCCGACCGTGGCTATGTCTATTAGTGAATGGTACATACTGCCTACATGGTTATGCCTATCAATGTATAATACATAAAACCAACATTGGTTAAGTCTATTATTGTATGATACATAAGGCCGACATTGGTTAAGTCTTTTAGTTTACGATACATAAAGCCGACAATGGTTAAGTCTATTAGTGAATGATGCGTATAGCCTACATGGTTTCTGGCTATTGGTTACAATGATTGAGCTCGGGCAACGGTAACATGCAAAACGTTTTACATCGATACTGTATTTGATGCTCCATTAAGTCTTTTTTATCCCTTAACAAAACACCCATAATCATATTGGAATCGATTACCACTTAAGCGTCGAGCTGGGAATCGAAATTACAAAAAAAAAAGAATTATATATATTAGACAAAACAGTACTTCTAAAAAATCATATGACGCCTTGTATTCCCCTACTGTTGTACAATGACGCTGAAAATTTGTATTGATTAAATAAGCGAGTAATATAATTTTTTAAGATGGAATAGTAAGTACTAGATATAGCCCGCCAAACATTGGCGGCAGCAATGCGTGAACTTCCCATCTACTAAAGTTACTTGACAAAACATAAACTCAAGTCACGCACACTTAAGAATGCCCATTTTTTGCTACACCCCATCCTCCATGATACGCCACTGCACACTTTTTATTTGACGCCCATCAACTATATTAAATAATCTGATGTCCCAAGCACTTTTAAGACGAATATTTTTTTATACCATACTTAAATTGAAACAAATTCATTTTTCGAAAAGAAAATATTACGCGCCAAACGCAGTGGCGTTATGTGTGAGAGGCGTAAGATATTCACTTGATCAGTTTACTTTCCATGCCTCATCGGTTTGTTCAGTTGTTTGTGTTTGTTGTGTTGTTTGTTTAAGTATATGAACATTGGATTGTTCAGTTTAGGAGATGGACAACATATTGGATACGTCGGTGCTCGCCTGAACTGTCACTGAGTCATGGCTTGAAGAGCGGAGCATACATTGGGTAGGTAGTTCTATGAGCTGGCCATACAAGGGTAAGTCTCAGTGAGTTCTTGACTTCATCAGAGAAGTCCATGTGTGAGGAGCGCGTGGAATTAAGTATTCGTTTACCATTCATTAAGGTGTAGGAAGCGGCCTTAAGGGTGAGAATTCGAAATGTGTGACATCATCAGTCTCTACAGAAGTTTTTTTTTTTTTTATTCAATGATATGTTTATTATGTGGCTCAGTTTAATGTTAAGCTCCGTGGAAATCTGGACGTTATTGGTTTAATGAGGCTCAATGCTAAGATAGTGTCGTGTCTTTATGCCATGTCATGATGTCACGCTGTCATGGTATGATGTCACTGTGCCATGTCATGGTGTCACGTTGTCATGGTATGATATCACTGTGTCATGTAACGATGTCACGTTGTCATGTTATGATGTCATCTGGAAGAGTTTTGATGTCTTCCTGTGATTCCTTCTTGTTAGGTTGTCAAATGCATTTTCTTACTATATGAATATGTCCCTAAGCTCAGAACGAACATCATAATAAATTAAACTCGTCTATCGAGCACAAAAAAATCATTGAAGCTCTGTCCGTCACATCAATCGAGTACAAAACGATCATTGCTGCTCTGCCTGTTGCATCAATCGAGTACGAAAAGATCAATGCTGCTCTGTCCGTCACATCAATCCAGTACAAAAAGATCATTGCTGCCCTGCCCGTCACACATTTACGAATGACTGACTTTGATAATTTTGCTTCTCCATGCACATAACGTTTCAGATAGTGATCAGTTTCGTGACTAAACTCTCTAAACTGTTACAATCTGCTGCAGCGATAGGACCTTAGCACGACACACTCAAAAGCTAGAGTACAGAACTTGACTTGAATGTTGGGTATTTGATCAGACTGCAGTAGTGCAATTGATTTGGATTTCAATAGCTGTTACTTTAGCTTCAAACTAATGCTTCATAAAACTAAGCTTGCTTTTTTTTTTTTTTTTTACAGATCGCCAATAGTAAATCTCTAAAGTTGTTTTTTTGTTTAAATCGGGTGTTAAAAGGTAATCAGTTTGGCCCAGCTTTAGATTTCACGAAAAAAAGGTTTTCGCATGGCAAATTTTATTTGATTTTTCATTATGTAAAGTTGTGGGTCGTTATCTGTGTATCAAGTCTATTGACTATGTCAAGCTCATGTTTCAAACTTTGGACTTTACATTTTGCATGACTCCAGACTAAAATAAAATATCTTATACAGCACAAAATAAAAGTTTACAAAATAAGTCAATAACAAATATATATGCTACACAAAAGTGCCATTAAGTTTTTTTGATTGCTACTTGTATTATGTGTTACAAGGAAATATGGGAGCCGAAATAATTTTTTTAATGTTACTGTTAACCAGGAGGCGTAATTTCATATGTTTTAAGGGGAGAAAAAGAGGTGGGGGGGGGGGGGCAAAACCAAAACTTGTCCGATTGTTAAGTTGTTTATAACTCTAGGCGCCACAGTACATAGAAATTTAGATTAAACCTGCAAATTCAGGAAGAGCGGGGGGGGGGGGGGGGGGGCGCACAAATGCCCCACCCTGCTTTACCTAAATGTAGTCTTTGATTTAACTTTTTTTGTTTAGAATCTTTCAATCTTGTTAATATTTGGGGGGTGTGTCTCATTTACTTACACCAACTTTAAAGTAAGTTCTAGTAATAATAATAATAATAATAAATGTAATAATTTAAAAAAATAATATTAATGATAATAATAAAATAGTAAAAATTAAAAATAGATAATAATAATACTATTAAGATTAATAGTATTATAAAAAAATAATAATAATTTTAAATTAAAATAATAGTAATAATAAAATAATTGCGCTTTGATTTTGGGTAAATACCGGAGCTAGTGAAAAAAATGCAGGGATTCTTTTTAATTTGAGTGGGGAGAAAACTTGTATATGAAAAAAAAAAAATCTTTTGGTGATATGTTGAAGTATTCATAAATAAATGTGTATAAAATGTTTCTTTTCTAGGAATCTGATAATGTAAACATTTTTTAAAATTTAGATTTTCACTTGCCATAGCAAACTGAGCGGACACGCTTTTAAATATTTAAAAAAATTCGTTTTATTTCCCTTGAACAGCGAAGTGAGAGTATGTGAATTCCTTCATATGTTTCTATGCCAACCTTCATTGAATAGCATGTTTTATTTAACAGAGCCACGCACGCATATTCAAACTTCTGTTCATAATTATGTTGTAGAAACTTAATTAGTTCTACAGACAACTGTTTAATGAACCCCCCCAAAAAATGATGCTCTCTTCTTGGAATTTAAACGCAACTAAACCAGATGATATCAGTTATCTTATTTGGAAATTTCTTTCCGTGATTGAAAAAAAAACAACACACAAAACAAAAAATAACGCAATAAAAACTACAAAATAAATAGCAAGAAAAAGAAATACAACAAAACAAAAACAACAAAAGAAAAAGCACAACACAAAAACACTTCGTTGAGTGTTTTGTTATGTAAGCCATCACTTTACAACGGCTACACATATTTCACACATCATTACATTAGATTATATTGGCGTTTTGATTTATGCCAGCTTACATACACTTACAACGTTAGGCTGAGAATCACAAGGACGTCGTTGACGCCATTAATCCTTGATTAACGTAGACGACGACTATGACGTAATATGTTTGTACTAATAAGAATTTGGTTTAAAATGATAATGTACGTACACCCTAACGAGGTACAGTTTTCATGTTCCTAAAGTATGTGTATGTGTTTAGATCTTAAATAGGTTTGACTGTTTCTAAATAAGTAGGTTTGAATAGGTTTGAAAACCTCTAACTAAATCACATTAATATCATTTAAATTTCATGGAACGATAGAAAAAGATATTTATTTTGGTCGAATCCAGTGACAGTCTACTTTTTTTTATGTGTAATATTAAATACTATTTCCAGAGGCGTAGCTGGGTTTTTGGCGCCATTAAAAATTAGAGATTTAGCGGCGCCCTTTTGAACTGGCGCAGGCCATCGCCCTTGGCCACTGCCCCAATGCCAAGCCGTTGTTACGCCTCTGACTATTTCTATATCTGCTGAGAATATTTGAGAGCCGCATATCATTGATTAGTGTCAAACAAAAAGAAACAAACAAACCCTTGATTAGTCAGAGAAATACCCGCTCCACTGATTCATTACGGATTACTCCCCTCACACCTGGGGCAAACGTAGTCCTATGTTATGGCCGACGCATATCAGGGAATCATCAGCGGTGCCATCTTGCAAAGGTTTCCAGAGGTGTCACCCACCAAAGACCCCAGTAGTATTTGATTCTAAAGTTGCACTGAGAACTCATAGCCCCTGTGCCAAACACTACGCCACAAAGATCCCAGTAGTGTTTGATTCTAAAGTGGCACTTATAACTCATGGCCCCTGTGCCAAACACTACGCCACAAAGATCCTAGTAGTGTTTGATTCTAAAGTGGCACTGAGAACTCATGGCCCCTGTGCCAAACACTACGCCACAAGGATACTTGTTAGTAACGTGGACGAAACGGTTGCATCTTGCATCAACAGGAAAAAGGAAAAAGGGGGGGGGGGGTTTAGGTTGCAAATTTCTTAATCGCTAACACCTTTTTTGCTAACTACGATCACTTAGCGCAATGTGCCCTAAATCCTAGCTCGTGACATGTGCCCTAAATCCTAGCTCCTGACATGTGTCCTAAACCCTAGCACCTAAGAAGTGCCCTTAACCCTAGCTCCTGACATGTGTCCTAAACCCTAGCTCCTAACATGTGTCCTAAACCCTAGCTCCTAACAAGTGCCCTAAACCCTAGCTCCTGAAATGTGCCCTAAACCCTAGCTCCCGACCTGTGCCCTTAACCCTATATATAGCTCCCGACATGTCCCTAAACCTTATCTCCCGACATGTTCCCTAAACCCTAGCTCCGGACATGTGCCCTAAACTTAACTCCCGACATGTGCCCTAAACCTTAGCTCCTGACATCTTTGCCCCCACCTCTCGCAAAATTATACGCGTGCTTGAGCTTAATTGGCAGGTGTGTATTTCTGCAGGTTTCCTTGGTCCTTGCGGCTCCGAGGACCTATTCCACCTCGGCCCCGCCGACTCCCATGATGGACAGACAGCTAACAGGGGCAGGAGGGGTAGATTTGTATATCAGTGAGGACTATCATTCAAATAATGTTTGTTTGTTAACCACTGCTCGATTAACTTAATTTCAACCACTAATCCATATAATGAAATTACTTAATGTTAACCACTGCTCCATAACTAAATGTTAACCACTGCTCCATATACTAAATGTTAACCACTGCTCTATATACTAAATGTTAACCATTGCTCCGTATACTAAATGATAACCACTGCTCCATATACTAAATGATAACCACTGCTCCATATACTAAATGTTATCCATTGCTCCATATACTAAATGATAACCACTGCTCCATATACTAAATGATAACAACTACTCCATATACTAAATGTTAACCATTACTCCACTCCTAACTTAAAAGTCGTTAGTGACCAGATCCCACCAGTTTAATTGCAATGCTGCATTAAATGGGCAAGCCATGAACACAAGAAATTATTAGCAAAAGTCCCATAAACAACATTGCTTTTCAAATCACATAAAATTATTTCCTAATTCCACGACTACCCAAGCAGCCCTCAATAAAAACGCCAAATAATTGTGTGTGTTGGTCGTTTGTTGTTGCAGCAATCAATAGGATAAGCCAGCGGTTCCCAAACCTAATCATTTGGGTGATAGATGCGAGCTTCTCCCTAGGAATATGTTGTTGTTTTTGTTGCTAATATCTCTTAGCCAGTACCGGATTTAGCTTTAAGCTATATAAGCTATAGCTTATGGCCTCACAATCTGCCAGCTGTATGTTTTTACATTTTTCTTTGACCACCTCATGTAATTTCAAACGGTAGGGGACCTCTACACTTTGTATAGGTTAGTGCCTCAGCAAGTCTAAGTTTTGATTGATTGATTGTTTGGATGCTTCTATAGCGCTGGTATCCATGCTACTTTAGCATGCTCACTGCGCTCTGGTGTCATCAAATCTATTCAACAAAAAAGTCTTTAAATGTTTCCTAAATGATTTTCTGTCCTTTTCAGTACTCCTAAAAGATGGAGGTAAAATATTCCATAACTTTGGCGCTACCGTTTCAAAAGAGCACATTCCGTACGACTTTTTTCTGTATACATCCACACTTTGAATTTTCAGTAAGGACTGAGCTGAGGACCGCAGGTTCTTTAAGGTTACAAGTTTATAAAGCAGTTCTTTCACATATTCCGGTGCAGAGCCTTCTATGCAGCTATACGCCAAGGACAGAATCTTGTGGTCTATGCGCTCACTAATAGGAACCCAATGGAGATCTCGTAGAACTGGGGTGATGTGGTCCGATCTCCTTTTTTCCGCGACACAATGCTTGCTGCAGAATTTTGCACCTTCTGGAGTCTCTGAATTTGATTCTGAGGCAAACCCCGCAAACAACTGTTATAATAATCTAATCTTGACTGGATTAGAGTTACCGCTACAGCATTTGCTGTTCTCTTATTGAGTTGAGGAAGCAGCTGACCCAGGGCGCGTAGATGACAGAAGCATGCCCTGACTACAGAACTGATATGTGGAATCATACTGAGTTTACTATCAATATAAAAAGCAAGGTCTCGGACTGTGGAGGACAACGGGATCTCTGATTCACCTACTTTTATTTATGTGATAGCAACTTTCCGAAGATTGAACCACAAAAAATTGCCTCAGTCTTGTCATCATTTAGATTTACTCTGTTTGATGACATCCATTCTTTTACAGCAAGACAGCAGTCCTCGACAGCCCTTAGCATTCAGTTTCAATACATTCTTTGGAACGTTATGTTCTTTAGAATCCTAAGTTTTAGACCAAACTATAACTTAAATCTGTAATAGAAACGAGGCCACGACAAGCAGTTCCGACTTTTAAAAACAAGAACTCAGTACAGGAGCTCACCCTTCCTGCCAAAGACAATCAGGGACTGGAACAAGCTTCCAAAAGCAACAGTGTAGGCGACTACACTTGACACATTTGCGTCTATTGCCACCTGTCTTCCAACCCCCAGATCATAACACCATTGCTGAGTTACCCTTGCAACCAGTAAATTACCCCCCTTCAAAAAAAAACACGCAAAGTACATCGCGAACCCCTCTAAAACATAGGAGCCAGAATGATCAATTGATTGATCGTGGGCCCTCAATATATAGAAGAAAAAGAAGAAAGCGCACGTTGTATTGAAACATCATCTTCCAGGTTTTTTTTCTAAGTGGAAAGTTATCTTCACGTAGCATGGAGACGAATATCAACAAAACACACACTGCAGTCCTACTCTTTAAAAAAAAAAAATCAAAATTCTACGAAATAAAACAAAGAACACTTTAAAATCTACTCGTTTCTGCCGAGACTCTTAATCACAAAAAAATATGACCAAATCCTGAAAATTTTCTCTATAATAAAGTTTACAAAGGGCTTCAGCGGCCGGGCAAAAACCCTTGATTCAGCGCTGGGCTATTGAATCATTCTACAGCACATCATTTCACGATTGTATGGTTAATCAAATTACTGATTTAAAAAAAAAAAAAATATATATATATATATATATATAAATATTTTTAAAAATTATAATGTATGGCAACAAAGTTGATTTTGTTGGTGTCAGGACGCCCTACAATCTTTAATATCCAATCATAGAGATGATGTTAATTTAAAAAATCCATCTCAAAGTGTTTTCCACTCCAAAAATTCTGATTTTACGGTCAATAAGTTTAAGATGAGTGTAAGGGAACAGTTTGAGAACCGCTATTTAGACCGTCGAACTCATTCCCCTTCAAACAATGCACACACGATTGCCTGACTGAAACCCACCTCCACCCCCCACCCATTCAAACCCCTCCCTCAATGTCCCCATCACTGAGTTATTCATCTAGTATACGGAACAGAAGGGCACGCGCGTGCTTGGAGTTGACGCTTAATTCCCGCCAGTTCTCAAGGCCCGGGGACGGGCCAGTTGAATAGCAGCTAAGCCACCTTACCCAAGCTGGAGCTGATGTCTTGCGAGTAACAGGCGACGACAGGGTAAAGCTGTGGTGGTGTGATAGTGATATGTGTGTGTGTGTTTTTGTGTGGTGTGGGAGAAATAAAAAAAAATGTGGGGGGGGGTGTGTGGATTCTTTCTCTCTCTCTCTCTGTGAGTTGGCCTTGTTTTGGTCGCGGGCCGGGACGCTGAAAGTCACTATTGACTTCTTGTTAATTCGTGCGCCTGGACCAGTCTATACCAGCAGCCTGGACCTAATGAAGGCCGCCTTGGAGTAAGTGTCTTCGTAGCGGCGCCGTGCTGTTGCTTTTCAACCAAAATATACACACAAACATTTTGTTTTGTTCAGTGCGGAGTTTGTTGGTCGTTCCATTTCAAAGTAAGTTGTGCAACAAGTTTACCTATATCATTGTTAGTAAGTAAGTCCCTTGGGGCTTTAACACTGGACACAAAGTTATTACTAAAATGGAATCAATCGTGCTTCAAGTAGATAGACGTGGGAAGGCTGTCATTGCCACGTTTCGTTGATGTATACATGTCAATATAAGTAACTGTATAATGTTCCTGATGGCAGTGGCGTAGGAAGGCGGAGCAGGGGGGTGGTACGCCCTAGGCCGAACTTTTTTTTTTTATCCATACGGGCAAGGGGCATTTTTTTTACCACTGAAGTGATGTTGTTTTTTATGGAAAAGGGCGAACAACATTCTCGACCGCCCCAAGCGACACTTAACCTAGCGACGCCCACGCCTGGTGTGACGATACTTTATCATCGAGCGTCTAGATTATTCAAGGCCACTGCCCGTGAGGAAGTGGTCGGCACCCTTGACAAGCTTTACGTAGTCATTCTTGAATAACTAATTATGAGAGTTTTGGGGTGCGATAAAGCTTTCAAGAATACAAAAGCAAATGTTTCGGCAAATGCCTTCATCGGTACAAAAACAAAAACAATGTAAAAAAAAAAAAGCATTCATTTAAGTATAAATTAAATTTACAATATATATATATATATATATATATATATATATATATATATATATATATATATACATGGACCCTACCTAAATATGAGAAAAACGAATAAAAGAGTCAAAACTTCTACATTTTTATTCTAATAGATATACGTACATTGTTTTATTCACACAACATGTTTGTGTCTAGTTCATCTTTTTTATAAAGTTTATTCTGCATTAAAATGCGTCATTACTTTCGTAAATTAAGGGTGGCGGAGGCAAGGAGCGACCCTGTCGCCAAAAAAACTCTAGATGCTCCGTATTATAGAATTTTTTTTTTTTTAATGCATTTACTTTTGGTTGTAATCTTAAGACTTATACCGTCTTTCTTGAATCACAGACCCGGACATTTTCACCTGGCCTAGCTTTGGCGGAGACGTCAGGGTCCCCGCATATCTCGAGATGTTGAAAGGATTCCCCCAAATAAGAGTCGGAATCCCTGGAGTTAAAGATGCGTGCGAAGCCATCCAAGCCAGCCGCATGCCGGCTCCCCCCACCGCCTTTTCCATTCCCTCCGTCTTCGCATGTCGCCAATGTACGAACACGAGTCAGCGAGCGGCAGCCCCTCGGTACAGCTCACATCAGTGCGTGATTAGAGCTCGAGCCGCGCTGTAGCTGGTCCACATGATTGCCTTTCAGGTGTCTTGCCTGGGCGTGCAGGTGCCGGTCTGATCGCATGCACATGTCGCGTACGTTAGACAATAACTTGGCGGTAATCAGTTTTTCGGTGATCAATAAATAAATGCGGATATTGAACGAGAGATTTAGCTTCTTGTTTCTGGATCGCTCCACCGCATTTAGATGTGAATATAAAGAACAATTATTTCAGTCACTGGTGGAAATTGGTTTTGTTAGTTTGATTTTTAACTAATCTAGAACCAAACTTAAGAATAACAAAATGACTTTTCGCGTTAAGACATTGTGAGTTTATTTCGTTTCCAGTACATATATTTGACATTTTTTCTTTTTTTTTTTCCATCTTTTATCAGTGTTAAATTGTTTGGCATCTGTGATTATTGACGCAACAAGATAGAAAGCTATAAGTGTTGAAGCTTAACGGAGAGAAAATAACGCGATTGCATGTAGCACAAAGTGATGACTAGGTAAATACGTGCTGCGACAGTCAGACTAAGCGAATGCCAGAAAAAAAAAGATCTCTCTGGTGGTGTGAAATAAGACAGCTATTAGAACTAGTTGAAGGGAATGTTTCCGAGCAGACTTTTCTGTCGACCTACTGGAGGACTATAATCACGTGATCAGGTTCGTCTCTTAGTTATAACTATTCATTCTTTTTCTTTTTTTCCTTCGTCCCATTCTTGAACATTTTTTCGTGTGTTCAAGATATTAATATACTGTACATCATCGTACATACCTAGCGTGTATACCAATCGTACATACTTATCATAGTACATACCCACCGCACATATTCAGCGTGCATACCCAGCGTGTATACCCATCTTATATACTCATCCTACATACCCATTGTACATACACATCGTACATACCCATTACGCATACACATCTTACATACCCAGCGCACATACCCATCGTACATACTCATCATAGTACATAGCCAGCGTATATCCCCATCGTACATACCCAGCGGGAACACCCATGTTACATACTCATCATAGTATATGCCCAGCGTACATACCCAGTGAACACATTCATCATAGTACATACCAAAAGTACATACCCAGCTTTGTACCAAGCGTTCATATCCAGCGCACATACCAAGCGTACATTTATGGCAGAAATATTTAGCGATAATATCTTGTGAATTGAATAAGTTGGTCACAACAAGTATTGGGCACTGTGTATCGTACCTTGCTGCACAAAGACATCGATACCTTACTGCACCAAAACTTCGATACCTTACTGCACAGTGAAATCGATACCTTACTGCACGAAGACATCGATACCTTACTGCACGAAGACATTGATACCTTACTGCACCAAGATATCGATAACTTACTGTACCATCTCATCGATACCTTACTGCACCAAGACATTGATACCTTACTGCACCAAGACATTGATACCTTACTGCACCAAGACATTGATACCTTACTGCACCGAGACTTCGATTGCCGTTATCACATCTGTCGTGCCAGTCGGCTTACGTTTCATACGGCGTTAGGTGGCGATATTTTTTTAAACGCCTGTTTATCCAAAGACAGTGTCCCCCTTTGCACTCTCATTCCACTCAGGTTTCGAACACTACTTGTAACGGTATCATGTGTCAACGGCCTAACCGCCATGTCATGATAGCTGAGACGGTCTTTAGTGGGCCCTTCAAGAGATCTATTAATATTTAAACTTTGTCAAAATATTTATGTATTTGGTTGTCGTGCTTAAGTCCCCGTTTAAAAGTGCAGTAAGAAATATAGCGTGCATGGCAAGGGGAAACCCCGAAGACACTTCGAAACATCAGAGGAAGGAAGTAAAACAGATCTTACAAAAAAGTAACGTATCTGATACAGTAAGAGTAAGATGGACATGAAATGATTTCGTTAACCGAAGTCAGGCGTGTATACCAAGCATACTTAACTTGCGTACGTGCCCGGGGTACACGCCACGGGTTATGTCCAAATTTTTGTAAAACAGAGTAGCTTGCCCGTGGTTGCCGCCCACTTTTTCCAACATGGGTTTGTTCCGAAAGCACGCTTGTTGTATCAAAACTCGAATCCAGTAAGTTGCGTAGGGCTTAATCAAACAGACCAATAATATAAATATTCTTAAAACGTATTCTCTTAATCTGAATAATTTAATGTCTATCGATGCACGGTATCTTCATCCAGTCCATGTTTACTTAGCCAAAATGTGACGACCACAAATGATATGAAAGCGGAAGGCTGCACCTATTGGTACCCTGGTACTGGAATTGAGAGGTTGGAGTTAAAAGACGATTAAAAATAGTACTGTTAAGTTTGTAAGACGAAATGAGGTATCAAATGAAAGATAATTGAATGTACTATGCGTTTGAAATCTTAATTCTTCAGTTTTACTAAAATGAACTACCACAAATGACATCCGAATAGCATTGAGTCTAATGGTACCCGGGTGCGAATGGCGGCGCTGCGTGTCTGGGTCCACTCTGATGAGCCTGACTGTACAAGTCCGCCATCTCGACCAATTCCTTCACTGATTTAGGGTTCCTCTCCTTCAGGAAGATCCTAAGATTTTCACTCACCACATTCAGAAGCTGTTCCCTTACAAACAAATCAGCCATGCCACTTACCGTTCTCTCAGAGCCTGAGAGTTCTATCCACCTATCTAAGTATCTTTGTATCCTAACAGATAGCTGAGTATATGTTTCTTCCTTCTCTAACTTTGTCTCCCTAAACTTCTTCCTATACCCCTCAGCTGTTAGTAAATATTTCTTGAATAGTTCACCTTTTAACGTCTGATAATCTGTGCTTTCTTGTTCGTCCAGTCCAGTATATACTTCTAAAGCTCTACCCGTTAATAGTGACCCTAGAAAGTTTCCCCATAGTGCTTCAGGCCAATTGTTAGCCTTTGCTAACCGTTCAAATCTTTTGAGATAACTGTCCAAGTCTTCTTTTGTGTCGTCAAACGGAGGAATGCGAGGTCCCTTCATGACTGGCTGTCTCACTTCAACCGGCCCATTGTCATTGTAACCCTCTTCCTCCAACCCACCATTGTTCGGACCTCCTTTGGACGCGCCCCCCTTGCCTGACATCCCATTACCTCTACTTGTCTCGATTTCCAGTTGTAACTGTAGTTTACGTATCTCGAAGTCTCTTTCAGCTTGTCGTTGTCGTTCTTCAATTTCGGCTAGTTTTAGTCTGTCTTCCCTTTCAGCTAACCTATCATCCCTTTCGATTTGTTTTTGTCTTTCTTCATATTCCATCGTCAGTTTCTGTCTGCCTTTCTCTTCTTCGTACAACTGTCTAAACTCAGGTTCGCTAACACCTTTCTTTTTAGCTGCGCTGAGCGCCTCCAAATATTCCATATTACAATAAAATTATCTGAAGATAGAGAAAAATCTAAAGTAAAATCAAACAATAACAGTGATGGTTACAGTACGTGGATCTTGAACCGTGAGGTCCAACATATGCAATTAACTAGATACAACTAAGTACAATCTTAACTAAAATTATGCAATGCAAATTAACTTGACTAAAATAACAATTGCTATGACATCCCACTTCTGACACCAGTTTGTCACGAGCTCCCTATGCTAAGTGACCCTTTGTCTATATTCTTATACAACACCTCTGACACCACCTTGTTTTGATGTGTCCAAGGAAACACAATAACTATATACAATAAACAAAGTCTTCAATATAACGTAAAATGACTAAAGCTAATTTATTGTTTAAATGTTCTAAGTAAAGTAATATGCAATCTACAATGAGAATAATAGCATGCGCTATGAAGAAATACACTTCGAAATAATAGGATGATTTTCGTACATATATGCTTACTAAAATGGCATTACAATAGTGATTCTAGATATTGAGCAACTCTGCATCATACAATCGAAACGCTACCATACGACTAAGTGGAGTCTTGCAAGACTGTCGCCCCCTCTACAGCGTGAATCTGTCTTATGGCCTATCGTCGTGGTTGTTAGCGTCTCTTGTTGTTTCTCTGCACTGGCATCTGCGCACACACTCCGTCACGAGTTTGTGACGATTAGTTATGGCGTTAAAAGGTGGCTATTCCTCTCTATGTTGATACTGTTCTACGTTGATACTGCGGCAAGGCTGGTACTAGGTAAGTCTATGTGTCTGAGCTCTGCGGGCCGTCGACGTTTTTTCGTGTTGCCACTGAAATGCTTGAATCACAATTTTTTATATTTTTTTTTGGGGGGGTGGGGGTGTGTGTTATTGATCAAAATATTTTGTAGTTACCGAAAATCAAGGATTTCAATGATGCGTCGAAATTGATTGCCTGGATTAATTGTACCAAGAGTATCCTAATTGTTATTTAAAATCGATTTGATCATAGGCGCACCAATCGATGGGCTGTAAGGATGGTTCGGCTGACCTATTCTTGTCAGGATACACTGCGAGTAACTGCCGCTAGAAAGTAGTATTTTGAGTTGGAATATTGAAATAAGAGATTTTATAACGGCACCACATGTTTTATGAGAACTGCACCGTTTGCAAAAAAAAAAAAAGGCCTAGGTCAGGTCGCAGCCAGAGTACGTCTAAATATAGCCACGAGTACACTGCTTTTATGGAGTCACATGTCTTCGGTCAAACCCTGTCATTATACATTCTCGTCTGTTCAATAATCGGAGGCATTTAGCAGTTGCTCACCCTCGTGATAACGTCTCCCCGAGGGGAGATACCATGATGCCGAAGAAGCTATGATAAGCTTCCTCTCTGTGTTATGGGTAACGTTAATTTTGGTTTAAGGATTATATATATATATTTTTTTTTTTGCAAACGTACATCAACCTTGGTCTTTTGTTGAAGATTTATTTTGGAACACGGATAAGGATTCGAGGGTGTGGAAGCCGGGGTAGGGGGTGTGGGGTTCCACCATATCTAAATTATTTATGGAAATGTGATCTCCACAAGTAGTATCGTTTTGCTCACCACGCGTGTTTTGAAGTTCACGTGTGTACTAAAATGATCCGGCCTTTTCTCATATGGGAATTTCGTCTCGCAATAAATCTTTTAAATCGGAATTGATTTTGTGTGACAAAGGTAAAATTTTTACACTGCACACCACGCTGATTATTTTTCTGTACACAAAGCAGATTATTTTGATGAATCAAATTGAAATGCAAAAAAAAAAAAAAAAAAAAAAAAAAAAAAAAAAAAAAAAGAGAGAAGAAAAAAAAAACAGGAAACTGTATGAGAGATATGTTCGGAAATCACCAGATTTAGATTGTTAGACACTCTGTTCATGCTTGTAAATCATTGCATTTGGAAACAGATTTGTTTTGTGAGCTGCATGATTTTATGTCATAGAAATAAAACGTAAAGACACAGCCCAAAAATAAAACGTAGAGTCATAGCCCAGAACTACACCGTAACAACACATCCTTTGAAAGTTTTCCTTCTGTCTGCAGTTTTCCGAAAATAGACGTGTGATGATGCAAATACCTCAAAATAAAATTTAAAAATGCAAAATTATCTTTTGAAATAATTTACATAACAGCCATATGTATGAAATTGTATCTGTATTATTACCATGTTCCTTTTCTTGCTTTGAATCCACCTCCTAAAAACAAATCAACACCATTATTTTTTTTTCCTTTTGTGACTTGGAGTAACATTTTACCAAAAAATAATCTATGTATGAAGGGCTCTTATGCTGTTTTCAATAGGCCATAAAACTTAAAATGCCCCTGGACTTAGCGCTAACTGGGAAACTTATAATGCGCCTTACTTGAGTACATGCTCTGTCGGGTAACTATGGTAGATGGAAAGCTCGCGCATTGCCTTCACCACTGTATGCCTATTTATTTCTAGTGTATAATCATACAAGTGAATAGTGTACATTTGGAATAATAATGTACCTCAGTTTTTAATCAAGTCGTTCAATCTTGACTGCGTCACATTGTGTGTGTGTTTTGAATGCATGAATAATTTACTGTAGGTTTTTCTGCAGAGTTCGGGGTGGGGGTGAAGAGGGGGGTTAAGGTGGGTTTTTGGAATAAAGGTGTGATTTTTAGGTTTGAGATGTGTGTTTGTGTGGTCAAAGTGTGGTGGGATTAAAGTTGGGAGGTGGGATAAAGGTAGGGGAGTGAGTTAATGGGTTGTGGGATTAAGTGTGGGGAGTGTGGTTAAGATGGCGGTGTGGTGAGATGTTGGGGTTGTGGTATTAAGGTTGGGGGGGCGGGATAAATGTGGGGGCGTTGGGTTAAGGTGTGGTTAAGTTGGGGAAGTGAGTTAAGGTGGCGTTGGGATGTGTCGTGAGTGCATTTTTAATCCCACCTGTGTCTTGTTAGTTTTTCCATCCTTAAAAGTCTGGTTTTTTCATTAAGCAATCTAAGACCCGGGGGGGGGGGGAGTGTGATGTGGTTAACTAAAAGAAAAAAAAATAGATCGCCTTCCGGAAAGGGAAACATCTTTAGCCGCTTCCGTCGGCAGACGACTTACTTGATGACCTCGAATATTAACATCACATCTCTTCCTGGTCAGCCATCAGTGTAGTACAACTAGGGTAAGGGAGACGCGGTCGCCTGGGGGCGCTGGGGTGGGTCAGATGATGAGAATGGAAAGGCGTCCCTGGAGACCTGTGGGGGGGAAAAGCATGCGACCTAAAGCACTGACGTCACGCGCAAGAAGAGGCTGGGCGATGGCTCGGGGATAACGTTGCTGTTCTGATGGGTAGGAGAGGGTTTAAGTCAGCAGTTCTCAGCCTGTGGGTCGCCTAAGACTATTGATTGGGGTACTACGCTATAAAAAACTTATTATAGTAATTATAATAATAAATCACACATTTCTGAAGGAGCAACGAAAATCCTTTTATGGTTGGGGGTAACAACAACATGAGCAATTGCACTAAGGGAGATTTGAGAACCACTGGTTTAAGTCTACATAAGAACTTTAAAAAAAAAAAAAAAGAAGGAAAAAAAAGAAATATTTGCCCGGCATGGTTCTCATACGCACAACCCGTGTCAACACAGGGGCCACTGGTTAAACACCGGGGAAACACAGACACATATGGCTTCTCCGTTGATTATACAATCAAATGATTCTTTTGATTGTACTAGTAATATTTCTGAAACCTGGAAGAAAACAATTGATAAATGTTACCCTTTTAAAGATGTATTCCAACTTTTTGAAAAAAATTAAATTTTTAAACACCTCACTAACGTAATAGCTGGTCTCTTCCAGGGCACCCCTGCCTCGTCAAACACGCTTCCAGGGCACCCCTGCCTCGTCAAACACGCTTCCAGCGCACCCCTGCCTCGTCAAACACGCTTCCAGCGCACTCCTGCAATATCACATATGTTTCCAGGGCACCCCTGCCCCGCCACACACGCTTCCAGCGCACTCCTGCCACATCACACACGCTTCCAGGGCACCCCTGCCCCGTCACACACATTTCCAGCGCACCCCTGCCACATCACACACGCTTCCAGGGCACCCCTGCCCCGTCACAGACGCTTCCAGGGCACCCCTACCCCGTCACACATGCTTCCAGGGCACCCCTGCCCCGTCACACATGTTTCCAGGGCACGCCTGCCCCGTCACACACGCTTCCAAGTCACCCCTGCCCCGTCACACATGCTTCCAGGGCACCCCCGCCCCGTCACACACGCTTCTAGGACACCCCGTCACCCACGGATACACGTTTAAAACATATGGTATAAGATTAACTAACTATGATAAACTGTTTTCTTTTCATTAAGTCCGTTTGAGAACTCGCCAAAGATCTCGTCTTGCAGGAAAACGCTTCATCGTTTAAGAACTGGACCGGCATCAGGAACTGTCATAGGCAGTTCTAAGAACTCTCTAACGTTCTGTGCACGAGGAAGCTGTCATTTTACTGCCCCTTCCGTGTATAATAAAATTCATGTCTTAGCCGTAAGAAATTTGTTTTTTTCTTTACTAGATCATCGGGTCTGCGTTTAAATCGTTTGTTACGACTCTACGTCCTGGTGAAGATAGTTTTCATTGGATTACAGCCATATCTTAAAAGAAACTTTTTTAAAAATTTTAATAATCTTTTGTAAGGACTAAAGATATTTATACAATGATGTATTTCGCCCTTTTTCAGAAGGAGACGCCTTTAAAACAAACAAAAAACGCGGTTACACCACTAAATAAGATAAGAAATGAATGGACGTAACCTCTAACGATCTTTTCCAAACCGCCCTCAGCGATTTCCTCTAGAGCAGTATGCGATTTCACTTTATTTATTTTATACCTTCCGCCCCTGTCACCGACCAGTGTATGCTTCAGTCCCAGTGAAGCACGCAATTGAGACGAGTCCATGTCACGTACTAAGGGAAGACCAAGTTTACACGAGTTTTCCATTTAAAATCCCGGACGTGCTCCCAGTTTTTATGCATTCGTCAAGTGAAAAGTCTAAAAGCCTCGGCTTGGTTTGGAGCCTGTATCTACCCAGATTGTGCTGTCGCCATGGCGGACGGCATTTCACTTTCGTCCTAACCAGAGCCGATATTTAAAAAATAATAAAAAATAAAATATCGCGTGACAACGGATGGAGCGGAGAAGATTTTATGGCGCGAATTTGTTTGTATGTCGGGACGACGTGTCTCGCGACAACACGTTCTTTGCCGACTGCTTTATGGCCCTGGCTGGGCTGTGTTATCACCGTCGGAAGCTGTTACAGGGAGTTAAATCTGGTTGGACTTCTGCGGGGAGTTAACTCTATTCGGACTTCTACGGGGGGGGGGGGGGGGTAGTAGGGGGGGAGGAGCTCTTGTTGGACGTCTGGGGGATGGCACTGGTTGGACTTCCACGGGGGTTATTTCTGGTTGGAATCCTATGGAAAGGGGTGATAACTGGTAAGACTTCAAGATGGAGGGAGGGGTGGTTTCGACACTTGTAAATCTTTATTGTTACTTATGAGAATACAGGACGAGGTTATAAACAAACGAGTTCATGGTGTGAGGAAAATAGGACATATTCTCACGTGACGAAGGATAGCACGTGACATAATTTGGAGTCTCACGAGAACGCTGTAAAAGAGGGACAATAAAGCATTTGGGCTCACAATGTTTTCACATTATATTCCAACACCTTCAGTTTAGTCGGAAAACATCTCATTCTAAAACTTAAAATTTAACTCATTTACATCGCTAAAACATTGCCTGGGATGAGCCAAATGCATATCTTTATTGCCCCAAACGTACTTAGAAGAAACTCAATGAATAATACCTACTACAGGATTGAAGATGTTTTTTTACACTGCAGTAAGGGCGCCTGGAAAAATTCCATTTGAAGAGCGCTAAACAAAGTGCCCTGTTAGAAGCAATCGAATACCCCATTGCATGCATATTTAACTCCAGACCTCGGTGACTGATAGGCCGAGCGTGTCCAAGAGATGTGCGATATGTTCCCAAAGTCTGTTCTGGTGGCAGTCTGTTTTAAGTAAGCTCAAACAGGGCTTTCAATATTTAAAGCGTAGAGTGGGGCGATAGCGTCAGGTCTGAATACTGGTCAATAATTGACTGCAGGATGGTGTTGTGACATAGCTGGTATCATCCCTCCCCCACTTCAGTAATCCAAATTCATAGCAATATCTAGAAAACTGTAAAAAATTTCCTTTTTTTCAAAATAATGCTAACTAAATATATAATTAATGAAGTAAAATTAAAAAAAAAAAAAGATCATTTTAATAAAATATATCCTTATATAGACATTTATTATTTTATTTTCTCATTTCAAAGAATCCTATTTGTTACCTCCCGGTTAAGAAAGCAATGATGACATTTACACTTCGCAACTATTTAGTTAAGAGTTTTTTTTTTAATTTAAAGACAAAAAGAAATTGGGTTTTTACTATAAGGTGCCACCCACACATACCATTTTTCAAATTCTTCCCGGTTCCGCCTCTCCCCCCTCCACACTTTTTCCGATTCTTCCAGGTTCCTACCACCCTTCAAAACATACACTTCCATTTCCAGAAATAAAATAAAATAATTGAAATAAGATAATGGAATACAATAGGAATACAACCTTTTAAAATATTATTTAAATTTTTTTAATTAATATCTACAAAATGATTTTTTTTTTTAAACTTGAAATACGAACGACGCAAGTTACCTTTTTGTTAGAGATTATATTAGCTTGTCAAACGTGAATCGTCTTCAGACCTCATTACATACTCTGTGGAACAGATGACATATCGATACAATTTTGACGTCAGACTAGATCTTCAACCACATCAACTGTTTCGTTTTGAACATGCATACAAACAAAAAACAGCAGCCAATTATGTGACATGATCTTGCATTGAAATATGGATGTTGCCAAGTACGGTTTGGGGAAATTAGAAGTGAAGCTAAAGATAGGAAAGGGAGACAAGATTGTATTAGATGTAGTGAAACAAAACACGAAAAAGTTAGATAATGTTAAAGCAAGCTCTTGTATAATTATTTCAACCTTACCCCCCTCCCCCCCCCCCCGACCCAACCATTTCCCAAAACTCCTCTCCTCGAAGGAAATAAAAGTTGGGTTTTCCACACATAAAAAAACCTCTAAATGTATTTCTGCAATTTGTCCACTTGCACGTTTGAATGAATAAAAATGCAAATATATCTGTTATCATTTTAGATACATTATATGTGTTTTTGATATTGCATAGTTAGATCCTTGATCTAGAATTATGATTGAAACGTCAGATATTTGATCTTGTGTGGGTATTTCAGAGTTAGATATTTTATCTTGTGTGGGTATTTCAGATTTAGATATTTGATATTGTGTGTGTATTTCAGAGTTAGATATTTGATCTTGTGTGGGCATTTCAGAGTTAGAAATTTAATCTGTGTTTTGGTTTTTTAGAGTTAGATATTTGATTAGTGTGTTGGTAGTTCAGAGATGGATGTATGAACCATTAAAAAAAATTGAATGACTTCAAAAATATTAAGAAATGGTGATACATGCATGCGGTCAGTGTTGCTATGCCATCGTGGGCTGGTCCATCATTCCTCTCTGACTTTCTCATTTGTGTGTCATTTTTATGATTTCACATCAGATATGCAGTGTTGCATACACATAGCCATGACACATAGCCACACATAGCCATGACACATAGCCACACATAGCCACACATAGCCATGACACATAGCCATGACACATAGCCACACATAGCCACACATAGCCATGACAAATAGCCACACATAGCCATGACACATAGCCACACCAAGTACACAGCCACACCAAGTACACATAGCCACACATAGCCACATATAGCCATAACATATAGCCCCACATAGCCACACATAGCCATGACACATAGGCACACATAGCCACACACAGCCACACATAGGCACACATAACAAAATATAGTCACACATAGCCACACATAGCCACACATAGCCACACATAGCCATGACTCATAGGCACACATAGCAACACATAGCCACACATAGCCACAAATAGCCACACATAGCCACACATAGCCACACATAGCCATGACACATAGGCACACATAGCAACACATAGCAACACATAGCCACACATAGCCACAGATAGCCACACATAGCCATGACACATAACAACACATAGCCACAGATAGCCACACATAGCCATGACACATAGGCACACATAGCAACACATAGCCACAAATAGCCACACATAGCCACACATAGCCATGACACATAGGCACACATAGCAACACATAGCAACACATTGCAACACATAGCCACAGGTAGCCGCACATAGCCATGACACATAGCCACAGATAGCCACACATAGCCATGACACATAGCAACACATAGCCACACATAGCCACAACACATAGCAACACATAGCCACAAATAGCCACACATAGCCATACATAGCCACACACAACCATGACACATAGGCACACATAGCAACACATATCCACACATAGCCACACATAGCCACACATAGCCACAAATAGCCACACATAGCCATGACACATAGGCACACATAGCAACACATAGCAACACATAGCAACACATAGCAACACATAGCAACACATAGCAACACATAGCCACACATAGCCACACATAGCCACAGATAGCCACACATAGCCATGACACATAGCAACACATAGCCACACATAGCCACAACACATAGCAACACATATCCACAAATAGCCACACATAGCCATACATAGCCACACATAGCCATGACACATATGCACACATAGCAACACATATCAACACATAGCCACACATAACCACACATAGCCACACATAGCCACACATAGCCACACATAGCCACACATAGCCATGACACATTGCAACACATAGCCACACATAGCCATGACACATAGCCACACATAGCCATGACACATAGCCACACATAGCCACACACAGCCATGACACATAGCCACACATAGCCACACATAGCCACACATAGCCACACTTCGTGCGCACAATCTGATTGATTTACTGACATCACTCGACATTTAAAAATTATGTCCCACCCTGCCAGTATGTCCACCCTAGATAATGCATAATTCCATGTCCCACCCCGCCAGTATGTCCACCCTAAATAATGCATAATTCCATGTCCCACCCCGCCAGTATGTCTACCCTAGATAATGCATAATTCTATGTCCATTATATATTTTTATAAGTTCAACCTTGCAGCCAAGATTTCCATCCAATTTTTTTTTTTAATTCTGACGTCTCAACTTTATTTTAAAATTGAAAGCTTGGATTTAAATATCATTTCAACGCCGCGAGACTGTAGTGAGGCTATAGTGAGGCTGCAGTGAGGCTGCAGTGAGGCTGTAGTGAGGCTGCAGTGAGGCTGCAGTGAGGCTGCAGTGAGGCTGTAGTGAGAATGCAGTGAGGCTGCAGTGAGGCTGTAGTGAGGCTGCAGTGAGGCTGCAGTGAGGCTGTAGTGAGGCTGCAGTAAGGCTGCAGTGAGGCTGTAGTGAGGCTGTAGTGAGGCTGCAGTGAGGCTGCAGTGAGGCTGCAGTGAGCTGTAGTGAGGCTGTAGTTAGGCTGTAGTGAGGTTGTAGTGAGGCTATAGTGAGAATGCAGTGAGGCTGTAGTGAGGCTGCAGTGAGGCTGTAGTGAAGCTGCCGTGAGGCTGTAGTGAGGCTGCACTGAGAATGCAGTGAGGCTGTAGTGAGGCTGTAGTGAGGCTGCAGTGAGGTTGTAGTGAGGCTGCAGTGAGAATGCAGTGAGGCTGTAGTGAGGCTGCAGTGAGGTTGTAGTGAGGCTGCAGTGAGGCTGTAGTGAGGCTGCAGTGAGGCTGCAGTGGAGTTGTAGTGAGGCTGCAGTGAGGCTGTAGTGAGGCTGCAGTGAGACTGTAGTGAGGCTGCAGTGAGGCTGTAGTGAGGCTGCAGTGAGGTTGTAGTGAGGCTGCAGTGAGGCTGTAGTGAGGCTGTAGTGAGGCTGCAGTGAGGTTGTATTGAGGCTGCAGTGAGGCTGCAGTGAGGCTGTAGTGAAACATCCGACAGCTCCTGAACAGGGGAGGATTAATGACGTTGGTAACACAGAACAGATTAACGGTAAGTGGCCCACGGTTATATATTTGGTAGATATCCCCAGAGATCTTTCTGAGGGGCGAAAAACCGCCATTTAATAAACATTAATTGGAGTCGCATTATTTCACGCGTCCGGGAGCGAATTAGCCATTGTCCAGTTCGCTCAATGAGCCACCGGGGCCTGGCTAGTTCGTCAACCTTTTCTGCTCTTAACACTTTTAACACAGCAGCCTATATAACCACACTGACCTCTGACCCTTCTAATTCTTCAACAGTATTTAATGCACTCAAAGACACACACAATGTAAGACGTGTGTCGTAAGATGCAGTGTGATCCCATCCATGAACAATTTCAGTAAAGACTTTTTCAGGATTTTCAAAAAGATTTTTACTTACTTGCTGGATTATAATTTCACACTTCAGCCCCCCCCCCCAACCACCCTTCCCTCAGGCCCCCTGGAAGTCCGCTAACCCTGTCCCATCGTCCAAATAAAATTCCCACCGGGTTTTTTTTTTTTTTGCAGTTGATGTATAGAGGATGGCGAAACTAAGATTCAAGCAGTAGTCCAAAGTCACTTCGAAAAAAATCAAAACTGCCAAGCCGATGCGTCGTATGATAGAAGATGGTATAGAACATGCATCGTATGATAGAAGATGGTATAGAAGATGCATCGTATGATAGAAGATGGTATAGAAGATGCATCGTATGATAGAGGATGGTATAGAAGATGCATCGTATGATAGAAGATGCATCGTATGATAGAGGATGGTATAGAAGATGCATCGTATGGTAGCAGATGGTATGGTCATATTAGAACTTCTCTTTAAAGACTTCTGAAAAACGACATTGTTTTAAAGTAGATAACGATGACACAGATGACATAATTTAGACAATAAATGACCGTTCTAAATACCGTGCTTGTAATTGTTGGAAAGTCTGAAAATATTGAACCGTGTTTACGGTGACACGGAAAGAAAATATCGCAACGGCAAAAAAAAAAAAAAAAAAAAAAAAAAAAAAAAAAAAAATTTTTAAGAAAATAAAATTAGACAACACCTAACAAGCAAAATATTCTCTTGACTTAGTCAAAATGCTATTCATGAAAAAAGATTATACTAAAGCTGCATTGAACTCAGGCTTGAAGCTTCCAATGATTTGACAACGTAAATTATTGTCGTGCCACCATTCTTGTTAAAACTGCAGCGATCTACATTCACAAGGATGGGGAGGGGAAAAAACAACGTATAACAAGGAAATTGTTAAGGAGGGGGTGGGAAAAAAAAAAGATGATTTCATTTCCAGATCTCGGACACTCTCTAAATCTCTCACACAAAATAACAGTAAATTTAACTCAAAAAAACCCTAACCCCCCCTCTTCCTCCTGCTTCCCCGCCCCCCACCCATCTCCACATTTGTTCTATCCTCATTTTCTGTACAGCAGATCAGATCAATACAACGGGCCTGGGAGAACAAAAGATTTGGGGAAAGATCGCTTAGGAGAAAAAAAAAAAGGGGGGGGGGGGCTGAGTCGAAGGAGGGTGAAGGCCTGAGTTGGTGGAGGGGGAGCTTAGTCGGTGGAGGTACGCTGACTTGGGGGAGGGGGTCTGACTCGGTGGACGGGCAAAATTAGTTTTCCGGTATATTTTGCTTTTATCTTTAAAAAAAAATTCAACTCACTGGAAGGATTTTTTTTATTTTGGAATGTTTTAAAGAATAATGTTTGGGAGAAACTAAGTAGGTTAAACTGAAGACAGATTACGGCACTAGGCATGTCTGTAACTGAAGACAGATTACGGCACTAGGCATGTCTGTAACTGAAGACAGATTACGGCACTAGGCATGTAACTGAAGAGAGATTAAGATAGTCGGCATGGCTGCAACTGAAAATAGACTACGGCATCAGGCATGTCTGTAACTGAAGATAGACTACGGCAATAGGCATGTAACTGAAGACAGATTACGGTAGTCATCGCCGGCTGTAACTGGAGATAGACTACGCCATTAGGCGGTTCTGTAAAGGGGAAACATTGGAAGAAAGAAAGCTTTGGTGTTGTTTGATTTACTGTATAATGATGAACCCTAGCAATGGTATTTCTGAATAAAACAAAAAAAAAAAGACTGATGCCCTATAGCTGTCGCCTTTATAAATTATAAGGAACAGAAACTATCGAACGTAGCTACGGCATTTAGGAATTAGCAAGAAGACTATGGACCCTATCGATGTATTTCTGAATTAGGAAATGAAACTATGGACCATAGCTATGTCATTTTTAATTATGATAAAGGAAGATTGACTGCTATGGAAATGTTAAATTATAATTGAAGACGATAGGCTATAACAGGGGTGGGCAAACTTTTTGTGCGGTGGGCCATATGCATATTATGTCCAATTTTTATATGTCGATAAACATTTCTCTATAAGTAGTTTTATGATTTGTTGTTAATGGTTTGACAGGGTGGCCGAGTGGTCTGAACTGAGCAAATCTCAAACTAATGGTCAGGAGTTCAATCCCCGCCAAAAAAACACCACCAGCACACCGGGTGGATGGGACTCGCTAACCCATCTAAGAGAAGGCAGCTCTGAATTCAAACCCGGAGATGGAGTTCACATGCGCCTAACTGGCAGCAGTGAGACCTCTCGAACATCGAACAGCGGAGCACCGTGAGCATGCTATGGAATGAGCGCTATATAAGTACTCCAATCAATCTCCTAGATTTGACTTTGTACCGCGCTTCGAGCCTTTGGGGATGAAGCGTGATTTTTCAAATAAACTTTATTATTATTATTATTATTATATTAAAATCGGTAAACACACATTTTAGCATTACATGACAAAAGCCAAGGAGCGGTTTAAAAATAGAAAATTGGTAAGAAATTTGATCAAAAGTGTTAAAACAATCATAACGGTACATGAAATTATGTAAAATTCAACTAAATAACTAAGTAAGTTTTTAATATCTAAATGTCTCCGAGGGCCGCATAATATCAGTTGCTGGGCCGCATGTGGCCCGCCGGCCATAGTTTTCCCACCCCTGGGCTATAACATTGAATATTTTAAATAAGGAAATTGCACTTTTCTAAACTCGTGTCAGGCGAGGACCATCCAATACACCATCTAACTACACCATCATCCAATACACCACCATCTAACTACACCATCATCCAATACACCACCATCTAGCTACACCATCATCCAATACACCATCTAACTACACCATCATCCAACGACAACACCATTCAACACATCATCTTCCAATACACCACCTTCCAATACACCACGTTCAAACTACACAACCATCCAATACACCACATTCCAATACACCACGTTCCAACTACACCACAATCCAATACACCTCCTTCAAGCTACACCACCACCCAATACACCACCATTCACATACACCACCACCCAATACACCACCATTCACATACACCACCACCCAATACACCACCTTCCAATTGATTTGAACTAATGAACAAGAAAGCAAACTATAATTGAACGTGGACGTGTAAAACCTTATTAAAAAAACTTACGGCTGATATTTGGTACACTTAAAGTATACAATGGGTTGGTACTTAAGACATGTAGTCGTTAGGGTAGTTTTAGCTGAAATGTTGCAAATTAGAGACTTGTGTTATCAATTAGAGTGAGGGAAGAGAGAGATAGCCATGGTGGGAGGGGAAAGGCCGGGGAGGGGAGGTCACGGGGGAAAGAAAGCCATAAGGAGGACATGGGTCTGGGGGCGGGGGTGGAGGGTGGAGGCCAGGTTGTTCATCCTTAAAAGAAAAGAAAATTTATTGCATCATATAAAAACATTATTTTTGCAAATGAGATCGGAACGATGGCTCATGAGGTCAGTACGATGGCTCATGGGGTCAGAACGATGGCTCATGAGGTCAGAAGACAAGAGGCGCCGAGTAAAAGCATGCACTTTTCTCATCGTGAACTTTAATTTTCCCATGGCAACAAAACCAACAAAAAAACTGTTATTGGGAGATCTGAGACGAGAAGAAACCTAATTAGATCTGAGCTAATTAAAACACAGGGTCATACGGTGCATCCTAATGTCAGACAGGCAAGGTTCACCCTCACCATGAAATAAGAAGAAAAAAAATTGTCTGTGATGTCATTTCAAATATTTTTTTTAAAAAACAAAATTCCTTTCGTCTCATTTTCAATTAAACTTAATCTCGTAATGTACAACTGCGAGTTCGAGGTCAAAGGTCATCAGATTAAGATTGGTCCCCTTAACGTCGCGTGCGGGATGAAATTTGAAATCTCTCATCTTTGACATTTTTACGCCGATCCTTAGCATTGTTACTATAACGCCTTAAGATGTGTACCGTAATCCTTAACATTGTTACTATAACGCCTTAAGATGTGTACCGTAATCCTTAACATTGTTACTGTAACTCTTTAAGATATCTATCGTAATCCTTAACGTTTGTACCGTGACCTCTGTATGATTAGTACCGCAATCCTTAAAATGTATACCGTGACCTTTAAAAGATTACTACCATAATCCTAAATAATTGTACCATAACTTGTATGATTTGTGCTGTAATTCTTGACATTTACACCATTACCTATATGATCTACACCAGCGGCTCTCTACCTGTGGGTTGCGACCCCTTAAGGGGTCGAACGACCCTTTCCCGGTGATCGTCTAAGACCATCGGAAAATCCAAGTACTCTACAGTAATGAAGAAGAAACGAAAATAATTTTGTTGTTGGGGTCGCCACAACATGAGGAACTGTATTAAGGGGTCGCGGCATTAGGGAGGTTGACAACCACTGTTCTATACCGTAAACACATCCTCAGTATTTGACCCGGTATCTATACGACTTGCACTATGACACTTAACATTGCTACAGTAATACATAAGATTTGACTCTTGTTCTTACCCTGTGCGCTGTAACCTCCAACCCCTGTATCGTAATTCATTACATACGTAGACGTGTAAACATTATCTCCCCATTAAGATGTAAGGAAAAGTGTGTGTGTATGTTTTATCGTTTACATTAACTTCGCCTTTGTTCACGTGTTTCTTCCTCTCTGGCTGGGTGTGTGACCCACTTCCCGTCAACCTATCCTGATGAAACTTGGCACATAGACTCGTTGCCCGTGACAAGACTTTCTTTCAAATTTTCACACCAGCCTGCCAAACATCAATTTTTTCCTGTTTATCAAGAGATGATGACGGTAATATGACGCTACTTATTTCATGAAAACAAATTCCCGATAATTGCGCTAAATGATATTATAAACAAAAAATGTTGTTGTTTTTTTCCAGAAATATTTGGTGAAATAAAACTACGTTGTAAAAGCAGTTGGTAATTAAGAATATCAATGTACAATAAAAATATTTTAAAAAAAAAAGCATTTAAAAGTTTATATCAAAAACTTTGTTTTCAATAGTTGTTAATTTGAAAAATAAACTCTTTGAAATATATTCTTGAAAGAGTTTTCTATAGAGCTTTCTGGTTCTGGTTCTGGTTCGGTACGTTGCTGCATCCATAAACTGGCATATGTGCAACGGTTGGGGAAGGAGCCGTTTGCCAATCTAACGGCTCCTAGCAGATGCCAAGGCGGCCTTGAAGCTTTCGATCGTTGTCGAGTTCACGGCGGTATTGTCCAGGTTGTTCCAAGCGATTATGGTGCGTGGAAAGAATGACTGCTTATGGTGCACTGTGTTACTCCGAGGCACAGTGAAGCATTTGTTATTGTTTCGGGTGTAATTTCTCATGGGGTTGTCAGATGTTAAGTCAGTGTTAAGTGACTGTTTGGCTCTAATTAATCGGCCTGGATTCTGTGGGGTAAGATAATTGTTTGCTGGGAGGGCCGGAATTAGCCCCATGACCACTTTATATAAGAATGTTAGGCGGATCTTTTCTCGTCTGTCCTTGAGGGTGGCGATGTCAAATCTGTTTAAAAGGCCAGTGACGTAGCCAGGAGTGGTGGTTTTATAGTCACGTGCTATGAAGCGCACTGCGTTACGTTGGATTCGCTCCAATTTGTCCACGTCCACGTCTTGCTTGAGGTATGGGTCCCAGATGATTGCACCATATTCTAGTATCGGACGAATGAGTGCAAGATAGGCATTTCGTTTGCAGGATGTTGGGCGGTGGCGCAGATTTCTTCTAATAAAACCTAGTGTGGAGTTGGCTTTTTTTAAAATGTTCTTTATATGGGGTGACCATTTTAGGTTATTTGAGAAGAGAATTCCAAAGTATGGATTATGTGTTACTTGTTGAAGGATTGTCCTATTTAGGGTGTACATATAGCTTGATGGCATTTTTTTTGAGATGCTCATTATGTAGCATTTGGTTTCATTAAATTTCATGCCCCATTTGTCTGCCCAATTCATAAGGCACTCCAAATCTTCTTGAAGTTGGTTGTGGTCATCGTAGTCGATTATCTCTCTGTAGACAAGACAGTCATCTGCAAACAGCCTCACTTGAGATTTTACAGTATCAGGGAGGTCGTTTATGTGACAGAGAAAGAGAAGGGGGCCCAGTACTGTGCCTTGAGGAACTCCTGAGTCTACGGTGGCTTTGCATGATCGGACGCCATCCACCACTACTTGCATGGTCCGTTTTGTTAGAAATGTTGAGAGCCAGGAGTGAAGGTTGCCGGTAATGCCGTAGTGGTGGAGTTTGTGTAGAAGAAGGCTGTGTGGAACAGTGTCGAAGGCCTTGGAGAAGTCGAGAATTGCCATGTCGATCTGGTTACCTTTGTCATAGGAGGCAAGGAGGTCATTGGTGGTGATGATTAATTGAGTTTCTGTGGAGTATCCAGAGCGGAAACCGTGGTTTAGAGTGGTCAAAATGTTGTAGTGTTCAAGGTGGTTCATGATGTGACGACAGATGATGTGTTCCAGAATTTTGCATGGAACGGAGGTCAGGGATATTGGGCGGTAGTTTGCTGGGTTATGACGGTCACCTTTCTTGTAGGCACTAGTGATATTTGCATCAAGCCAGTCCAGTGGGAGTTTGCCGGAGTCAAGCGACTTTTGGAAAATGCGGGTGATGGTTGGGGCGATGTTGTCAGCCAGGGTCTTTAGGACAATGTTTGGGATACAGTCAGGTTCGGGTGCTTTATTGGGCTTCAGGTTTTTGAGAAATTTGGCTACTCCTTGTTCAGTTATGTTGAGGGGGTCAATTGTACCAGGTGAATGTTTTCTTAAGTAAATGTTTTCACTTGAGCTACATTTTTAAACATGAAAAGTTAGTTTTCTTTATTGGGTAACCTAAGACATTTTGACTATTTAATTATTCAAATTTCGATTTAAAAAAAAAAAAAATTAACCCGCCTCTTCAGACATATCTTGTGTGAGAAATGGAAGTCCAATGGATTCAGGATTAATTTTGACGTAAGTGTCCGGTTTCTAAACTGATGTCAGATCTTTTGGATTCGGATCGCGCTTCTACTACGTAACATGCCTCAGGATATCGGGTAAGGGTGTTATCTAGCCGGAGAAGTCTAGCTTTGATGAACAGCACAGATTTCGGTGGTCCCTATCTGGTGAGGTCAAGCTTTGATAAACAGTGCAGATTTGGGTTGTCCCTAACTGGAGAGGTCTAGCTTTGATGAACAACTCTTCTTTTCTTAATTGCGACCTTTTTCTTCCCCTTCCCCCCCCCCCCCCCCCCAACGCCTAGAGTGGCTGCTGTAACGGATGGCGGTTTAGGGACGGAATACACCGCCTAAATGAAATCCATTGCAGCCCATCTGACGGACGTGGAGGACAATTTGTCCCCTGTAGGACTCGCTTTGACTCACGAGCTAGGGATAAAATCGACATTCAATTGAAGCGGTAATTCCTAGATCTTCTTCCTGCGCAAGGATTGCGTCTATGGGGCTGTGGGGTACGTGTATGTGTGTGTGTGTGTGTTTGGGGGAGGGGGGGTTAAAGTTAGAGATTAGATTCATTCTCTTAGGCAAGAGACTGAACCCCAAATCTGTCTAGAGCAGTGGTTCTCAACCTTCCCAATGCCGCGACTCATTAATTACAGTTCCTCATGTTGTGGCGACCCCCAGCCACAAAATTATTTACGCTGCTACTTTATAACTGCAGAGTATACGTGTTTTCCGATGGTCTTAGGCGACCCCTGGGAAAGGGTCGTTCGACCCCCAAAGGGGTCGCGATTCACAGGTTGAGAACCACTGGTCTAGAGCATTGTGGTGTCGCATGATTCTAACTTTGCGTCTCAATGAATACTGCAAAATAGGCTTGTACAAATATACTGGATCAAGGAATTGGCACAAAATTGTATTACGTCTTTTTTGTTGGGGGGTGGGGGCGTGGGGGAGCGCATCCTCTGTCACAATGGGACGATAGTGCAGAATTCGCATGTAAACAATCACAAGGACTGATTTTTTTGTTTAAAAAGTATAATCTGGTTTCCTAGACAGCAAATCACTCTATCATCGCCTCTGTTGAACCCAAAGGAGCATCATGTGTGGGTGATACAGCATGGCCCCAGTATTGTCGCATGAGTTGCTGGAATTTTCAATGCGTCAATATCATACTACGTACGGGACTCCAACTTCTGGGTTTGAAATCAAGGTTTTCCTTCTCCTTGATGAGTTGCCATCCAAAGGTTCACGAGTCCCCTCCACAGGGTGAACGGCGTATGTGTTATGCTTCTTTTGTATGGGGATTAACTCCAAACCAAAGTCTTGGAATTTACGTAATTTAGTCCGGACAGCCATCCAGACTCCTATTTTTTGTATACCTTATTCATATGATAATTGGGGGAGTTTGAACCCTGTGCAACACCAGCTGAGCTGTCATTGTTCCGTGTGTGTGTGTCTGGGTTTTTCCATTTCTGTTTTTTGTGTAACTGGGTATTACTATATCAGAAATCAGTTTTCAATCGTTATAATAAATACGTAAGTCAGGCGTCTGGAGTGTGTCCGGAGTATGTAAGGAGCATGTCCGGAGTGGGTCCGGAGTCGGTTCAGAGTGGGTCCGGAGTGTTTCCGGTGTTTGTCCGGAGTGTGTCGTGAGCTGGCTATTATTTAACGCCGCCGCGCTCTATTTTGCACATATTTATTTTATTCGATTCTTAATTTATATCCTCTCAGATTTAAGATTGCAGGGAGACTTAGTGTATCCCCAGCCCACGTGATCTGAGCCGCCCATGTTATTCGAGCGGTCCCCCGTGAAACCGGTTGGCTACCTTATCCCCACGTGATCCCGGCCATCATTACCTTGCGAAACACGATCTGTTCCGTGATGATAATTTCGGATCCGGTGAAGCTCGGGAATGATACAATAATGCTTCTTATAATTCATTGTTTTTATCATAATTTCGTCTCTGAACATCTGAGATACACGATACTTTAGAGTTTCCTATGATAAAGCATAAAACGTCTGTGATTGGATTATGTTCAATCATTAAGGAATTGATTCATTTTGCAATGAAAAGCCAGGAAACTTTGTAACGAGTTTGTGTCTTCTAACGCAAATGATTTGGCCGTAATTATAACTGGCGAGATCATGTTGGGACACTGGGGTTTCCCCCAATGGCCAACCCTGAGGTCAGCGGCCATGTACAATGCTTTTAACGGCCATCGCTCGCAATGTTTTGCTTGCGGAAACCAGCCCAGGGCACTAATGGGCTAAATGGGCTTTGTAAAAATCACCTGGCGTACTTAGAGTTAAAAAAAATATATTATCATTAAAAAAATGTATATAAAAAAAACGTATATCAAAAAACTAGGACGATGTATTTGAGAGATGCAAATTCTCTAACAGGGGTTCTTAAAATATGGTGCACGAATCCTCTGCGATCCGTGAAAAGTTGTTCGAGAGACCGTGGTCTGCATTTTCTTTGTTTTATTTTATGCATTTAAATACTTTTTTTTTATTTTTCTATGAATGAGTCTGTGGTTTTCACAGGACTGGCAAAAGGGTTCATGTGGAGCGAAGAGGTTAAGATACCCTGCTCCTACTATAGAATAATTAATGTTCAAGTTTAGGGTAACATTCTAATTCATGAGAACCATGCCAGTATCACACAACTCCAGTAGTTCCGAGTAAAAAGGAAAACATACAGCACAGAAACCTACCAACATAAAGAACAGAATTCTTCCTACATAGACAGAACCCTACCAACATACATAACAGAAACCTACACACATACAGAACAGAAACCTACACACATACAGAACAGAAACCTACACACATACAGAACAGAAACCTACACACATACAGAACAGAAACCTACACACATACAGAACAGAAACCTACACACATACATAACAGAAACCTACACACATACAGAACAGAAACCTACATACATACAGAACAGAAACCTACACACATACAGAACAGAAACCTACCAAAATACAGAACAGAAACCTACACACATACAGAACAGAAACCTACATACATATAAAACAGTAACCTACATACATATAAAACAGTAACCTATCAACATATAGGACATAAACATTCCAACATATACAAAGGCAACCTACAAACACACACAAAAGAAGCCTACTAGTACTAACTCTACTTAAACCTGACCAAACCCATGGAGACAAAAGTCTGATAAGCCCATCATGTGACCCAGAAAACGTCCACCATCGCCCAGAACGGCTGGCCCACCTACAACAAAAACAGTCTGGACAACCCATCATACACCCCGACCAGCCACTTCTGTTTGTAACGTCACGTCTCCGGGTTGATTAAGTGGGTCAGTCTTCACTGTTTCAGGCCATATCGTCTTCCATTCCATTTGCTAATAAATTTGTCATTCAATGGGATTTTTATTTTAAGGAAGCGGATTTGAGGGTAAAATACGAATAGATATGCTAGCTTTGATATGCCAGCTTTGATATGCTAGCTTTGATTTGCACTTAACCGACATATGTGTACAAAATGCCGTCTGTTCGAGTGTGCGTCCTTGTCTTGACCTTAGTGAAACCGAAATATATCATAAATTTAAACATCGCTATTTCATGAATGGTAAACACGCCAGAATGCCCTAAATAATGTACCCCATCTTGCACCTTGCAGTTAATAATTAGACCCTAACGGGATCGACAGCTGCCTGTCGATGTCTAAAAAAGATCCCCCTGCCTCCCGAAAGACCTCATACCCTCCCACACCCCCGGACGCTCATGTAAGTCAGCCTCATTGGCGACAGTAACGACCACGCTGCACTCTAAATGGCTCCATGACATCATCTTAGTTCGGCAGTACAGGGTATTTCAAAGAGTTTCCTGGTACCATGTGCATTTGGTCATTATGCTGTGGATTAGGTCATAAAACTGTTTATTTGGTCATTGTGCTGTGGATTTGGTCATTGTGCTGTGGATTGGTCATTGTGCTGTGGATTTGATGAAAGTGCTGTGGATTTGATCATTGTGCTGTGGATTTGATCATTGTGCTGTGGATTTGGTCATTGTGCTGTGGATTTGGTCATTGTGCTGTGGATTGGTCATTGTGCTGTGGATTTGATGATTGTGCTGTGGATTTGATCATTGTGCTGTGGATTTGATGATTGTGCTGTGGATTTGATCATTGTGCTGTGGATTTGATCATTGTGCTGTGGAATTGATCATTGTGCTTTGGAAATGGCCATTGTGAAGTGGAATTGTTCAATGTGCTGTGGATTTGGTCACTATACTGTGGATTTGGTCACTATACTGTGGATTTGGTCACTATACTGTGGATTTGGTCACTATACTGTGGATTTGGTCACTATAGTGTAGATTTGGTCATTGTGCTGTGGCTGTGATTTGGCCACTGTGCTGTAGCTGTGGATTTGGTCACTATACTGTGGATTTGGTCACTATACTGTGGATTTGGTCACTATACTGTGGATTTGGTCATTGTGATGTGGCTGTGGATTTGGACATTGTGCTGTGGCTGTGATTTGGACACTGTGCTGTGGCTGTGGATTTGGTCACTATACTGTGGATTTGGTCACTATACTGTGGAATTGGTCATTGTGCTGTGGCTGTGGATTTGGTCACTGTGCCGTGGCTGTGGATTTGGTCACTGTGCCGTGGCTGTGGATTGCATCCACGAGATCTATACGACAACGCTTCTTTTTCATGTAAAAGAAAAATCTTTGACATATTTTCTTCTTTTGAAATTGAGAACTATATAAATATATATAAAATATCCCGTAATATCTCTCTCTGCAGACCCAATAGCTCACTACACTCGTGCATTTAAACAAAAAGTAGACGTTTTTTTTTTTTTAGTTTTCCTGACAGGAAATTATATATCAATGTTCAATAATGTTGTCAAATAAATTCATTTTAACAAGTAAAGTGAGATAGGGGAGGGGTGGGGCGAGTGTCGGGGTGGAGACTGGTCCCTGGAAGGAGACGGGTTCATGGAGGATTCGATATGGCTTAAAGTTTTGGCCGGGCACGGGGGAGGCCTGGGGATAACTAGGTGTGGGGGGGGGGGGGGTGATGTTTGCGTGATGACATTATGTAATTGTAATTGCATGAATCGAACGGCCAATGTAATGAAATCTTATTACATTATGACCCATTCCTGTCTGACTACTCATGTTTACACGTTCATGGACATTTTTTTTTACCCAAAAAAAATTGTTTTTGGTTTGCACGACAATGTAGAAATGAACTGTAAAAAAAAGGGGGGGGGCGGACGGGGGCTGGAGGGGGGCTTGTGGGTGAACAGAGATAGTGCGAAGTGGTAGCGTGGTCTCGGATGAAAAACATTGAATCCCCCCCTCCACATATTAGTTTAATCATGCCTTGGTGGGGCAGTCAACAACAACACTGCATGTGTGGAGTAGCTAGATTTTGTGACGCCCAGGGTGCCCTTTGTCTATGCCGCCTCTCACTCACCAAAGATTAAAATAAAATTCATAATACACATCAAACGCATCTAGTGGCGTAGGGTGGGGGTGCAGAGAGGGGGGCAGTCCGCTTCGGGGGCACATTTTTTCGTCTCTTTATTATGAAGGGTGGCACTTTAGGCAAACTTAGTGTAGTTTTTTCGTGGAAGTGGGAGGCAAAAATTTAGTCGCACCCCGGGTGGCATTAAACCTAGCTACGCCACTGACCACTCCTCAGACTATGACGGTTGGTGTTGATCCCTCGACTTCATCTTCTCATGCTACCGACCTGGATGTTAAACTTCCGATTCCAATAAATAATGTTGGAATCAGTTCAATAATAATTAGAAGGGGTCGTGCGTAAATTACGGCACGCTAAAAATGACCTTCTTAGACACCTCCCCCCCCCCCCCAAACCGTGTAAAGTCACACCTAAAAAAGTTCAAAACATAGATAAATTATTCATAACTAAATTAAGATTTTATTTTATTCTTTAACATTTTCCCATAATGGATTAAGATGTGGTATTATTAGAAAACTGTGTTTCATAGTGCCCATAATACCTCAGGAAATTTCGACCTCAAATTAATGTTTTTAAAATTAATGAAATTAAGATTTTTTTTCAAAAGTAGAAAATGTTATATTTTAAAATACGTTACGTCACAAGCTTTTGACCTTCCCCCACCCCCCCCCCCCACCTTTTGAGCGTGACGCTATTTGCAAACGACCCCTAAGGCATTAGTATCACAGGTTCTGTTACACAATAGACAGTTTTCTTTCTAAAACGTGTAGTTCTTCTCTCGAAGTACTTGCTTTTTGTGTTCCTGATTACAAGTTCTTCATAGCTCTTACTCGGTGTTATTACCAGAGGCGTAGCTAGAGTGTTTGGCGCCCGCGCACAAGATTCGTTTAAAAACCCCTTCCTTTTTTATCAACTCCCAAACCCATTATTTTCATCAATAAAATAATACTAAACACATTTTGGCGCCCCTGACTAGTCTGGCGCCCAGGGACATCTGTCCCCTTCCCGCCCCCTTTAGCTACGCCTCTGTTTGTTACTGATATTCAAAAGGTGTTCATTGACCACCCTCCCCCATTTCCAATTTGATAGTTGAAAGACAATAAACAAGTCAGACTACAGAATTTATTTTATTTTTTAAATGTGTGTTTGTTTTCTTAACGTGTTTTGTTGAGCTTACAACAAACACCGGTCCGCTCTAAAACTATGCGTCCTGTTGTCCCCCAACAATTGCGATCCTTGTCCTACGCCCCCAAGACCGAAGGGATCGTTCCTTGTTCTCAGCGGCTGTGAGGGGATGTTCTGAGTCAACACGGCAGGCCTGACGAGTCGGGGCGAAATTGCTGGGGTTTACATCCCCCCCGGAAACACGATGTTGATACAACAGATTTGGTCAGAGCTTCGCAACATGTTCCAGTTAGAGAGAGAGAGGGAGAGAGAGAGTGGATATAGAGAGAGGGAGAGAGAGAGGTGGAGAGATAGGGAGAGAGGGAGAGAGAGAGAGGGAGAGAGAGGGTGGAGATAGAGAGAGAGAGGGAAAGAGATAGGGAGAGAGGGAGAGGGGGGGGAGAGAGAGGGGGAGAAAGAGGGTGAGAGAAAGAGGGGGAGAGAAGGAGAGGGGAGAGAGATAGAGGGAGAGAGAGGGTGGAGATAGAGAGAGGGACAGAGAGAGGGAGAGGGGGGAGAGAGAGGGAGAAGGAGAGAAAGAGGGTGAGAGAAAGAGAGGGAGAGAGAGGGTGGAGATAGAGAGATGGAGAGAGAGGGTGGAGATAGAGAGATGTAGAGAGAGGGGGAGAGGGAGGGGGAGAGAGAGGGAGAGAGCAGGAGAGAGAGACGGTGAGAGAGACGGTGAGAGAGACGGTGAGAGAGGGGAAGAGAGAAGGAGAGAGAGTGGTGGAAAGAGGGAGAGAGAAGGGGAGAGAGAGGGAGAGAGAGAGGGAGAGAGAGAGGGAGAGAGAGGGAGAAAGAGGGAGAGCGAGAGAGAGTGGAGAGAGGGGGAGAGAGTGGGGAGAGATGGAAAGAGAGGGAGAGAGAGGGAGAGAAGGAGAAGGGAGAGAGAGAGGGAAAGAGAGGGCGAAGGAGGGAGAGAGCGAGGGGGAGGGAGAGAGATGAATGCGCGGAGTGCACATGGGGTGTTGACTCGTATGCTGAATGTCGTAAATGTCCTACAATAGTTAAAGTCCACAGCTTGACCAAGAATCTTAGAATAACAAATTCAACCACTTAACCACAGAGAAATCAAAATTACTCGGTTATCTATGCCATTTCTTTTTCTAATGGGAAAAGCAAACTGTAAAATCGTTTAACTGGTTTGTCCCCACTAAGGTATTTCGATGTTCCATTTTTACATGACAGTGAACTCAAAATTGCTCAAATACTAAACGTATACTTTGAATTGAATAGTCATTCTCACTGAATGATCACATTTAAACGTATACAAAATATACGTATCTATTTAGTCATTATTTCTGAAGAGTGTTATCTTGAAAGTTTCACAATTTACGACATTCGGCGTTTATAAACAAAATAACAAAAACACTTAGCATATTGAAAGTAAACATTTGCAATTAGATGTTTGAAAATATATGTCTGTTCACGATAACACTTACATTTCGTACAGTAAACCACATTTACCCCCCCCCCTCCCCTCAAACCTCCCCGTCTCCCCAAATCTCCGCACCCGGTCTTCGATAACACGCATGTTACATCAGAGGATCCGAATTTTCTGCTTGTTACAGGTTTTTTTCCTTCCTCCCTGCCAGGAGAGAAAATGGGTTTTTGTTCAACGGGGGAAAATAAAAGTAAGAAAAAAAATCAATGCTGTGTCGAAATGGATGCTTCACTCCGCTTCTGTACAAGGGGGGCGCCACTGGTATGCCAGAGACAGTGGATGGACACTTCTAATTAGGGCATAAATAACCAAATAAACGCGAGTGGGAATTGGAGATGTATTAGGACACATTTTCAAGCAAAGACCCCTGGCTCTAACAAACGGGTCGAGGGGGTAATTTATAGCCTGGTTCGGCGGCAGGGATGGTGTAGGAAAACATATCGCACAATTGGGATAATCCGATTATTTTACCCTGTTTCTCCGTCTTTCTCTATCTGGCTCTCTCTTCTTCTTCTCTCTCTACTTCTCCCTCTACCTCTCACTCTCTCGCTCTGGTTCTAGCTACATCTCACTCTCTCTCTATCCCTCTGTCCGTCTGTATTTTTGTCTCTCCATCTCTCATGTCTATAGCTGCATCTCTCTCATATTTATTGACTCATTCAGATCGTGGTTTGTTTTACAGTCTCGACATCAAAGTTACAGGAAGACTGTAACTCAACAATTTCCTTAATAAAGCGATGGCGTAACATTGTGATTTTCAGATGTCAATAAGAACGAGATCGCAGAGTAACATCACAGGCTCTCATTTCTGAAGTACTCATACCTTTCAAGAACAGTACAGCTAGTAGCGACTTATCACAGTACAGCTAGTTGCGACTTATAGAGCAAAATGAGTTGCGACTCTTCACTGCATAGCTAGTTGGGACATATCCAACGGCACACCTAGTTGCGACTCTTCACTGCATAGCTAGTTGGGACATATCCAACGGCACACCTAGTTGCGACTCTTCACTGCATAGCTAGTTGGGACATATCCAACGGCACACCTAGTTGCGACTTATCACAGTACAACTAGTTGCGACTTATCACGGCACACCTAGTTGCGACTTCTCACAGTACAACTAGTTGCGACTTATCACGGCACACCTAGTTTCGACTTATCACGGCACACCTAGTTGCGACTTATCACGGCACACCTAGTTGCGACTTCTCACAGTACAACTAGTTGCGACTTATCACAGCACAACTAGTTGCGACTTATCACAGTACAACTAGTTGCGACTTATCACAGTACAACTAGTTGCGACTTATCACAGCACAACTAGTTGCAACTTATCACAGTACAACTAGTTGCGACTTATCACGGCACACCTAGTTTCGACTTATCACGGCACACCTAGTTGCGACTTATCACGGCACACCTAGTTGCGACTTATCACAGTACAACTAGTTGCGACTTATCACAGTACAACTTGTTGCGACTTATCACAGTACAATTAGTTGCGACTTATCACACTACATCTAGTTGCGACTTATAACAGTGCAAATAGTTGCGACTTATCCAGCAGCAAAACTAATTGCGACTTATCACAGTACAGCTAGTTGCGACTTATCACAGTACAACTAGTTGCGACTTATTAAAAAGCACAAAAAAAGGATAATACTGATCATTATAGTTTACCAAGTATGTCGACAGCCCGTATAGTAATACAATGTCTTGTGTTGTACACTACTAACGTACTGAGGAATACCGTTGAACAATCAACCAGATTTAAAAGTGCATCCGTTGATAGCCATTATTCGTTTGCAATGTATTCTGTGGACCTCGTCTGCCGAAAACGTCATTGATGGATTCAATGGACCTCGTCTACCAAACACGTCATTGATGGATTCGATGGATTCGATGGATGTCATGTCTCACTGAACTCTTCACTGAGGATTTAATGCAATTATTTTTCAATTAATAAAAAAAAACACCGTTGCACGAGTGTTACATTCGATACCGTTTATAATCTCAGTGGCAAGTATCGATACTTTGTATCCTCTTACTAGCACCGATCTAATATTATATTAAAATCATTGACAACGGTGTCATCTGAATGGCGTTGATAAAGTTGATCATTTTGATGGCTATCATCTGCAAAGTATACCACATGAACAGCAATTATATCTAACATATATTATATCACATGAACAGCAATTATATCTAACATATATTATATCTCATGAACAGCAATTATAACTCAAGTATACCGCAAGAACAGCAACCTTTGATTCATATGAAGCAAACAATTTGTCTCTCAAGCTAATCTTGTACTAAGTCCAAAAATGTTGTGGCATATTCGATTTGTTTTACTTTTTTTTTAATATATATTTCATTTATTGCAGTTGTTTATCCCCAACAAACCAGTCAAAAATGCATCGCTATTTAACGTGATTTCTTCCTAACTTGGGAATGCAACACATGGCACTAAAGCAGCAGAGGGCACTAAGCAACACATGGCACTAAAGCAGCAGAGGGCACTAAGCAACACATGGCACTAAAGCAGCAGAGGGCACTAAGCAACACATGGCACTAAAGCAGCAGAGGGCACTAAGCAACACATGGCACTAAAGCAGCAGAGGGCACTAAGCAACACATGACACTAAAGCAGCAGAGGGCACTAAGCAACATATGACACTAAACAGCAGATGGCACTAAGCAACACATGACACTAAACAGCAGAGGGCACTAAGCAACACATGGCACTAAAGCAGCAGAGGGCACTAAGCAACACATGGCACTAAAGCAGCAGAGGGCACTAAGCAACACATGGCACTAAAGCAGCAGAGGGCACTAAGCAACACATGGCACTAAACAGCAGAGGGCACTAGGCAACAAATGGCACTAAAGCAGCAGAGGGCACTAAGCAACACATGGCACTAAGCAGCAGAGGGCACTAGGCAACAAATGGCACTAAGCAGCAGAGGGCACTAAGCAACACATGGCACTAAAGCAGCAGAGGGCATTAAGCAACACATGGCACTAAAGCAGCAGAGGGCACTAAGCAACACATGACACTAAAGCAGCAGAGGGCACTAAGCAACACATGACACTAAACAGCAGATGGCACTAAGCAACACATGACACTAAACAGCAGAGGGCACTAAGCAGCAGAGGGCACTAGGCAACAAATGGCACTAAACAGCAGAAAACAGTAAGCAGCAGAGGGCACTAAGCAACACATGGCACTAAACAGCAGATGGCACTAGGCAACAAATGGCACTAAAGCAGCAGAGGGCACTAAGCAACACATGACACTAAAGCAGCAGAGGGCAGTAAGCAACACATGGCACTAAGCAGCAGAGGGCACTAAGCAACACATGGCACTAAACAGCAGAGGGCACTAGGCAACAAATGGCACTAAAGCAGCAGAGGGCACTAAGCAACACATGGCACTAAGCAGCAGAGGGCACTAGGCAACAAATGGCACTAAGCAGCAGAGGGCACTAAGCAACACATGGCACTAAACAGCAGAGGGCACTAGGCAACAAATGGCACTAAAGCAGCAGAGGGCACTAAGCAACACATGGCACTAAAGCAGCAGATTTCACTAAGCAACAAAGGGCACCAAGCAGCAGAGGGCACTAAGCAACACATGGCCCTAAAGCAGCAGAGGGCACTAAGCAACACATGGCACTAAAGCAGCAGAAGGCACTATGCAACACATGGCACTAAAGCAGCAGATTTTACTAAGCAACAAATTGCACTAAGCAGCAGAGGGCACTAAGCAACACATGGCCCTAAAGCAGCAGAGGGCAGTAAGCAACAAATGGTACTAAGCAGCAGATGGCACTAAGCAACACATGGTACTAAAGCAGCAGAGGGCACTAAGCAACACATGGTACTAAAGCAGCAGAGGGCACTAAGCAACAGAGGGCAGTAAGAAACAAATGGCTCTAAGCAGCAGAGGGCACTAAGCAGCAGAGGGCACTAAGCAGCAGAGGGCACTAAGCAGCAGATGGCACTAAGCAACACATGGCACAAAGCAGCAGATGACACACCCGTGCATTGTCTCAGTTGAGAAGCTTGTTTTCTGCTTTCCATCGTGCGTCTTCGGTTTTAAAGCCCAGCCAATTACTGCGTCTGTGACGCAGCTTAGGCTCAGTGTGATAGGCTTCCAGAGACTTAGGAACAGAAGGACTTTTTTTAGAGCTTCGTTATGCTTCTCACTGTCCAACTAGATGTTCTACCCAGCCTAAGCCAACGTCACTGTCCTATGAGATGTTTTACCCAGCCTAAGGCAACGTCACTGTCCTATGAGATGTTTTACCCAGCCTAAGCCAACGTCACTGTCCTATGAGATGTTTTACCCAGCCTAAGCCAACGTCACTGTCCTATGAGATGTTCTACCCAACCTGAGCCAACGACACTGTCCTATGAGATGTTCTACCCAACCTGAGCCAACGACACTGTCCTATGAGATGTTTTACCCAGCTTAAACCAACGGCACTGTCCAACGAGATGGTCTACCCAACCTGAGCCAACGACACTGTCCTATGAGATGTTTTACCCAGCTTAAACCAACGGCACTGTCCAACGAGATGTTCTACCCAACCTGAGCCAACGACACTGTCCAACAAGATGTTCTACCCAGCTTAAACCAACGACACTGTCCAACTAGATGTTCTACCCAGCTTAAACCAACGACACTTTCCAACGAGATGTTCTACCCAGCTTAAACCAACGACACTGTCCAACTAGATGTTCTACCCAGCTTAAACCAACGACACTGTCCAACTAGATGTTCTACCCAGCTTAAACCAACGACACTTTCCAACGAGATGTTTTCGCCAGCCTAACTCAACGACACTGTCCAACTAGAGGTTCTACTCAGAGTTTCTCCTCAGCCTGCGTCAACTAAGCTGTTAACCAAATTATAAATAATTTAATTTATCCCATTGTTTTTAATGAGTAACTTTTAAGGAAGTAATATTTTTAGTCTTAATAATAAAATAGACTGTTATTGAAAATGTGAATTAAGCTAAAAAAAAATTTAAAAAATTAATAATTAAATCAACTAGATAATATAATAACCCGCTGCTCTGTTTTTAAAGATAAAATGTTCGCTCTCTCTCTCTCATAAATGTGCCCCCATCCTTTACCCCCTCAACCCTCAACTGTATATTTGAGAAAAAATGGAAAAATGCAAAATCCTTATTTTCAAATAAAATATTGTCCATTATTGTCCACTTTCCAACTTAACTGAGTTTCTTGGTATGTTTATTCAATTATTAATGTGTCCACCTCATCGGTATGCTACAGCACACATTTTGCACTCGCCTAAACTATGTTAAAAGTCTTGACCAATTTAAAACTGAAATTAAATGTAACGTTTCCAAACTTACGGGAAAAAATACCAACGATCTCATGGTATAAAGCATGATTATAAATGTCATGTAAACTGCCAATGATAAATACCCAAGGCCCCATTGACTGTGGAGTTTTATTGGGCACTAACAATTAAATTCTTCTAATTATTTTAGCCTATCTTGAACAGGTACACACATTGTCATCGTTTCGCTCTCAATCTGGCCACGTATTAAGAGCGGCAGAGGTGAGTTAGAAAATGTGAACTATGTTTACGTGTGTCCCCAATGATCCCCAAGCTGTGAGTGTGTTTTTATTTTAAAAATATTTTTGTCCTTTCCAGCACGGAATTCGTTCGTATGGTCAATCTAAACTTTGCGTTGTTTCGTTAATTCCGTTTTTACTTTTTAAGAAATACACGGGGTCAGTGGCATACATTTTCCCCCGGAAATACTGGTGTATCTTTAAGCAGTAACTCTTAAACTATAATACATAGAACACACCATCTTTACTTTACTTGGAGAATGGTAAGAGATTATGCAAGATCGTAGTGATATTCAGTTTCGGTATTAAAATTATTTTACAATCTTCTTTCTAAGTGTGTGCAGCTCTGAATAAATGGATAATAATTGATGGAATGCATTCAATATATGTGTATGCAATACTAAAACAAGGTATGTTTTAGCTTGAATCAAAAGACAGGACAATAAGATGTGAACGTTTCGGCTTAGAGCCTTCTTCAGCGAACAGGACAAATTGAAGTACGACAAAAAAGCAAACCAAAAGCACAACAAAGAAAAAGTTTAGTAGATCTGTAAGCCGAAACGTTAATATCACATTGTCCTGTCTTTTGATTCAAACTTCAACATAATAACCTGGTTTTACTATATCATGTACAGCTCTGTTAGTTTATGAACAAAAAACTGCCAGGCTTGGTCACCACTGGCTAGAAGATTTGACCGCAAGCCATTTGATGTTATTGAGAGCAACGGCTTACATCTTGGCCAACCAGAGCTCTTCTAATTAACTCTGCGTTGGTCAAAATCAACTACGGCAATCGACAATCGTCAGCCCCCCCCCCCTCTCTCTCCCTCTCAAGAAAAGCCTCTTCCTCACCCCACCCCACGCCCCTGAAATTGCTCCTCCACCCGCTGACAAAGACGCCGGCATGAAGTGGCCAATTTGACTCCCCTGATGAAATTTCCAAATGGTTTCCCATGGAGAGGTGGGGGCGGTGAGGCGCGTGGATCAAATTTGTTGTTTGCAGCTTGACCCAAGTTTGATCTGGTTATGCCCCTCCCCCTTTTTTTTTGATCTGGTTATGTCCCCCTTACCGTCACATCACTCCTAGTCAGACAACGGTACCGAGGGTCAAGGTCAATATTAACAGAATCCAAAAAAACGTTAATAAAAACAAACAACAAACAAATTCGTTTAAGTTAAGACATAAAGAGAGATGGCCAGTGATGAACATAATAAAGAGAGATGGCCAGTGATGAACATAATAAAGAGAGATGGCCAGTGATGAACATAATAAAGAGAGATGGCCAGTGATGAACATAACAAAGAGAGATAGCCAGTGGCTGAACATAACAATGAGAGATAGCCAGTGGCTGAACATAACAAAGAGAGATAGCCAGTGGCTGAACATAACAAAGAGAGATAGCTAGTGGCTGAACATAACAATGAGAGATAGCTAGTGGCTGAACATAACAATGAGAGATAGCCAGTGGCTGAACATAACAAAGAGAGATAGCCAGTGGCTGAACATAACAATGTGAGATAGCCAGTGGCTGAACATAACAATGAGAGATAGCCAGTGGCTGAACATAACAAAGAGAGATAGCCAGTGGCTGAACATAACAATGTGAGATAGCCAGTGGCTGAACATAACAAAGAGAGATAGCCAGTGGCTGAACATAACAAAGCGAGATAGCCAGTGGCTGAACATAACAATGTGAGATAGCCAGTGGCTGAACATAACAAAGAGAGATAGCCAGTGGCTGAACATAACAATGAGAGATAGCCAGTGGCTGAACATAACAATGAGAAATAGCCAGTGGCTGAACATAACAAAGGGAGATAGCCAGCGGCTGAATATAACAAAGATAGATAGCCAGTGGCTAAAGTCTGCTGAAGGGACGCCAAAAATGCCCACACCATAGGCTACGCTGACGATGAGGTTGAGGGCTGTCTAGTGATTTACTGCCAACATTTTTATCAACGTGTTTGTTTTTGTGTTAATGATGGATTATAATTGACGTGAGCGTGTATGACTTATTTACTACAGCCGTTGTTGCGTAGATGTACGCTCGATTTATTAAATACTCAGGATACAAGATACTCCTGTGGCTACAAAAATGGCACTCAGTTCATTGTCGAACTCTGGCGACTTCGACTCGGAAAGACTGACATTTCTATCTACTCCGGCTTGTCGACATTCCTCAAACTCCATGACTGTTACTCAAGGCATCACAAGCAGCCGGCCTGACATGATCTGGATGCAATCTTTCTATCTCTATCTCTCTATCTCTCTCTCTCCATCCATCCATCCGTCCATCCATCCATCTATTTATCCGTCCATCCAACCATCCATCCATCGATCCATCGATCCAGCCATCCATCCAGCCATCCATTCAGCCATTCATCCTCACTCTGTTTGTCTCTCTCTCTGTCTGCCTCTCTCTCTCTGTCTGCCCCTCTCTCTGTCTGCCCCTCTCTCTGTCTGCCTTTCTCTCTCTGTCTGCCTCTCTCTCTCTGTCTGCCTCTCTCTCTGTCTGCCTCTCTCTCTGTCTGCCTCTCTCTCTGTCTGCCTCTCTCTCTGTCTGCCTCTCTCTCTGTCTGCCTCTCTCTATATGTATGCCTCTCTCTCTGTCTGCCTCTCTCTCTGTCTGCCTCTCTCTCTCTCTGTCTGCCTCTCTCTCTCTCTGTCTGCCTCTCTCTCTGTCTGCCTCTGTCTGTCTGCCTCTCTCTCTCTGTTTGTCTCTCTCTCTCTCTGTCTGCCTCTCTCTCTGTCTCACCCTCATTCCACCACAGTATACTCGCGTAACACATTTGCTTTTTAAAAAGGGTGTGGGGAAATATCATCAGTAAATCGCTCTCTAAACTACATCCAATGTTTTGTATTTTGTGTTTACAAAAGACGACCCCCCACCGCCCCGGAAACTGGCCTCAGTAAGGGTCAGCGAACGTAGGCCAGTCGGTGAGGTCAGCGAACGTAGGCCAGTCGGTGAGGTCACCGAGCGGCATGTTATTGTGTCGCGATTTGGTTGGGGGGGGGGAGTGAGTTGAGGGGGTGGGGGGAGTTGGACCAGACAGTAGCCTTGGGGCAGCCGCTAACCTGACAAGCTCACTGCCCCTTCCCCCCCCCACCCTCTTACGCGATGGCTTCTCGTTACAAGCCCATTACCCTGTGGCCGTTTTCCCTAAGACTGTACAGTTTCCCTGTAAGCTACTTTAGATGGTTTATCGTTGGACGGGAAAACCCAGTTCAGCTGGAAGACGATTATAGCAATAATGGATTTAACGGTGAGTTTTGTTTTCATTTTGAAAGTAGATGAGATGTGGGCATATTTCAGTGTTTGTTTAAAACTTTTTAAGTGAACCCAAAATTGAGAGCCAAGGTCGTGACCTTGTTTTAATCTTTTACTTGTTCGTCCTGTTTTCGTTTATTATTTTTTTTTTAAATATATTATCTGTTCTGTCTTCATGCTTCCTTCTCTCATTCCGTTCTTCCCATTTCTAATGCCCTATAAGTTTCTTCAACCAATTCCTTCCCTTCTTATTCCCTTTCTTCTTTCCCCCTTTCTCTCCCCCCTTTTCCATTCTCCATTTCTGCCTTCCTCCCCCCTTTGCAAAAAACTTTTACATGTCCCCCTTTCTATTTGTCCTTCTATCTTGTCTTTCTATCTCGTCCCTCTGTCTTGTCTTTCTATCTCGTCCTTCTGTCTTGTCCTTTTGTCTTGTCTATTTATCTCGTCCTTCTTTCTTGTCTTTCTATCTCTTCTTCTGTCTTGTCTTTCTATCTCGTCCTTCTGTCTTGTCTTTCTATCTCGTCCTTCTGTCTTGTCCTTTTGTCTTGTCTATTTATCTCGTCCTTCTTTCTTGTCTTTCTATCTCTTCTTCTGTCTTGTCTTTCTATCTCGTCCTTCTGTCTTGTCTTTCTATCTCGTCCTTCTGTCTTGTCCTTTTGTCTTGTCTATTTATCTCGTCCTTCTTTCTTGTCTTTCTATCTCGTCCTTTTGTCGTGTCTTTCTATCTTGTCTTTCTATCGCGTCCTTCTGTCTTGTCTTTTTATCTCGTCCTTCTGTCTTGTCCTTCTGTCTTGTCTTTCTATCTCGTCCCTTTGTCTTGTATTTCTATCTTGTCTTCCTATCTTGTCTTTCTATCTTGTCTTTCTATCTCGTCCTTCTGTCTTGTCCTTTTGTCTTGTCTATTTATCTCGTCCTTCTGTCTTGTCTTTCTATCTCGTCCTTTTGTCGTGTCTTTCTATCTCGTCCTTTTGTCGTGTCTTTCTATCTTGTCTTTCTATCTCGTCCTTTTGTCATGTCTTTCTATCTTGTCTTTCTATCGCGTCTTTCTATCTCGTCCTTTTGTCGTGTCTTTCTATCTTGTCTTTCTATCTCGTCCTTTTGTCGTGTCTTTCTATCTTGTCTTTCTATCTCGTCCTTTTCTCGTGTCTTTATATCTTGTCTTTCTATCTCGTCCTTCTGTCTTGTCTTTATATCTCGTCCTTTTGTCGTGTCTTTCTATCTTGTCTTTCTATCTCGTCCTTTTGTCGTGTCTTTCTATCTTGTCTTTCTATCGCGTCCTTCTGTCTTGTCTTTTTATCTCGTCCTTCTATCTCCTTTCTTCTCA